>JACJUY010000597.1:133564-179194 GCA_014220935.1 Platorchestia sp. MABIK | reverse complement strand
ACTTTCATTTTTATGATAAAATACGTATTATAGGAAAGTATCGGTAAAGTATCGGCCAGATTTTGCCGATACCGATACCGATACCAGTAAAATGACCGATACTTGCCGATACCGATACCGATACCGATACATCGGTACATCACTACATTTTACCAATGTGATTGAACAATTTTTCTGTATATTTTCAGCCTGATGATGATGTTTGTACATCGAAACGTTGCGTTTTATAGACTTCAGAGGTATTACATATTAACGATTGACAGTCTTCTATTCTCAACTTTCTGAAAAAATATACAAAAGTAAAGAGTTATAACGTAGTCAAAATACATTCATCTGTGGAATTTATGAATAAAATGAGACAGAGAGAGACTACACTAATTACAGAGGGAACGCTGATTGTGTGGTGTTTAAAATAAGTTTATCTTTTAAAATGAACAGGGATTCAAGAATGCGAAGCTTTATTGCACCTGGTGTAGAAGAAATTACTTTAAAATCATCCAGGCGAACTGGGAGGTCACAACTCTCTGCATGGGAGCGAACAGCAGATTGGGGAGGGGAAGAGAGTTATTGTTTGGTTCGAAAACTCATCCCGGCATGCTCAGCCCCACGAATATCCAAGGCTCGAATGGTCGAACCCACGTATTCTGACTCACACAGTGAGCAACAATATTTATAAATGACAGGGGAGAGCCTGCCTTTAAGTAGTTTGTCCTCGTAATTAAAATGAGACCCTGTTCTATACACATTAACCAATACTTTTTTAAAGTCCACATGTAAAAATTACTTAGACAGCAGCAAGTAAGGATCCTTTTTGAACCTCTCAGACTGCTTGCCAAAGTACAGAAATGAAAAATAAATTGTTTCTTACAAACAGTAGGTAATGGTATGCGGGAATAAAATTTATGATTTAAAAAATTCTTGACATGTGAAATTACCAGTCCTGAAGGAAAAGCATTTTGAATAAAAACTAATTTCAAAAACTTGAATTCGCTATGAATGACATGAAATGAAGAGCAGACATTGTAGGCCCTAGAGAGCAATGTTATGATACTGCTAATTTTAAATATAAATGGGCAAAAACTAAAGAAACTTATTCCTAGGCCAGTGAATGTTTGGTTGCGAAAAACAGAAGTTTGAAAACGGCCATCCTTGCGGGTAATTTTACTATCCAAAAATGAGAGAGAATTGTGTTTATCCGTTTCCATGGTAAACTAAATATTGGGGTGTTGAGAGTTCAGATATGCCAAAAATAAATTACAATGCATGGGACTTTTAAAAAGTAAGAAAGTATCACTTATAGAATACCTACACCAGGTGCCATAAACCTTCGCATTCTTGAATCCCTGTTCATTTCAAAAGATGAACTAATTTAAACAATACACAATCAGCCCTCCCTCTGTAATTAGTGTAATCTCTCTCTGTCTCTTTTCATTCATAAATTCCACAGATGAATGTATTTTGACGACGTTATGACTCTTTATTTTTGCATATTTTTTCAGAGTTGAGAATGACTAAGAAATTGGTCGAAACGTTCTTTTTCATTACTGGAATGTTCTCAAAGAAATATAATTCCCGTTAAAAGCGATATTCTTTGCTCTTTCATTCATCATCACTGTTCACTGTCAATGAAAATCAGCACCTTTTTACCCAAAACTTTGCGAAACACTAACCGTTTCTTCATGCTTTTCTTACCAGGTTAAAATTAACACATTCCAGTCACAACGTCGCTCGGGAAAACTGTTCTGCATTACGCACGCGCGTCTAATCGTTAGCTTAGATAAGTTAATGTAAGCCTCCCTAATCACTACAAAGGTGATCCAAAGAGAGGAAGGATGAAGGAAACATGAATGGAGTAAGGGAACACAGATTTCATGCACGAAGTGTTCCTAAACAAGATCTCTTGTGCATGGAAATGGTAAGTTGAGAAGGGAGTTTATTAAACAAGATAAAAGTCGAAAAAAAGTAGAAGGTGCTGAAAAAAATACAGCAGTGAATTGAAAACAAATGGTCCTAAACAAAACAAAGAACATAATCCATTTTAACAAAAAGAAGGCCTACTTTACATTCAGATCGGGGCCTTACATCTTCCCCCTGGGAGTGAGAATTCTCATATATACAATAATTGTATCCCCTCCTACCGTGTGTTCAATAATGTTGGTTAGAAAAATATGCTTATGGATGTAGTGGCGTCCGTAAATTACTTCGTCATAGTGAGCAATCTCAAATCGAAAACGTTGTTAATAAAATATTCACGCAATGAAGTGCCTTGCATGCCCTATCACTAGAATTTTTCATTTCTTTCATGGGAAAGTAACCTCAAAACTTTCCCGCATCACTAGCTATTTGAAACGGTAACGATCGTTCTTTTCGCCATCACCAGAAAACATCCATCTTCAACTAAATGAAACGCATCACACTAGACTTGAATGATCAGTCTCACAAAATTCCATTTTTATAGGTCAGGCTCAAAATTAGATTTACAGTAAAAATTAAATGGACCTTTCAAAACACTAATTTAGACATAAAATTTTTTTATTTTTTAGATCCTGATAAAGCATAGAAGACTAAGAATTGAGGTTATGATCTCTACAGACAAATCAACATAATAGCACATTAAAAAAATTGCTATTGCACCTTCAACTCGCAGCTAATTTAGATGAGGTCAGGTAAAATAATTTCTGCAATGATACTAAGCTACAATCTGCTGCCGCAGTTTTATGTACACGAGAGGCTCAAATTTTTTCGCAAAATTTTGTAGATTCCCCTTGAAATTTACGAACAATATTTTGAGGATGTTAAGTTTTTTAAAAAACAGGTGTAATGATTTTACAGAATCGATCTTAACACGTGGACAACTAGATTTCTCACGCCCGGCGATGATAGTGAAACAGGACAGAGGACTGTCCTAAGGCAAACGGGGAATCAATGCACAAGGTATGTATTTTTCAACACAGGATACTTTGAGCATAGAAACAACAATTAAGAAATTGGACTAGATTAAAATTCAGGCGTTTTCATAGAAAAAGAGAGGAATGTAACATTAGTGTGGAATTAAGGGAGACGTCCAACCAAAATCAAGGAAATGGCTGTAACGTTTGTTGTATTGGATCTAGATCTATGAAAATTGGCACACGTATGTATTTTTTGAAGTAAATAGGGGTCATCTCTATAACTTTTGGTTATTTACATGGTTATTTTGGAAAATCTATTTTCTCCGAGAGTTTTTATTGTTGAGCAATAATTTAGGTATCATTAGATGCTCAAAAGCTGCTCTATCTACTGACATAAGTTTTTTTTTAATTCATTGTAATTTTTGGTTACATTAAATAATCTAAGGAAAAAATGATGACTTTTTAAAAAAAATCAAAATTTCATAAGTAAACTGTTGTGAAATTCAAAATAAAATTCGCAGACTCTTCAAGCAGCAACTCTTTGCGCATCCAATGATCACCTAAATCATTGCTCTACGATAAGTACTCCTTAAGAAGACGTCGCTCAAAAAGTTTGCGCTTCCCCTCCCTTCCCCCCATTGTCTCCAAAATTATGTCGAAAGTGGAAAAAAGTTTTAGAGACGACCCCTATTTATTTTCGAAAATACATATGTGAGTCAATTTTCATAGATGTGGATTCCATGGAAAGAACGTTGCAGCCATTTCATTGATTCAGTCGATTTCAGTGTGGACGTCTCCCGTAAGGATACGGGAATCTAATGCCCATTGTGTGTCACCAAACACTGCGCATAAAAACAGCAGGATTAAAAAAATGTTTAAGAAACAAGATAACAGTTGAGGAAATATGAGCTGGAAGGACAGCAGTTAACAAAAAAAAGATAGTCGGTAACAAAACAAAGAACCTATTCTGTTTCAACAAAAGGAAGGTATGCCTAACCATCAGCTCGGGACCTCACATCCTATCGATACAATGGTTGTATCTCCTTGAAGAAGAAAAATTAAGAGATAATAAAGAAGGTTTTGCTGAAGGCAATAAAGGGGAAGAAAAACACATGCTCTGAAAGCTTATCTATCAGTAGTCCCCAGAAGACGCCAATCTTTCATGGCATACAATAGACATCCTCAACGAACCTAGCCCAAAACCTATTGCCAATCCAATGCGCTGTAAGGTACAACACCTTCCGAAATGAAATTTCAAGCAAATTAGCATAGCCCTTTCAAGAAAATGCAAGGCATCAATGACCGCACCAAACTTTTTCCCAATATGAATTTTACATTGATATAGCTTTTCTCCATCACCATATCACCATTACAGTAAAGTGACCTTATCACCATTGCATCAAACCATCCACAAGTTACGACAAAGAATTCATGAGATTGACATTAAATCTACTCCATTTAGTAGAAATAATAATTTGATAATTAGATCTACTCCAACCACCATCCAGTGGCAACAACAACTTACCTCAACATCCCTTGCTCGTAACGGTAAAAACGAAAGCTCACCATTAGGTCTACCTCCAGCAGCAGTTCTTCTGGCAGCAGCGGTGGCTTTGGCTTCATCAGCCAGCAGCACGGAGGCAGAGTGGACGTTGTTGCCCACAGGTGAGGGCAGAAGTGCACTGCTGCTGCCGCCGCCAGTGAACTGGTCCCGCCGCTCTGCCTGCTTCTTCAGGTTCTGCGCAACACTTAAATAGTCAGTGCGAGTTTCACAAATTATAAATCAATTGATAGGGTTTATTTACACGATTCTGATAGCGCTTGTTGAATGATATTCTCCGTAGAGAGAAAGTCTCATACAAATGCATGTTGAAAGTTTTACTGAAATGATTTACAACAAACACATCAATTTACCACTCCTTATAAAATCAGCACAGTGCTACTGCAGTGGCGTGAGGCGATACTGGCTATACAGCGACACAGACACCATGTTTGCTTTACCCCAGTTTTACAGCCTTGTGTCTCTGTTTTACAGCCTTGTTTCATTTAATACAATACAGTAGATGTCGTTGTGTAGCGATTCTAAGGCTCTCAAACAAACGAGCTGAAATCACTGCATGAAATTCATTTGCATGCATTTCAAAGTGCCAAAAGATATTTACTATAATAGTTTATGACTTCTTATTCACAATAAAGACGATTTCAAGAAAAATAAAAAAAGGAGTCATTTGATATGGACTGTGGAAAATAGGGAATTTATGCACAAGGTGGATCCCTATACAGGATACTCTGAGCGTAGAAACAGTAAGTTTAGGGATAGAAAGAAAAACAATTGAATAGCCAAGAAAACATGAAAATGGTGAAAGCCAAGTGAAGCTAATAAGTAAGAAACAATATCAATGCACTAGAACTCATTTGAATCGTGGTAAATATTAAACAGTATAATTGACTAACCATTAAGGTATACAGTATACAACTATTCTAACATGCTAGCTAGCAGAGAAATTAAAAAGCTTACAGTACTAGACCAGCAATTACACAGTACAGCACACACAATAACAGTATTCTCAAATTATTCAACATATACAGATTAGATGTTAGTTTAAGCATCCCTAACACAACAAAGGCATTCCAAGAAGAGGAAAATGAAAGCACCATTTAGTATGGCCTTAAGGAAATCGAGTGCTTTTTTGGGATAAAAAATAAAAATTAGATTACTGCGGAAAAATGTTCCTAAAACCTTCCTTTACCACGTAGAAACGTCATTCACCCGGAGTTGGCAACCTAACCCCCCCAAATTGATCCCCACCCAGTGTCTGCGGCACTGCGTACGACTGAAACTGCAGCGTCTAACTGTGGTTGGTTGCTACAATTTTTTGTTTTCATTTTTAGAAATTTGTGACCAATGATAGGGTAGCTTTACAGAAGTGGGTAGTGGCCTGGTGGCCTTCTTAATGAGTGGATATGGGCGTCCTGTAAAATGCTTAGAAAGTGAAAGGGAGCAGTCCGCTCGGCCGAAAATCGGTTGAAGCATTAGTGGAAAGCTGGTGAAAAAGTAGAAAATGAAGAAATAGTGGGAAGTAGAGTGAAAAGATGATAAAGTCTTTTTAATATTGAAGAGGAAGAACATTTGAAGTATTATTTGAACCCCCAAAGTAACTGCAACGGCACAGCGGATGCCTGCCTAGGGGTGACCGCGTTCCCATTTCGAGCAATATTAGTGACTTATAATTGGTTATGACATCAATGGAAGACATCTTGAATGTTCTAGACTTATTAGTTATGTATTAGTTTGTAAGTTCTGATTAAAATCAGTAAAATTACATAAAAGAAACAATGTGTACTCTGCGCTCTGGTGCTTGGTAACTTTGACCGACACAGGTAAATTCCAAAAACTTTAAGGGCCAGAACTATCTATTTGAATGTTAATGATGTAAATACCCGAGAGCTTATTTCACCCCGGAAGTATTTTCTCATTTAATTTTAAAAAAATTCATGGGAAAAAACGTTTGATTGCCTTAAGGGAATGCGGAATCCATGCTCAAGGTGCATAGAAATAGTAAGCTGAGAAAGAAGTTCATGAAACATGATAAAATTGAAGAAGATAGTAATGCGTGCCTAAAAACTGAACAGCAATGAACCAAAATAAGATGTTCCATAACAAAACAAAAACCTAAACTAATTCAACAAATGTAGGGTTTATCTAACCTTTCACTTGAGACCTTGCATATTCTCCCTGGGAGTGTTAATTCCCATTGATACAATAGCTGTATCCCCCTGGGGGGCTTCAAAAAATGCAACGGAATTTTGAAAAGGCAAATAATATGTACCTTAAAGAGGCTTTATCGCTAATGTTTGTAACAAATAATGTCAGGTGTTAAACAAAATTAAAGAAGTGATAACTTGTTCCAATTCATGACTCACCTCTGTTCTAACTTCCAAAATATCTCTAAACTTCTGCGTAATGGTAGCCACTTTCGTTTGCAGTGATCCGACCAGGTTAGCAGAATGTTTTTGCATGTGAAATGTGCTCGATGCAGAAGATGCAGAGGAGCTTCTTCTGAGATCCTCCAGTTGCTTCGTTAGGGAAGTCAAATCATGCCTGATTATTGCCGTGAGTTCTTGGACTTCGACATCTTGACTGTCGTCAAATAACGAACGTTTTTTGGCCACTGAAAAGCAACATCAAACAATCAAAAATAGTTGTTAACTAAACTCTTTCCCAATACTTCATTAGTACTAATTTCTATCAGAAAGCTTGCATTAAAACTATACTCTTGCTATGAGCTGTTGGAATTCAATTCTAGCTCGTAAAACTGATATTTTTATGCTAATTTGCATTTTACATTTTGCTCAATTCTGTTGGGTGAACAAAAATTAATGCAGCCTGAGAAAAATTTAAACAATTTCTTAATAACTTACACAAATCACACAATAGCTGTGTACATTTTTAGTTGAGAGAAATTATTGCTTTTGCAATGATATAAAAAATTAGAGACAATATTGCTGTTATATTTGAGTATTAAAAAATAATTTTTTGGCATCCTACTGTGCAGACATATACGGGTATTGAATAACTTTTAGCATCCTCTCAACTTTTAGAACTAAGTTTCACTTCAGAATTCCAAATCAGTGAAAAGAATATGTTAGCAAACATTAGTTTCAACTTCAATTTGTTAGAGACAAGCTCCAAACAACAGTAAAGTCATGAGAGGAAAAGTAGACAACAAAACTTTGCAATTCAGTGAAACAAAAATCACAATGTCAAAGATTAACTAAAAAATATTTAAAAGAAATCTACCGGCCTCTTGCTTAGAGGTGGCCCTCTCTACATGAATAAAATGATGACAGCTGATCATTCTCAAATTGACACCAAAAGTAGATATTTGAATGGTAGTTTAAATTCGATAATTCATAGATATTTGAAAGGCGGGTGCTTTCCAATCATAAATTATCTTGAAAAATTTAGTAATGATATAATCACAAACTTGGAATAAGTGAAAATGTCACTTAACGCTTGAACAATTAGTGAAACTTGGCCAAATGAAAACTTGTCCCTATTGAGCAATATACCTACACTTATTATCTTTATCTATATAATATTCTGCTTGTTCCTTCCTTAGTTAGTTACTCAGTTAGTCCGTCCGTTATGCTTTCGTCTGAGTTTGCAGTCTCATGGATACCAAATTCCCGAGTGTAACATCAAAAGATTGCCTTTATTTGCATTGATTTGTTTGACAATTTATCCAAAATAGGTTCGGTTAGGATAGGATAGGTTAGGTTAGGTTAGGATAGAATAGGTTAGGTTAGGATAGAATAGGTTAGGATAGGATAGAATAGGTTAGGATAGGACATGTTGGGTTAGAATAGATTAGGTAATTTTGACGGAATTTTTTCACGGGTCCACCTAGCTTAACGATGACATTGTCCGTGGAATGTACATGTGCCCTGCAAGTTATTATTATTATTTTTATATGGGAAAGTTTTAGCCTCCCTTTACCACAACAAAGATGTTCAAAGAGAGGAAAGATGAAGGCACCATTTAGTATAGAGTTGAGGGAACGCAGAATCCATGCACAAGGTGAATAGAAACAGTAAGCTAATAAAGAAGTTCATGAAACAAGAAAAAGTTGAAGAAAAAGTAGTATTTGATGAAAAATAGAACAGAGAATCAAAAAAAGATGGTCCATAACAAAACAAAAACCCATTCTATTTTAACAAAAAGAGAGCCTACCTAACTTTTAGCTCAGGCCATCACATAATCTCTCTGGAAGCACCAATTCCCGTAGATACAATAGTTGTATTCCCCTGAGGGGTATACCTACACTTCACAGAATTTTTTAGCCTAGAAAAACCTAGAGTTTTACGATGGTATAAACAGAATAACCTAAAGAATAATTGTAAAAAATTTACTTGTGTATACATATATATATATATATATATATATTCATGAAATTTAATTTCAGAAGAAAAAAAAAAGTACATGAATAATTTAGAGTCATTTGTGCACAATCTTTGTGAATAGAATTTGCAAAAAAACTAAAATGTAATTACCAAAATATATCCAAAAATTTGACATCAATTGGTTTCCATGCAAGGGTTCACTATAACTCAAAATAAGTATAACTTCATGTAAGCTTAACCTTTCAGTAGCATCAGGTTTGCAGATTAGCACACTTATACTCTACCACGTAAATTTACTTCTCCAATGACCAGCACAATAAATCCCATCCCAGTTGGACCAATTTCTTCATCTTTGCTAAGCAAAAGGGGATAACTAAAGTTCCCATAAAAAATTAGTCTGCTTAATTTTTATTGATAAAAGGGATCTCACAACATAGCGAAATTGAAATTTGAATAAACGTTACCATCCAAAGAAGCATAACTACAGATATATATAGAGAGTTTTTCAGATAATTCAATGGAATAGCTCAATGGAAAGAAAACATAAGCTCTAAAATTTTAATAGTTTATTTAGCATACAAAGAGAACGCAAGTCGTATTCAATCTGACCGCATCCAGTCTGATAACAGCTTCTACACGCTTTTGACAGCCTCACACGGCGCAAAGAATTCATGCCGCTTTGAACAACCCCAACGGTTTTACTACTTAATGCACAGGATATTAGGTCTTTGACTATCTGCGAATTGGTGTGATGCTAACAGACCTCTTCTTAGCCAGTGTCGATAATGACACGGTTGGATTGGCCATGACGCTTCTTTAAAGGTTAGCTAGAGAGGAAGGGTTGCAAATTTTATCTTTCCTTGGCTAGATTCATCAAAACGCAAACACTGTAAACTGTCTGCCTGGGATACTGGAGGTATTTTGCTATCACGGCTGGGATTCTGCCTGCGCAACAAAGTTCATAGATAGCTGAAGGTTCTAATTACTCCATTGCACAATGTTTATGCAACATTTAAATGTCAATTGCCTGCTTCTAGAAAACTAAGCTTAGCTGATGCACTTCAGTGTGACCAACTTTTAGAGCGATCAATTGCAAGCTTTACCAAATTTGTACGGATTTATCTGAAAGACCCTGTACCACACAGTACAGTATCATCTCTGGTACATATGAGGCCATAAAGAAATGCTCTTTACGTCCACCATTTCAGTCTAAACTGGGACAATTAGATCTATTTCAAAACTACGAATAGGTGGATACTTACATAAAGTTAATTTCTCTAGCTTGGCATAAGTGCTGGAAATGTTGCGGCCCACCATCCTGTAAGAATAAAAAAAAAGTACACTAAGAACTAAATGAGATCAATTTTGTTGTTTCTTCTTCAGAACTTTCAGAAGAACGTTTTGATTAAGATCTAATTAACTGTTGACTCCAAAATTTAAGAAAGTTGAAGCCATTTTACATGCTAAATTGCTAATAACTCATGAATAATAATAATTATGAATAGAATTTCTATCCCAATGACATTTCAAGCGAGTAAAGCTGACCTGAGCCAGGTATAGTGAATTTCCCACAACTTACAAATTTATCATGCAAATAACACATTTCTCCACCAAAATTGTGAGCCATTACAGAGTATCAGTACTTGTCATTGACAATTTGCAAATAATAAGCACAAAAACATGTTACTCTAGTTTAAAAAAAAACAAGGATTACTTTTGTTTCATTATGCCTCTAAAACAATGTAGTACAAGTTAATACATAAATGACTCAATAAATTTATATAAACTCAATTAAACATCTGAAAAAAGTAAAAAATGTAGGTAATGTTGAATGCTCTTTACCTTGAACGTTGCATAAAATTACTGTATTGAGAGAGATCCCTATGCCCCTTGTTGGCTGGCCCCTTGACCACACCATTGCTGAAGCTATGAGGGCCCTGCTGCTGCGACTTCCTGATGATGCCGGAAAATTCAGAGGTGCGATCTCTGAATGCCATCACTGATATCCCTTCTATTCCGTCAAGGCCGTTCAGGCTACCTAATTTGGGAATTTCAAGCTCACAAATAAGGTCGGAGCTCGGTGCTGGATGGGGCACGTGTGAGGTGGTCCTAGAAGGTTGGTTTGTAGCAGGATTGAAGTAACTTGAAATTCCCTCACCAAGACCATGCAAGTTGGAAACAAAAGAAGAGCCAATGGGCTGGGATGAAGAATTTAACGAGTTACTGACTGCTGAATTTTGAGGGGTGAAAAATCTAGGTGTAAATTGTTTGCTGGACAATGGAGGATTATCAGTTTTCTTATAGTAAGCGTCTTGCTGGAGTGCACTGGGTTGCCTCACAATACCAAAACTTGGCACCTGAAAAGATGTTAAAAATTACCATTTTTTGATGAATCACAATCTGGTAAAATGCAGAACATAACAGTCATCAGTTTCACCAAAGTTTGACTATATAAGCAAAAAAATTATCTACAAAATTTAATTTTATAATTTTCATGAAAAATATAAACATTGACACTAACAGGATTGCTCAATGAAAAATACCATCTGAATTTTCAAGAGCTTCAGTCAAAAAAAATATACCTTCATAAAATAACACTGTCTTTGATATTTTTAAATTGAAATAATTTTAAAAAGAGTGTTATGACTGTATAAGAATATGGATAAAATATGCATTTACTTCTATTTACTTTTTATGCATACCTTTTTTTTAATAAATCTCAAATGCTCACTTTTCTAAATTGAGCACAGAACCCTATTGGAGCACTGATACAAACACAAGGTTTTTGGGTTACCTGAACACAAGTTAAGCACATCAATGCAACAGTTTGATAAACATGACAAAGAAGCACACTTCTCACTCTTTAGGTAACTGAATACATTACATCCAATTCCTACAAAACACACAAGTGTAACACTTGGTCCACTTTGCTAATGGAATTTCACACATTTTTCAGAAGCTTTTTGTGCAGTGCCTGGGAGAACTGCAGGGTTGATCACATAAATACATTATATTCAATTTCTATAAAACACTAAGTTAACACAATATCACACTTGCTAATGGAATATCACACATTTTACACAAACTAACCTGTGCAGTGCCTGGAAGAACTGCAGGGTTGATCACAGGAACACTAAAGAGAGGGTTTGCAACTGCTGGCTGGCCAGGCACAGGATGCTCAGGAAGCAAATGTTCAGAGTCACCAATGTCAATTGAATTGGAGTCTGAGCCAGCTCTTCGTCTCCTTGTAGTCATCACAAATTCATTACGGGGTGCATTTCTGAGCAATTATTCAACTGAGCATCTGAAATAAAGAATACTGTTTGAATATTAAAAAATCTTCTACATTAAACTCCTAAAAGCTTTGGATTTCAATTTTTATACATATAAAAATTTAATGTAAATGTACAATATGAATAAATTGACATGCCTTACACATCAGTGTTATGATTTGAATTAGTTTAAAAACAGATACTATCGAAAGAAACAGTAACTATTCAAAAGTCACCCATCTGGACGCAGGACGCTATGTTCTTCCTCATAAAGCGTCCGATAACTACAAATATTGGCTTTGAGTCACTTCCCTAAACTGCCAGCCTACAGCTTCTTTATCAAAAGCCGAGTTTCTCTTGTTCTTCAAGTCTATGCTAACAAATAATTAATTCTCAGGTTGCAATATTGATTTAGGATAACCAGCGATGTTTCGTATCAATATCCATGTGTGTCAAAAATTACCCTTCGCTAGTACCAAATAGTCATGTGCGATAAGACTAATTTTAGTCTTGGTCTAAAGCGTATTAATATCTTGTTTGAAGAGTGAGAGACAGGCGTTTATCTGTTCATCTATTTCAAGAACACAATGCTTATTAAATTTTTCCCTATCCTGAGGGTGGTGGCAATGTAGCTATAAATCAATTAATATCAGGATGAGAACTTTAGGTCGATATTTACTTTAATGCACTCACGGAATTTAGAAATTCGATTCCCAAGAATAACTAAAGGAACACATTTAAGAACATTTTACATGAATGACATTTTGCTTGCTGATGCGTAATTTCAGAGATATAACATGAATTATGTTCAGATGCAGCATTTTGGTGGATAACCATCAGTGTTGGTATAGCTGAGTTAAGTTATTTTATGTTTATTTAGGTTCGTTTAGATTGATTTATTCAATTAATCTAACATTACCTAACCTAATCTATCATCATGTCAATTTCATATTACAGCATATTTACACGTTTGCTTCTTTACTGTTATATACTATGTTCCTATAACTCTAAACTTCTAAGCTTAATAACTCAAAAATTACGCATCAGCAAGCAAAATGTAATTTCTGTTAAGTGTTCTTAAATGCGCTCCTTTAGTGATTCTTTGCAACAGAATTTTTAATTTCCGTGAGCGCATTAAGGGAAACATTGACCGGACATTGAAGTCACATCTATTTTGTATTACAAAATGTAACTATGTTGCACAACCAAATGTCATGACGGCTAAAAATATAACAGACATCTCAAAATATACGTGCACAACAACTGTGTGACAGCAGTGTCATAACAAGCTCAGGACCTCACTGTTTCCCCCTAGAGAGTGCTAAAAAGCACACCTAAAAAGTTCATGAAAGCTTATTCAAGAGGAGATAGCCCCTTTAGGAAGTTTTCTTCAATCTTGAACTTAGAGCAATGAAATTTGGCATACTGATAGGAAATGCAATTGGAAAACGTTTGTTTTCTATAAAATAATGCGATTTTCCCATAGAGAACAAGATATTCATAGAAAACAAGATTTTTGGGGGTGTTTTTCAAAATGCATCTCTTCCGACAGGTTTTGGGTAAAAGTGATGATTTCAGTGTCATTGGATGTGGAGAGACTTGTAAATTCAGAAAAAATAACAAGGCATTCTCCAAACTTTAGTTTAAAGTTTAAAAAACGTAAAAAATTCCAAGGCATGTCTTCTTTCGTGAAATTTTGTATTTTATGACGTCACAACTTTTGATCAAAATTGAATTTCGAATTGCCATCTTAGTTTTTGCAATTCCCAAGTTTTTCCACATCCAATGATATCAAAATCATCACTGTAGCTCAAAAACTGTAGGAGATGCATTTTGAAGAACAAAAATCCCTAATTTTCAGTAGGGATCAAGAGCCCAGAGAAGGAAAGTAATTGACTTTGGAATGAGCAAGTGCCCGTGCTTGCAAGCCTCGTAGCATTGGACCCAGTGCATGTACAAAGCTAATTTTTTCCCAGAAGCTTCCTAACATGTTCGTCGTGCTACTGAGAATAAAATCGAAACATGAAAAAGTGTAGCCATTTTTCCCAAATTTGGGGCTATCTCCTCTTAATAAGCCACAAAATTCAAACTGCTGAAATGTTTTCTTTCATTACTGAATGCCATTTTAATTTTGCATGAATATTCTAGATCATTTAGGAAATGCAAGACAATTCTTTATTGATATGTTATTTCCAAAGATTAGATTATTGGATAGTTTAAGCCTCCCAATCCTCAACAAATGAGATCCAAAGAGAGGAAGGAAGAAGGCACCATTTAGTATGGAGTTAAAGGGAACGTGGAATCTATGCAGAAAGGGCATAGAAACAGTAAGATAAGAAAGAATTTCATGAAACAAGATCAAAGTTGAAGAAGAAAGTAGTAGGTATTGAAAAAACAGGACAGCACTGAACCAAAAAAAAGTTGGTCCGTAACAAAACAAAAACTTCTGTTATTTAACAAAAAGAAAGCCTACCTAACCTTTAGCTCTGGCCCTCACATTGTCCCCCTGGGAGTGCTAATTCCCATAGATACAATGGTTGTATCTCCCAGAGGGGCTATTAATTCCAAAATAACTTTTCAAACTTGAGTTGTAAATGTATAAATTAACAAATTACTAAATGCCAACTTACTTAGTCAGTGATAATAAAGGGGAATCATGAATTGCTTCCTGAATTCAAATGCCAATACATTTTTACAAGCCTTTAGGATTTAACAGCCTATGGTCAATTTAGCTTGATGCTTGTCACAAAATTTGATTGAAAAATGAAGTCAATCACACATTACAAAATTAAAAGAACTGCTTGAATGTACATGTTCATCATTTCCATTTTTCACTTCACTATCTTTACTGAAGAACCAAGAGTTACTCCATCTCTGGTCCTTAGGCAAATAAAGAACATCTTACACTGGATTTCCCTCTGATAAGGATGAAACTGATTTTACTGGGTAGTGCACTGTTATACTTCAAGATACTAGTACTACTTATACTAGTACTTTAAGATACTAGTACTTAAGTGTACTAAGTAGTCGTACACATGTTATTCTGAATGTAAATACTGCTTTAATAAATTAATCTTAGCAAACAATTTTAGTTCCTTCAAGGGGAACGTCTACACAGAATTAAAAAATGGTTGTCATGTTTGTTGTATGGAAACTAGATCTATGTAATTTGGCATATGTATGTATTTCTGATAGGGTTATAGGTGTGCATCCCAGACTTTTTTCAATTTTTTGATTAATTACTGAGATAATGGGGAAAAATGGGTGAGATAATGGGGAAAAATGGGTGAGATAATGGGGAAAAATGGGTGAGATAATGGGGAAAAATGGGTGAGATAATGGGGAAAAATGGGTGAGATAATGGGGAAAAATGGGTGAGATAATAGGTTATTTTCAAAAGCTATTTTGTCCGAAAGTTATCATTGTAGAGCAATGATTTAGGTCTCATTAAATGTGCAAAATGTTGCTGCATGGCTGGACATAGGTTTGTCATGAAATTCTCAATGGTTTTTTCTTCATAACATTTGAAATTTTTTTTTTTATCAAGCATTTTTCCACAGATTTTTCAATGTAACTAAAAAATTACTGTGAATTTCAAAGCAAACCCACGTCCTGCTATGCAGCAACTTTTTGTGCACACAATGCAACCTAAATCATTGCTCTATGATAGTAACTTTTGGAGAAGATAGATTCTGAACTTTTTACCTTCAACTGTTCAGGAAGCACATTTTTCTACAATTTTTAATTTGTTTCCTTTGCAAGCTATAGTACTTGGAAAAATTCACGCGGTTGATATTCTGAAAGCTATCTGAACAAATGAATATCTTTTTTTGCAAGTTTTTTGCCATTCCTTGAAGGTTGAAGGAACTGGTACCACAGGTTATCACAGATACGTATGAAATTGGTATCATTGATACGCATCACCGCTCCAGAAACGCACGCTGGGGCGTCCTCGACGTGCTACATCCCTTTCCGCCTTTGTTTCTCACTCTCATGAAGCAAAGAAGGTTGTGTAGCTTTGCTAGATTGTAAACTAAGGAGTTCTGTGTTGAAAATACCAACCGTCAATGCCTTTTCAGGGTCTAAAGATGTTAATGTAGCTTTGCAAGTTAATTCAACTTAATTTCACTTTGATGCGTTCATGGAGATTAAAAATTCTGTTGCAAAGAATCACTAAAGAAACACATTTAAGAACATTTTACAGAAATTACATTTTGCTAGCTGATATGTAATTTTTGAGTTCTTCAACTTAGAAGTTATAGGAACATCATAGTACATAACAGTGAAGAAACGGACACCTAAACATGCTGTAATACGGTATTGATATGATGATAGGTAAGATAAGGTTTGGTAATGTTAGGTTAGTTGAAAACTAACCTAAATAAACCTAAAATAACTCAACACTTATGGTTTCCAGCAAAAATACTGCGCGTGTTCCAACAATGCAGGTACAACGCAGCGACTATCTAATGTTATTCTTACCTGAACATAATTCATGTTATTTCTTAAAAATTAGGCATCAGCAAGCAAAATGTCATTCATGTGAAACGTTCTTAAATGTGATTCTTTAGTGATTTTTGATTATCAAATTTATGAATTCCATGAGTGCATTAAAGTAAAATTTGACGGTTGATTCTTTTAGATTCCTGTCTTTATACGCAAAATTTTTAACGTTCCAGAGGCATTTATTAGCTTTATTTTGGTTTATGAGCTGGAGCACCAGCTCACCTGGCCAATCATTTATTGTAGAAAGCACAAGCAATAAACATAACATTCCATAATAAAGTGCAACTGCTAACTGGAACGGCTGTTGGGCAATGACCTTGAAATATGTGCAGCACTTGTGCAACCAACATGCATGCTTCAAATTTGGGTGAGTTGTGCAAAGAAATGCACAGTGTAGCCACGCCTTAAGAAAAAGACCTATTTTTAAAATCCTTTTGTAAATGTATACTGCATCCAATTTCATGCTTGTAGCTCATATCTTCTGAAATTCATAACTCAAATGCTGGTTATGAAATGAACTGAGATGAAATATTAATATATTGTAGAGATAGGGTACCAAATTTAACAATCAATTGCAGCAATGATGGAAACTTTGAATTTACTATTTACATTAGGTTCAGAAAAAAGTTGGCTTCAAATTGTAACTAAACATTTAACAATGCTTAGGAAAAATGAATAATTTGCAAAATCATCTCTGTACTAATCATAGACACCTACCAGCAACCATTAGTTGCAGGCCACAATATTTGAGCTCCTCTGTAGCCTCAGCTTAGTCAACTAGACTAAAAAAATATAATTTGCAAATTTGGTTCTCACTCTAAAGTTTTCATCAATTATAGTAAACTAGAACAAGTATTTTCTTTTAGGCTTTTTCAAGCAAAAACATGTTAATGCAGCCCTATGCAAGTGGGGAAAGAAGAGAAATTTGGCAAAAATATTTTGAAAGTTTAGATTTTTTATATGCATTTCATAGCAAGCATGTACAAACAAAATCCTCAACACATATCACATATGTGCCTAGCATAAATACTAATATCCACCGATCACATGGACTTTAATTAGAATTCATGCTAGGACTACAATAACTTAATACTTGTGGTATAAATTTTTACATCAAGAATTTTTAAATTTTTACATCAAAGTGGTTTAATTTAAGTGTACTCAATCAGGCTGCCACTCTTATAATCAGAAATATATACAAAAAATTAATTTGAATGTGTACATTAAACATAAAATTGTGTTTATCTTAATAGATTTTAAATGCATTTAGAATGTTGACTTTAAAGCTAAATCCACTAGCAGTCATAGTTTTTTAACGGTCTAGATTCCATCTAATATACCAATTTACAACAGGGTAGTAACCATTGTTTTTTTTTCTCATCAGAATCGTCTGGAAAAATTATTCAGTAAATTCAAGCATAAATCTAACACAAGAACCTACATCACTGAGAGACACAACTTATAAACAAGCACTCCAACGTCATAATTACCGATTCTTTATAGCCAATTGTTCAATTCGCATAACCTAGACGTAACGCAAATATGTATTCTTCCATCATTCGCAACCTTCGCTCATCACGTTCTCTTGAGCCACGACACTATTTTCCTTACACAATGCGGTCACTGCTAAGCGTCAACTATGAAAATTTACTTCTCACATTGTACTCTTGCAAATCTAAAATTACTAAATTATTTAGAACTCATCCTCGAGCCACTCAAGTTTCTATTCTTAATAACGTTGGCCAATTGAATAAGAAAGACAAACAATTTTTAATTTAAAATGAGTGGGTAGCTCACCTGCTCAAAAAGTACGGATCAAGCTCAATCTATTTCTAGAGGACATGGATCAATATATAATTTGAATAATTAATACAAATTTACATCAATACAATAAAGTTAACAGTTGAGTATGGGGGCAAGAAGTTTTAAGAAAGTCTGAGATGAGGATACTAGATTTTTTCACAATGAGTATTTAGGCCACCCTCGTGCAAGCGAGATTGCTTTATAACTGAACTTTGTACTTTTCAACTGTAAATTTATCCTATCAAAAGTATACCATATATTGTCTCTTGCATTGATGATGCTACTGCTAAATGGTTCCAGATGCAAGAGAAAATAATCTCAAAAGCGTGCTCTTTGTGAGAAGTTTACCTCTGAAGATAGAAATTTTACTCGGTTGTACTTGATTTTGTTCGCGCTAATTTAGAAACAGGATCCCTGGAATTGATAAAATTGTACTATTGCGCGCAGGTATGTCCGTAAGAATAATTTAATTTGTGACTTTGAAGATGGTAATAGAACCTAAAAAAGGGAAATTCATTTACAAATTGAACAAGTTAATACCATGTAGGCAGAAATCTGAAACTTTTGAAATTTACCGCTCATGATGGATCATTAAAATAATTATCTTCCAATTGAGATTAATATCGGTGTCAATATCTGTTTATTCATTAACGACGTAGGTGATGTGGAATGTTTTCTAGATATTGCGTCAATCCTTTCCAATTATTTAGAAATCATTTGAGACGGTTACACATGTACACGATATTTTTTATTCAGTTGTGTAGTTAGCTTGGATAAAAACAAACAAACATCGGCATCTACGGATGCTTTATTTCTAATTCAAGCCAGATACATATCACTTTGTACATTGGTTTTTCAAATGCTTTATAACTAACACCAGGACGCCATGACGCTTTTCCCCCGGTCAAGACCGGTACCCATTTCAGACACCTGGGTAGAGTGGGGGTATTGGGCTTAGAATTTTTTCTCCTACACCCAACGGAGAATCTCGCCACCAGCGCCGGGACTCGAACCCTCGTTTCCCGCACGGAGTCAGGTCCGAAAGCCACACGGCTATGACGAGTACATGATTTAATCTTTGGATTCCAAGGATTAAATCATAGTACGGTGAACTTAATGTTTTATAGGCCACATCAGTTATTTTTACATGTCATACTCTCAACTACATTGGTCATTTATTATTTGGCATACGCACAGGCTGAAGTATCAGTTTGTAGGTTATGTTATTTACAACGTTAGGAATCAACGTCTCAACGCCTACCTTTTCGTTTGTTAATAGAGTGTTTTACGCATTTTCACGTCAATTTTTTCTTATTTGCAACAAACTAAGGAGGTAGCACATTTTCACTTTATTGCATTAAAATGATTCAACCACTGTCATATATGGATGTTAGAAAGCGTTTTATTTTGTGAGAGAACGTCGTTGGTTCAATTCTCCACGATGGCGAAGAATTTATCCGGATATGTACCATGTGGTGCACTGCATTATCGAAACTTGATGGACTTAACACATCTCTAACCGTGACCTTTGCATTTCATCAGGACGACCATTAGCGGCCCAGATTTCAGTCAACAGATCATGTTATTCAATCGTCAACACACTACGATTTTTTGTTGCTCCATACGAATACCATAAATCAAAATACCAACTCAACGCACTATTAGGTGGACCAATTGCGGGCTATTAGTTCAGTCTAGAGCTTCCGAGAGCTTCCAAACTTGTACTGATGATGAGCCTGGTGCTCGAAACGTTTACTTTTTAACAGCAATAAATAATTTTAGCAATGTTGACTTTGAGAGTAGCATCCTTGGTGTTTTTACTCACTATTCCTCTCAGTCAAAATTATGTGACATCTATGTCGTTTGGCTCAATGGTTTACTCCATTACCAACACCATGGGAATGTCCTCATATGTGTGAATCTGCTATAGGATTTTGCTCATCTCATTTCAATTCACGTTTTGAGTAGAAATTTCGAATTAATTTTCGTTAACCTTTTCTTATTCAAAGGCAAGCTCTTGCTGTGAACACTGCAATTAAGCAAGTTTGTTTAGCTCTCGTTATTAGTTTATTCTGAATTAGCCTGAAACAAATATCCTTAATATATTCTTCTTGTAGTTTACGAATTTTCCAAAATTTCAAATGCCAATTCATTTTTATTTGATCGGATTAAGAAGGAGAATACCCATAAATTCACACTCACAAGAAAGAACAAATTTTCTTCGAACCAGATTTATGAGGTACTTAATTTAGGGATAAATGACCTTAAACCATCAAAATTGACACCGAGCATCTAGATCGTACACTTTAGAATATTCTCACACAGCTTACATACATGTGTCAAAATGCGAAATTTTTTGTCGTTAGCTAGTCGCGAAAATGAAAAAAATAGCCTTTCGCTATAAAGAGAACTGATGAATTTACCATATTTTTGAAATAGTAGTAATCAAATTGACCGGCTATCTTCTTTTCTTATGGAGATAGCCTTGCTCTCATGTATGGAAAGAATAAATATATTCGTTAATTTGTTTCTATGTGAAGGAGCGATGGCTAGGAACACCCATGGTCCGTGCGGTGATCGATTTGGACAACCGAAGTCTTCCCTGAAGTACAATCTCAATGTTTATCAAGAGTTCACTTCCGAACTCTGCATCATCCTCAGGGCAGTTCAGATCCAGCACGTCAAGCAGGCTTCATGATATAAAATTCTTCAAGTTCTTCAGCAAAATTTAATGAGTAAACTTCATTTAAAATAAAATTACAGCAACAAATGGTATATATCCTAGGAAAAGGCACAATTTTATATTACACAATACGTATATTACAGCTTTATATGGACGTCATTAGTTACTTCGGGTTATCTTTTATACAATCATGCGCATTTCACAGCAAACGCACCCGGCAATGGTGCTCTATAACTTACGTATCTGATGGCTACACTCAATTGCCTGCTCGTGAAACTTGTCACTCGTAATTTGGTATCATTTAATAATTGTTAATTTGAATTTGTTGAATTTTTTAACGATTGTTAAAGTAGCATACAAAAACAAAAGACGGAGAGAGAAGTACCAACAACCAGTAGATTACTGAATACCTCAAAGTGTGATATACTTTAGAAGCGCACGACGGACGACCAGAATAAACATTTGAAGCTTAGGTCCATTAAATGCAAGCCCTCAACTGTGCGCTGAACATCGGCATGTTCACGAAAAAATTGCAAGCTTTTCCCCATTCCTGCAGTAAGCCTAGGGAGTTGGATAGCTAGTTGGAACGAGATGTTAAAAAGCTATTCTTGAGAGAATAGCTTATACTCAACTTACTTAACAAACTTCAGAACAGCTCGCACACGAGCATACTATTTTAGTTTTGATGAAGTGCTCCAATTGCATAATATTGCGCTATCATGAATTGGGTTGTTGATGCAGAGTGTCTCCACCAACTAACGCGATGAGGGCCACATGGTAAAGGAGCAAGTGAAGAAGATTCAAGTCTAAGTTAACTCTGCCTCAAGCTCCAATGAGTCTAGAGGAGCTGCAACTCTGAGAAGTGACCTTAAATTTCAGATGAATGAAAAATGAGAAAATGTTTGCATAACTCATAATTTCAGGCGCCGTACAGAACATGCACGCTGAACAGCAGACATAGGGAAGACGAGTCTTCTTTCCAGACCTGTGCTGGTCTCAACAAGTGGTTGTAGTCACATGTAATATGAGAGGAGTCACACATAAACTGTTTCCAAAGCTCGTGCGCTTATTATAAAAAATGACATTAAACAAAACCCAGGTGTCAAGCCCTAGAAATACTTTGTCATTGACTCCTGAATAGTTTTCACCCGACAATTAATTTTAAACATTTTTTCCTAACTTAGTTGGGTACATATAAAAAGGAATTTACACAAGTGGATAAGTACGATAACATCTATGACATGTATGTTGCACGAACCTATCACAGTGACTCTGATCAATATATTGTTTCAAGTGGGTGTAAAATTCTCAAATAATTCGTAATTGCATGAAACTAACGTGCAGTATTTCCATATAACAGTGTTTAAATAAATACAAATGCATCCTCAAGAAATGATCTCGTGTTCTACCAACAGTCACTTTGTACAGGCAACAAAAATCTAATATGTTCGTGAACTGAATAAATGCACTGCGCACTTCTACGTAGATAAAAGGTGAAGCATTATAAAAAGTTTCCCAGAATCACAAATAAATATCGAGAAAATCAGGGCATCCTCGAGAATTTGAAGCAGCTTGAGGGCATTCAGGTCACCGCACGGCCCAGCGCCTGGTGGGTGCAACTTAATTAACTGGGATGAACGTCTTAAATACATTAATAAACAGTACGTTCACATAGGCGATGAAAACAATGTTCTTGCAAGATATTATCATATGCTTTTAAAACTGTAAATGAGATTTTAATTATGTGAAATATCCTCTATTTTTGAATCATGTATTATTTAATGTAATTATAATTACAACGGAGTACGCCATACCATAATATTTCAAATCTATGTCAAGAGGGTAGCAGATTATTATGGCTAACAGTTCTAATTCATGCACGGAGACGATCCCAATCTGCTCTATTGTCACCTCAACCGCTCCAAATCTACTTTAGCTAAGCAATTTCAACCCCTAAGCCACTGCAAAGCATACACACTTTTGTTATGGTACTGTCGAGAAGGCGAGATCAATTTCGAATGTTTGAACATGATGAAACGAAGATGAAATGCAGAAAGTCAAAGTGAATCATTTTGGTTGAACCATTTTTCTTTTTATTAATGCCTGTTACTGCCAGTGCGCTGGAGGTTAACGATCAATTCCTGAACAAAGTTTTAAAAATGTTTAATACTGATTCATACATTTTAATTGATTATAAGCCGGTTTCAGCTCCCCTTACCTTGACAAAAATGTTCAAAAAGAGGAATGATGAAGGCACCATATATTAAGAAATTTAGGGAACGAAAAATCTATGCACAAGGTGTGTTCCCGCACTGGCTCCCCTGCGCATAGAAAGTATAAGTTGAGAAGGAAGGTTCTGAAGTAATATAAAAGACGGAGAAGAAAGTCAGAGGTGTTAAAAAACACCACAGCAGTGAACCGAAAAAGATGGTCGCTAACAAATAAAAATACATATTTTATTTAAACAAGGAGAAAGCCTGCCTAACTCTTCGCTCGGGACCTTATATTTTCCTCATGGGAGTGCAAATTCCCATAGATAAAATAGTTGTATCCCCTTGAGTTGAGACATAAATTGTAACTCCTTGAGACCTAATAGCTCATTTAGAAAAAAAATCATAATTCTTCGACGGAATTAGTGAACACTTACGATTTATATGACCTGAAGAGTAATATCTACTGAGTCGCATCAACAGATGACAGATGGGACTGAGAGTCATTGGAAACTCTTAAATGTCTGCTGAGTGTCTCAGTAACGATATATCCCGTTAGCGCGTAACTTATGAAATACAGTGAGCGATGTAGCATCAAATAAGCTCTTTATTGAATAAAATAAAGTTGTAATGGATTTGAAAATGCTATTCAACCAATGAATTACAAACGAACAAGGGAAAAAAATGTGGGAGAAAAATGAGCTTTCAGGAAAATCAGCGCGTAGTTAACAGTTTGTAATGTACAAAAGTTTTTAAAGTTTAATCCCAAAAAGATGATGGAATAATAATCAGTAGGACACAATTTGGCTGATAGCTTTGATTGCCAGGACACAACTATTTCAAGAAGAAGCTCAAGGCAAAGAAAGAAATCGATATAAGTTGAATGTTAAAGAACGAAAAATAGATAACAACCTAGCTAAACGAAGATAAGTTTAGATGAAACTTGAAACATTTACCACATTCAGAGTGACCAAATTACACAGTTGAACATGCAAGTAGAATGGGAGCCGCATAGATTGCACACGAGTAAGTTAGTTTTATCTACTCACTAAGCCCTTTTAACTTCAGGCAAGGCTATGATAAAAGTGGCACATTTGCTCCTATAGACTACACATGTATTTTTTCGAGTTTAGGTTTTCCTTGAGGAACACTGACACTCTCAATGATTGAAATGTTAATATAAATTCCTACTGCTCATACACTTGCCAGTGATAACATTTAAAATTGCCATAAAATATCTTGTGTAGGTATCGGCCAAATTGATCATAGACATTTCAAAAGTTTATAATATTTTTAAAAACTCTAAAATTAAATAAAAAAGGGTCAAAATTGAATTTAAGCCATTCACGGAAATTTAAAATTCCGTTCCAAAGAATCACTGAAAGAACACATTTAAAAACGTTTTACACGAATGACATTCCGACCATATAATGACCACCGACCATATAATAAGCCACCGACCATATAATAAGCCACCGACCATATAATGTTATACCTATCTGATCGTAATGATTGTTATATCTCAAAAATAACGCATCAGCGAGGAAAATGTCATTCGTGTATAACGTTTTTAAATGTGTTCCTCTAGTGATTCTTTGGAACTGAATTTTTAATTTCCGTGAAAGGCTTAAATTCAATATTGAAATTAAAAAGAGACAAATAAGATCATTTAGACTCTAATTATTAAGGATTTTGCGTCGAATATAACTTTACCCAAGACACTGCATGTGATGAAACAAAATGCACACAAAGACATCAAACGAAACATCGGGTTCAAATGACTAGAATCACGCAAACGCGAGCTCTGCTGTGCGTTGCATTGGCACTGAGAGCGACTCTTTCACTACACAGTAGGTGCAAGCAAATAAAACTTCGAATTTAAGAATCAATCGCGCATGTTCAAAATCAATCGCTTCTAGCCTTTGAATCTAGGACTCTGAGTGCTTCGATACTGACAGTGAGCTTTGCAATGAAAGGAACTCCAAAATTGTAGATCACAAAAAAAAGTGCAACGGTATCCTACAGCTGCAGGGCATCGGTTTTGTATTGTGCTATTTCCTATTCACGATAGAGTTGGATGAAGAAACATATTGAGTCTACATCACCGTGAAACGTAACATGCATCTGTTTCTTGCTACAAGCGTTGTTGACGCTCGATAGGTAAATCCATACTTCTCAGAGGAACGTTAACTCACAGAGGCATGCTGACGAAACCGTGATGCAGTATCTCCAAAAAAAGTGCTCAGGTGATGTCTCACTTACCAAGTCCTAGAAAAACGTACATGGTCACTTCTTACCAATGCATCCTATAGAGAGAAGTTCCCACACATATTCAATGCATTAAATTTGATATGAATGATTAAGCTTTACAAAAATTTGCATTTGGTTAATAACAAAAAACATATAAACATCTCCAATAGGGCTTAAACAAAAAGTTCCATGCTCAACAATTCCCGGTATTTAGAAACTATCCGTAGGAGGTATGCTGTACATAAAAGAGCAAAATGATTTTTCCCGAAAGTTCACTACACTACATCATCAATGACCGTTCGTCATGAGATTTCGAGTATCAGGCCTCCTCCTCCTCTCAAAGAATCCCATTTTCCAGAGGAGGAGAATGATGAGGGCGAGAAGCAGGAGGCCGGCGAACACTGACACCAAGATCACCCACAGCGGGACGGACTGTGACTGCTCCAACAAGTTGGCGTAGGCTTTGGTTTCTGCCACGGCCACGTCGTCCGTCTGATCTTGTCTTGACCGCAAATCTTCTGGCAGCAAAAGTTCTCCACGCGACTGCACGTTGACGAGGTTTACGTGCGCGTAGTCCTCGACGAGCGTCGCGTTCCAGAGCCGCGACACCACGCGGATGCTCGCCGAACTTTCCGCCCCCAAGTTGCGGATCGTGCAGCGGATCGGGATGCACTTCGCCGTCGGAATGTCGCCAGTGCAGCGCTGTAAATTTAAATTTCGTTACATGTTCCATTCAAACATGACCGTTATCACAACATGACGAATCTTCGATGTGATAAATGTTTTAATTTCTTTAAATTCAAATGTTCCTTATATAAAGCATGTGCATCTTGTCTAGGCAACTGAAGCAAATATGAACCAGTACATTGGAGTTAGGAAGTGACCCTACATAACACAGAAGAAACTTTCAAATAAATTTGATCAAATTATGACTCTTGCTTCTATTTTTATTTTCTTAATGTGAAGCCACTGAACTCACCAAGTTGACGACTTGCAGAGTGCGACCAGTTCGATCATCTGTGTACGCTTCGGGCTGCACGGCCGTCTCTTTTTGCCTCTTGACGCGGCTGTGAGTGCGGTGTGCGTGCTCGGAATTTTCATTAGTACTTGTCTGCTCAAAAATAAGCGCTTCATTATCCTTTGCTAGGAAAGGAAAGTTAAAAACAGACTTTCTATGAAAATTAATTTCATTTCGGTTTCTAACAAGGACTTCATCTGGTGATGAAGAATGAACGACATCAGCGGAATCGTTTTTATCAAGTTTTTGGTGGTGAGCATTTTCATGAGTAGGTGCGCCTTTTGAGTAGCGCTTACGTCGTACTCGGTTATCTGTATAAAGACTATTAGCATTATAATAGTCATCGGGATACTCTTCATAGTAATCATAATTTTCATAGTCGTAATCCATATATTTCTGTGAGGAAGTTTCTTGCTGTGATTTGGTGGAGGTGGCCTTCGTCTCTTCAGAAATTGACTCTTTACGCATATCAGCTTTGTCGGTAACAGAACTGGAGGACTCATCTAAGGACGATGACTTGGAAGATTTCCGGGTTTCAGTTCTTATGGTGTTAACTCGAGATGAAGTGACGACTTTCGTAGTGACTGTTTTATTGGCCCCTGAGACCTCAACGTTTTCTATCCTTTCTTCTGGTTGAGGCGGAGGCTGGCGCACTTCTGGTTCGACCTCAGCTTCTGACTTCACGTCCAGAAATTGATCAGAAGACGACTGCCCAGAAAGCGAGGTATCAGAGTGCACTCGTCCAGCAGCAGAAAATCGTGAGCGTGAGGCAGTAAACTCGAGGGGATCGACCAGTGAGGGGTCCACGGTGCACTCGCCATCACCTGTTAAGGGGAAATTTACTAGCGTAACAAACATACAAGGAATTATGACGAGCTTTATTTCCCCACATGCCAGCACAAACATGCCGGTAGAGGCAACGGCAAGCCAAGTAGAGCTCAAGGATTGGTAGTGGATACTGATTCGTCATCCCATCGAATAGCCATTGTTGTTCAGGTATATTGAAATTTTTTTTCAAATCACAGTTCTAAAAGGGTAATTTTGATGATCAATGAAGGCTGTAAACTGCAATTAAATTGCATCCATGAACTAAATGGCCAATTACAATACGATCTGGCCACTCTTAATGGTGGAGAGGGTTTCAAAATTATAGTATAACTATAGTACATTAAAGGTATGAAAAATGATATTTGAAATACCCCTCTGACAGACATTTCGAATCAAGTGTTAGTGTGTCTCATTCATTGAATCGAGTTACGATCTGAACGTAAAATTCAAACAATTTTGTTCGTTAATGCTTGTTTTTGTTAAACAAGAATATGAACACAACAGTCGGTGGAAGAAAAATGCAAAATCCCCTCACCGTCCACATGCGGCTCGCTCACGAGGTAGAGCAGCCACTTGCCCTGCTCCTGAGCGGTCTCCGTCTGGTGGGGCCACAAGATCTGCACGTCCACGTAGTCCGCCCTCCACGGGCCTCGGTTGTCCACCACGTATTTGTGCACCACCTCAGAGCCTGCACGCAGACAAGGTTCTAACTTAAGATTCAGGAAAACATTCAAGTTTGTTGGTCAAATGCAGTGCAAACGTCTGGTCGAATGTTTACTCTCGCTCGTCTGTTAGTCTTCTTAATATTACTGACATTTAAAATTCTTTGGTACACGAAACTTGGATTTGGTTAAACTTTTATATTATTGACCTCACAACCTAGCCTGAAGTGGGAAATTATCTTTCTTGATTTCTTTGTTATTACAGTCATGAGCTGAGGATTGAAAAAATTGTTATAATTGTAGTTACACACATTAAATCACGCAGTACGTTTAGTATACGATTATACGTAGGAATACATTAACAAAGGTAAAAATGAAATGAACCTGAAGTATTTGAACAATAGGAAGATCAAAATTCGATGCGATGCATCTAGCTTCATCAAAAATTAACTGGTTTCAAATATCATACAAGGAAACGAACATAATAAAGATTACAGGACAAAAAAAAAAGATTTCATAAAACAACGAAAAGAAGCAACCAAGCTCGAATAATTTTAATAAATGCGAAGCTTATGGAGGAAATGAAACTCCAGAAATTCAAACACTCAATCCGAGGTGCGCATAAATTTAAATTTGATTTTTATCAAGCTGAGCATATTTCTACATCCGAGTAGTATGGAATCATTCCACTCCACGTTACCGATTTGCTGCAGTTCCTGAATGGCGCTCTCCCCGACGATCTCTCCGCCGAAGAAAACTTGCTCAGGCACCACAGACCTGCTCGAGCAAGGAAATAGAACTGGGTTATGTTGACGCTTAGGGATGGATGAAGTCACTATTCATCCGACTTACAAATGATCAAAAATCACAATTATTGAAGATTAATAATATGCTCATTTGTTTTACCATTTATCAGTAAGAATTGTTTTCTTCAAAGAGAACATAAGCAAAAGACATTGAGTTTCAGCTCAGAAAATTCAATAATTTGGAAAGGTTTTAGTTTAGGTTTTCGACCTCGACTCCCCTTCAAAACTCCAATATTTTCTTGAGACTAAAGTAAGTAAATTTTTGCGTGAGAGTATGTGACAAAATTATTACAATGAGACCAAAGCGAACGAATAAAAAGTAATAACGAAGTGAAAGAAAGGATAGTAAGATGACAACAAAAACGCGTAGCGTGAACTGAAAGAAAATTGAAATAAAAGTGAGAAAGCAAGCGATGAAACGAAGTCAAAAGATCTCACCCCTTGATAGAGATCTCAGCGCGCTTGAGGATCTCGAGCACGAGATCGATGGGCTTCTGAGGCGTGAGCTCGTTCGAGGTGGAGTTGGCGAAGACCTCGAAGTGAATGAAGCGCTGCTCAAAAAAGCCGGAGGGCTTGAATGCGAGCAGCAGCGGCCCAGTCGAGTTGGTGAAGGGGTTGCCGAGCGTGCAGTGCACGAGGTCGCTGCGGGTGGGGGCGCACAGGTAGGGGCCCGTCTGTGGGGGAGGGGGGAGGTTGTATTGGCGGCTTGGTGTTTCTGTGTTGGTGGTCAATACGAGTTATTACCTCGTGTTCTTTGCTATTGCTGGGGTTCTACAAAACCGGGCATAACTGCTGGAGTTATTTGAGTTCATTGTTACAGGTCAACACAAGTGGCTTGAGTCCTTTGAGTCCTGCGTCGTGGCTTGAGTCCTTTGAATTCCCTCAACAAGTGAGGTGAGGCTGAGCAGGCGCTGGAAAGGCTACGTGCCCGAGGAAGGGTGGATCAGACTAGGGTAATGGTGATTCCATTTCAAAGCCAAACGAGGGAAGTTTTCATTTTAGTATTTTTCTAAGGAAATTCATGAAAGTCAAGTGTTTGTGACGCTTAATTAAAGGAGCACTGGTACATTTTGGGTACACTCAACTTGGCGGAGCCATCTACACTCGCGTCCCCATTTTACCACACCGAGACAGCACTACAGCACTCTTACACCCACAACACGCTCTCAAACCACACTCCAACACGACGCTCACATCACACACCCAGATCCCCCCTAAGACAACACAACACTCGCATCACACTCTTAGACCACACACCAACTCTCCACAACACCCACATCACACTACCACACCACAAAAGCAACATCCCGCTCCCAGATACCATCACAACACACCACAACACTCCCACCACACCCCAAGACACCAACACCACACCACAAAACACGACCCGCGTCAGACTCCTAGACTAAACACCACAAAACTCCCATCACACCCAAAGACACCAACACACCACAAAACACGACCCATATCAGACTCCTAGACTACACACCACAAAACTCCCATCACACCCCAAGACGCCACCAACACGACCCACATCAGACTCCTTGACTACACACCACCAAACCCCAAGACACCACACCACAAAACAAACACGACCCACATCAGACTCCTTGATGCTGAAGGCCATGGAGTCGTGGTGCCTGACGTACAAGTTCGGCTCGTACGCCGGGTCTCCAGTGTTGGTCACGGACGCCTCGAGCACGGCCATGTTGCGCAGGCCCAGCTCGAACACCTGGTGCGACCTGGCCACAGTGCGTGCGGTCAGTGATGAAGACTTTGATGATCGAGGCGGTAATTTATCATTTTTAATTTTTTACAACATAAGCGATGATTCTGTATCACTGGAGGATGGTAACAAAATGTGTAAAATTTTCTGAATGAAATAACAGATGTTATTGAGGAAGTTTTTTGACAATAACCAGTGACTATTGGACACACTCGGGCTCGGTTACCCAAACACCAAATTAATAATAGAAAAATTATGCATTAGTTAGTTGTATTCATCAATAAATTTTCACTAAATTCAGGGTTCGTTCATTGAAAATAATGACGACTCCATGACGACTCAATGGTCTGAACAAGAGATCAAAATAAGTTGAGCAATTTCGCTGGTAGATTTTTAGGACTTGATTTGAGCAAACCAGGGTAGGGTAAATTCACTATTTCAGATTCACATCTTGAAAAAATTTTGATCCCATAAAATCCAGTGAGGAATTAGATGTCATAAATGACGTCCAACAGTTCACCAGCACTGTTCATACGAGTGCTTTCCCACCACTGTTTAAAATTGCCGTTCTCCATTCATAAGAAACTGACAGCAACGCAATTACCTGCTCGAGTCCCACGGCAGCTGGAAGGCCGCTGCCAGGTAGAGATCGGCGTTACATTCGTTGTCAACACCGCAGTCTCGCAAGAAGTGGGCTTCGAAGTACCTAAAAATGGATGAGAAAATGTGTGAACAACGATGTGTAACCACCATTCCTGGCGCGTAACCGCATTAAAAATGACAGGACGTGCACAAGAGCTTTAAAAATGTTTCAAATTTTCATATGTAAATGTTCCATTTTAGAAAAAATTCCAGAACAGTTGATCGAGATCAAAAGATTCGTTTTCATCACCTGAACTCACAGACCACAAACCAATACACCATCCTAACCCTCCAGAAACTCTGGCAACTAAAAAAATATTGTGAAATTACACACGTCCTTCACGACAGGAAGAACCAGAAAACGCTTATTTCTCACTTGACTGCCTCCCGTTGATCCAAGATTGGGAAGTCATCAACGTTAGGAACTGGCGCTCCTTCAGCCACGGGTTCGGGCTCCCTCTGAATGATCTCATACGAGAGCTTGAAACGCAGGGGGCGCAGAACGTCTCGGCTGCCGGACTGCCATTGATGGTACAGGAAGCAATGACCATTAATCTTTTGAATTGCGATAACATATGAAGATGCCAAAAATCAACAAGCTTAGAACAAGATAATAAAACATAAGCTATCTAGAAGTTCACTTGATTTCTGGTCTAAGGAACGGAGATATTCTTGCTTGCCCGCCCACTTTGGACGGCTGTTGCTGGGCGTGATCACAAGTAAACATGGATGAGAACTGTACTCACATTGAGGTAGGCCACTTCTCTCGTGCACTGATGTCTGCCCATGTCCTCAGGACGCAGCGCAATCTTCCTGCCCACTTTGGACGGCTGCTGCTGGGCGTCCTTGTAGAAATAGACTCTGGGCAGCGGCTGGTCGCGGTACACGCGCTCCTCGATGTTGTACGACAACAGCAGCCCCGTGCTGGTGCCCGCGTCGTTGTCCATCTTAAAGCACGCCTCGAACGAGAAGCTGCAGGGACACCACAACAGTAAGTGAATTAATAAAAATACACACTTGGCAGTTACTCTTCAACAAACACCAAGTCTTAAAGTTACTTTGACTTTAAATAATAAATGTTGCATTGATTCGTGTAATGTATGGGCAACATCAGTTGTCGGCTATCTTTGTTAGGACATGATTTTACTGCAAAAATTTTCTCCTTCAAAGAACTCATTTCTAGCCCTGGTTATTTTAAGAGGTGATGCAGATGACAATAGAAACAGCTCGCAAAAAGTGAAGTATGACGAAAATTGATCCTGCTGTTCAATTAATCCTCCATCAATTAAATGAATTAATCCTTTACCATGGCATATTGGCCATAAATTTGACGGATTTGACGGATCTCCAATGTCCCAAAGGTCAAGGCATAAAATTATATTTACAAAACAAGTACAATATCGATCATAGATTAATGTAAGAGAAAATGTAGCAGGAACTTCACAGCGTTCAAGCTTTTAGAAACTGAGGAATAAAAATTTCCACGAGAAATTGCTCTGCACTTGAAATGAAAGATGATGCTTATCAACAGGAAATTGCTCAGATTTTCGACAGTAGAAATAAACCGGCAATTTTCAATCAAAAATTTCACTTGTGGAGTCACATAGTAAAAAATGTTATAACGTATTGAATATCTTAAGAAAAAGCAACAACCCGTATTTCATGCATGTGAACCTTGAAATTCTCTAAATGTTTACATTTATAACCCAATATATTTGTGTATAGAAGAGGTTGAGGTTTTCCTCTTCTAAGATGAATCATGATCAGACATTCAAAATCTGAGCATGTGTCTCCAAGCTACACCATTCTACACAGCCCTCGTCACAGCGCTCACCAAGTGTCGGCAGCATCCCAGTGGTCGGGACAGCCTGGCTTGCTGGGGTCTATGCCATGGATGCCTGTCTCCGGCAGCACTACTGTCGTGATGGCCACCACTGGCCGGGACCTGCGCACGGTACAACTCAAGTTGGCGATTATTATTTTATTGCTGTATTTGAACTACCATAGCAGTGCTATTAAAAACTAACGTTTTTCCTCGGCTATTCTTTATGGCAAACGTTTTTTTATCAATATCTCCTTTTAAAGATAGAAAATTAAATTGAAGTAAAATCTATCTCGTTAAAATATAATGCAATAAAAAGGCGGAACCATTCGGTGTACTTAACAATCAAGTACTCTTCTTAAATGCACCAACGACAAAGTAAGCTCGGCAGTCTCAGCGACCGCATCGTGGTCGTTCCGCACCAGCCTTCCATCTGACCTGACCACCTGCACGTTTCTTTATTTCATTACACAGTATTCTAAGATTTGATCCTGGGTGTGTTTGGTGTTCTGGCTGCGATCATCCGTCCTACATCTCTCTTTCATCGAGAGGGTCCTGACGGTGCCATGATGAGCCTGTTTTCCCTGGCCGCCCTACTGCCCCCTCTGCGTTTCACTTCTGCTTCGCCACTCGAGTTCGGCTGCTTAACTGATGTGAGTCACCGTAATGGTTAGCGCCACAACTCTACGTTAGTGGTGTCAGTTGCAGCTCTAAGTAGCCCGCCCCACTTACCTCAAGTACAATGGGAGAATTTGAATTTACGTAACGTTGCCATAATTAGACTAAATTAGTACATCAAATTTGTACCGCAATTATTATTACTAGAATTATTATTTTTAAATTTCATGTTTCCGTTGTGAGATGTTTCCTCACAGTCCTGGAGTACGACCGGCAGGGACATCGCGTTGCGACCTAAAGTAGACCGTGACAGCGCGCCGCAGGTGTGCTCAGGTGTCGCCGAACTGGGTAGAGTAGCCTCGATCTTCTGGCAGGCAAGGGATGCTGACAGCGTAGTGTCCTCTTAGTTTCTTCAGCTTTTTTTTATTAATGTATTGATGTGATTGCAGGGCAAGGCAGATCAACGGCAATACTTTATCATGTCGGATGTCGAAGGTTCTTCAAAGAATTTCTCCAGCCGCACCCTTTTCTCCAATTAACTCTTCAAAATCTTTGTACTTTTCTTGGTATGTGTGAACGCGAGTATGAATATTTTTTAATTTGTAAGCCTTTATGCATTAACTATCTTTACTTTGCTAAATTCTTAAACTTAAAACTTAACCTTTAACCCTTAAACCCAACCTTAAAACTTTAACTTAAACCTAAAAAGTTAACTATAGTTCCTGTGGAGTTCTAAAATTGCTGTCAAGAAGTGCGACTCGTCTTTTAAAGGAGTGTGAACACTTTATTGAGCCGCATCGTTACGGAAACTACTCATTGGATCTCTGTCACCAATCGCCTAAACGTCTTTGTACACTGGACGGGCCAATTTAAGTTTAGGTCCAGGCATATGTCAATATTTCCTGTTATTAATGCTTTTACTTGTACTGACAACAACTTCTATGAGCGGTATCCATTGTATTTATAGTTTTTTTTGCTTTTCAGTATCTACTGACTCTTGACGATAACCTGAACATTGCCCAGCTGTCCTTCATTCTGCCGTCTATGAAACATGTTCTTTCCCAACGCCTAAAGTGTACGCCCTGTAAGCGCGGCCAATGGGGTTGTATTCCTCAAGTGTACAACGTCATTTATGTATCGGGCCCTCTGTGAGCGGCTTCGAACCGTTTTGGGGACCGTCTGGTCAGGAGGTTTTCTAGGACCCGTTTTCTGGAGTTTGCGAGAACCTCGGCATTTAGTTGTCAGCGCTTCCTTCCCAGTCTGAAGGTCCTGCCGTTCTCTCCCCATCTTACGGGCTGCTGCGCTCGTTGACCACGGGACGAGCCTTGTTTTCTTGATAAATCTAAATTGCCTAGCTTGCTTGTAAGTGTAAAGGTGCCTATGCCGTGTTATAGATCCAGCTGCTATTTTTAGAACTATGTACCATAGGTTAGGGTTCCTACGGGTGTTGCAAGGGTTTGATAGTCGGCAGGTGGTTGACGATCTCGTGTAGAGAGACGGCTTCCACAGGATGTATCCTATGTTCTGACAATTACTACTTCTTAATAGACTACTCAAGTACTCATAGATTAACGGTTAATCATAGATTGACTGTTAATATTTAAATCGCTCCTAAAATTTATTTAGTTAGTTTGTTTACGTTCAAAGTTTAAGTAGAGTATAGTCTGTTAATAGTCATTAGCTTTGCTACCCGCAGTTTGAGTTACTTATTCTATTAAAAAATTGATCTTCTCATTGGTTTGATTGTAACTACCTCCTTATTCACAATTGTGAGAGCAGAACTCTACATCGTAGAAATTAACACTAATGCTCAAATTTAAAAATGTGCCGCTGTATTGAAAATTGCTTATTTTAACTTAGGATTTAGCATATTTGGACTATAATTAAATAAGTCGTAGACAGCTATTTCTAGAATTTACGTAAGCTGAACTCTCGAGCCGTGCATTATTTTCTGCGGGGCTACATGTACACTAATACCTAAATCTCAAATCGAGATTCCTAAATATACGTACCTGTTCACACGGACCCATTTATTTTGCGATGTGGGATGTATCTCAATTGAGCTGACATGGCTAATATTTTAACCAATAAATTTATGAACAGTTGTTACCGACTAGTTTGTTCAAATTGTTCATTATTTGTTCTACCGTGCCAGTGAGCGTTGCACGGTGATAGAGGGGCGCTAAAAGTGTGCTGGTTAATTCCCCAGTCTCTCCCTTCTGGCGCATTCGCGAGACTTGACACTCATTAAATTCAATGAAATAAACTAGTATTAGTTCTGACTGTTTCCTATCCCTGCGTCAGAGTCCTGATTAGTTTTTGTCAAACGTCGAAAGCCAATCAAAAGAGTCAAATTGCGCGACAGTGTTGAAGTTTGTTGGAGAAAGCTGAAAAACTTGGAAGGTTTGAGCCCTTGATCGAAGAGCAAGCATTCACTCGTATAATTTTAGATATCTCGGGTTCCCTTCAGTTGAAAATTGGATTCAGGATTTACTCCATTATAAACAAACGTAATGGAACACTATACTTCACAACAGCTTACCAGGCATTTGGACGATCAAGTGTTACTCTAAACAGTGCAAACACCCAAGGTTCCTGCCTTTGATTCATATTATTTTATAAATCAAATGAATCATTTTATTCAGTTTATTTTGAAACAGTGACCTTTAACACTCATTCTTGACAAATCATTAGACATTACAAGAAACAAAAAAATTGCAATTAAAGGCATTTGTTACAATATACCCTCTAAAAAAAGTATTCATTGCCTTTATCACGCACAATTACGACACTCCGTACCTGATGAGCACAACGCGATCACTGCAGAAGGAAGACGTCAACAAGTCCGGGTAGCCATTGTTGTCCATGTCGAGGCCGCCGCTCAGCGCGTAGCCAAACGCGTCGTACGCTGGGCCGGGGAGGTCAGACGCGCGTATTATCTGTGAATTAAAGGAAAATGATACAAGTGCTGCTGATAGTGCTCCGGTAGAATGTACAATGAACAAGAATCTTGTCAAGAGAGTACTGGGAATGGATGTTGGAGTGACACAGCTTGAGCAGAGAAATGTCGACGGCTACGGGTAACTGTACCGAGGTATATCAAGTACTTTAATTCAAAGTTGGCATGAAGAGTTGATTCAAATTTAATAATCTTGAAGAAAACTTTCCTCTCAAATTAACTGGTCTTATAGCGACCTATGAGCACACAACTAAGATCTGCATTTCCCAAGCGCAGCAGTGACAGAATGTCACCCATCACCAGAACAGCGAGCAACAAAGCGCACACCAGCGCACCTGGGAAGGCTCGACGACGAGCCCATCAGCAGAGCCCAGGTAGATGTATATGGCGCCCCTGTCCTCGTACGGCGCCCCCACCGCCACGTCCAGGTAGCCGTCGCGATTCAGGTCCCCGAGGCTCGCCATCGAGAACCCGAACCTGCTCTCCCCGACAGGTCCTGCACAGATGACATCACGCTCTACACTGCGAAGGCCTGGTGCATTTCTTACTGAGAGTCCATTATAGGGAAATTTTCTTCAACTTTATATCAGATAAGGTGTCTCGATATTTGAAAATCACACAACGTGTTTCACGAAGTGTTCAAACTTTGTAGTGGGAGAAAAGTTTGAGTATGGAACGGCGGATAAATCAAATTACTACTCAGAAAGCAATTGGATCCCCCAAAAAACTGGGTATATTACTAAAATACATGCTCATCAGTGCTCCGTAAAAATTGAACTAATGAAAAGATAATTTTCTAATGACCATAAAAATTTTAGCAGTAGTAAAGATGGATAACTTTGATGAAGAAACGCAGGATCGGCTCACAGAAAATGAATGGGGAAAGATGTAATACCTTCGATTTTAATGTAAGGACTATTTCTTTTGAGGCCAGTGCGGTCGTTCATGTAGAGGTAAATCGCTCCTGATGCGTGTCTGCTGCGGTAGAAGGGGGCGCTCACGAGCAGGTCATCCCAACTGAAAATTCAAAAGTTCAATTCTAATAATGTGACCAGCGTTTTACCTGAAACGTAGAAAAAATCTAAAATTTTCGCGCTTATACTCGAGTGGATAAAGCAAAAATATTCTAAAATATTACTGAACTTTTAATTTAGAATGACACTTTGTACTTCAGTATCGGTTCAAGAGAAATTCGCAAATTACCAGCAATGTCACCAGCTTCAAATCGAAACTCCCATTTATTGCTTCAAGCGAACAATGTAATTACACAACCGTGTTATGAGGAACTTTACAGCTTATTGTACAATAATTATGATTACTTGTCATTGTTGATGTCGAGTCCGAGAATCTCGAAGCCGAAGCTGGAGGCGAACATCTCGCCGTCGAGGATGAGGTCCACCACGAGGAGGCTCTCGCCGATCTTGGCGCGCGAGAAGAAGACGACCTGACCGGTGCCGTTCGAGCGCGGCGCGCCGCCAACGTACGAGACGTAGTCACCGAAGAAGTAGCCCGTCGTCACTGAGTAGCCTGCATCAGCCACAGTCTTGCGTCAAAACTTCATTTAATTAAAGAATGATAACTTTAACAGAACTTTTATTTGAGAATGGCATTGACATAACATCGACTCACGTCACGTAATCACCGAAGGAGTAACTTTTTTCGTATAAAAAAAATTAATTTCGGAGAGTAAATCCCACGTAAATGAATTTTCTTAGTCCAAAACTCCTTTATTTTCCATTGAGCAAGAAAGTTACGGTTATTCGAAATGATTGTCATCAACACGGCTGTCACTCCTATCGTAGACTAGAGCTCTCAGAACACCCTAGCCCTAGCTATTATATTAATGCTAAACTCCCGAGTGATTTCTATCCAGACTTCGAACGGTAACTCAAAGTATCTTAGCTACCGAGGTTCAGGCTACGAAATTTTTCGGGATTTTTTTAGCAGGTTGAGGTTTTCATTTTAATAACGGATCGTCGAACTATTTAACAATGAGCTCATAATTTTTACGTACAATGTAAAACACTGCAATGAACTCACCTAGATAGCTGTACTTGTCAACTGGTGAATCATTTTCAGTGACAGGTCCGAAGTACTGCGTCTTGTCCCTAAAGAAGAAATTTTTGGAGATGTTTGAGGTATGGACGGTGCCCCGCCACGTGTAGGGGCCCGGCAGCCCCAGCACCACCTCGTCCTCCAGGATCATGCCGCTCATGCCCGCCTGGCAGAACCCGTACTGCTCGTGACCTCTGAAATACGCATTTCAAGAAATCCTTGTTTCATTCTGATCAAATCAAAATTTTGAACGCTCTGAGGAATACAAAGAGATTTCTTTCACTATGCAGACAAAGTCAAAGTACCTCCATGGCACGAAATATTGCAATGCAGTGATCCAAAAACTAAGAAAAAATCGGGTGATCCCTGTTTCATGAAACTAAAACTTTATAAACATTTTCAGCGCATAAATGTATTGCACACTAATCTCTTCGAATAGACATAATTAATCGAGAGATGAGTTAAAAAGAATTACTTTTTCACGTACGGTTCATCAAACTAGACACTGGAGGGACTCACTTGGCGATAGCCTTGCCTCTGCAGGGCTCCATGGAGTCCGTGACGTCCAGGTTTTGGTTGAGCAAGTAACAGAGGCCGAAGCCCCACTGGAAGCCCGGGCCTCGGTGCATGTAGCGGTGGGCGCACACCTAAAGGAATTCGCATCAGCAACAGCAAACAATGGAGCCTTGGTGCAAATTATGACAACTTTTATAGTTTCAACGCAACCTGCTTGTGGTTGGCGAATGTGAATGCGTCAGAAGAGGAAGGGAGGAAACAGCCTCCTGGAATAGCGCATAGTTCGACTCGTCAGATGCACCCGTACGGATGCAGTCAACACGAACAGGCCTTGCGTTATTTAACGCGAGCAGAGCGCGCGTGAGAGCCACCGAGTATCTGTGCTACTCAGCCCAGTCCAAATGTGACAAGGTAAGAGAGACACTCATGCCCGCGGTCGCGACATGGAAAGACATGTTATAGCTACAACAGTGAAGGACACGCTATAGCTACAACAGTGGAAGGACACGCTATAGCTACAACAGTGGAAGGACACGCTATAGCTACAATAGAAGGACACGCTATAGCTACAATAGAAGGACACGCTATAGCTACAATAGAAGGACACGCTATAGCTACAATAGAAGGACACGCTATAGCTACAATAGAAGGACACGCTATAGCCACAATAGAAGGACACGCTATAGCTACAATAGAAGGACACGCTATAGCTACAATAGAAGGACACGCAATAGCTACAATAGAAGGACACGCAATAGCTACAATAGAAGGACACGCTATAGCTGCAATAGAAGGACACGCTATAGCTGCAATAGAAGAACACGCTATAGCTACAATAGAAGGACACGCTATAGCTACAATAGAAGGAGACGCTATAGCTACAAAAGAAGGAGACGCTATAGCTACAATAGATGGAGACGCTATAGCTACAATAGATGGAGACGCTATGGCTACAATAGATGGAGACGCTATAGCTACAATGCGTTCAGCGCAGAACTGAAGACTCACGAGCACGTCACCGCCAACGCCCTGACTCTTGACGGTCACACCCAGCCACTGGTCGTCTTTGATCTCGTCTTCGTTAGGCGGCAGGAGGTTTCGGTTTGCATCTGCTCAAAAATAGTGCAGGTATGGTGGTTATTTCTTTCCCAGGCAGTTTCTTTACTGCATGGAGTATTAGTAATTAATAAAAACGTTTGTTCAACCCACAAGTGCCTCAACGCAGAATTACCCCCCTTAAACGATAATGTAAAAAACAGACATCTCAAGGTGAAATAAGTAGGAACATTGAAAATGATTAATCAAGATTTTGAAAAAAATCATTCTCTGAGTGAAATAATGCACGTAGTGTGAGGCCCATCGATTCTTTCGTCTCCACAGCCGAGCTTGCTTCCAATATGGAGATATTAGGTCGGACCATTAGTCCTGTCCGTTGTCATGTCGTAACAGCAATAACAATGAAGCACTTGAGCTCCAAACTTCATGTGAGTGCAATAACAATTTAAAATCCCCTAAAGAAGCTGGAAAAGAGACCCAAACTTGGGAAGAGGGTTCCTTATGACCTCTCCGCTGTTAATCGCCAGCAGCGCGTGAATGTCTGTGCATCTTTGCATTCCCGCCAACTGCTAGAACCTTTCCTGCATGGATATAGTTGTCACCGGAGATGAAAAGTGAATGATGTACAACCATGTTAGGCGTCAACATCAATGGCTTGATGGACATGCAAAACCGCAATCACAACCAAAACCAAGACTCCATCCGAAATTTTTTTTAATGTTTGTTTGGTGAGATATGAGAGAAATTATTAACTACGAGCTCCTTTAAAACAACCAAACAATCACTGCAGAACTGTACTGTCAGCAGCTGCAAAGACTAAATACCGCTTTGAAAAAGAAGCGCCCAGCTTTGGGCAATCGAAAGGGCGTCATCCTTCAGCACGACAATGCGCGTCCGCACACAGCACGAATGACTTTGGACACAATTGAAACGCTGAAATGGGAAGCATTTATGCATCCGCCCTATTCTCCAGATATTGCTTCTTCAGGTTTCCATCACTTTAGGAGTCTAGACAATCATATAAGGGGAAAAACTTTGAAAGACAAAAACAACATAGAAAATGAATTGCAGGTATTTTTTTGATTCAAAAGCCAAAGATTCCTATGAACGAGGCATTAAAAATTTGGATAGTAGGTGATCATAAGTTCTTAATAACGATGGAGAATATGTTATTGAATAAATAGATGTCATTTGATATGCTTTTACTCTCCTCATACAAGTAAAAAAACGTACATAACTTATGGTACAATCTGAAACAAACGTTAGCTTATCTCACCACATATAATTTGGCATCTGCAAAGAAGTTTTACCTCATCTAAGCTGAATCGAACCCTCCTATAAATTTGATATCCTCAGCAGTATCCTCTTTTTATAATATTACTGTTGATTGAAAATTGAAATTTAGCTATTAAAATTCAAATATTGATTAACAAGTCCAAAAAATTAAATTACCTTGATTACTCACGTTGGTATTTCCTCACGATTGAACGTAACTAACACTAATGACTAATTTCTTCATGATATTCTACTAATTGAGTGAATATCACTTGTCTCTTTAATTACACACACCTCCTGCACAATGAAATGGGCGCTTATGTTTTTCAGCAATTTTTTTTAAACAACAATTTATTTACCACATGTGATACAGCAATAGATTGTATCTCAAGTCTAGTACAATGGACATATTTGAGTATAGCTACTTGTGGGCCCTAATAAGTTCAGTGACTTCTAGGGCATCCAATCATCAAGCTATTTTTAAGGTGTACAGTTGTGCTTAACCTAATTCACTCAGCCTAGGGGCAAACAAGACTGGTCATGTTTCGATGCTTAATTTTTAACAAAGAAAGAAATAGTTAATATGAGCTAGACGGGGACAGTATCTTTAATTAAAATTATTAGTAGCATAAGATCTATATTATTATCATGGTAGATTACCTTATCAAGGTAAGTCGAATCAAAAGAAAAAAGAAAATGACTTGAATTACCTTAAATGATTAATATTTCGATAGGAAGAGGTATTCAAGATTTGTTTTGAAAGCTTTGAAGAACTTATTTCACGGATCTCAGCAGGGATTGAATTCCAATTCTTTGTTTGTGAAGAGGATACTGTATTGTGACCGAGATTTTGAATAATAAGGAAGTATGAAGTTACTTCTGTTTCGTGTTAAATGATCATGATGACCAGTTTGAACAGTGAATAATTGTTTGAGTTCTTTGTCACCAACATCCGTTAGTGTTTTATGCATGAAATTACGTATGGAGAGCTTGTAGAGATCAGAAAGCTTGAGTGTTTTTAAGTTTTTGAATTAATCATTTGTGTGAGCATTAAATTCTAATTTCATTAACGCTCGAATGGCATTTTTTTTAATCCAAAGAGCAGATTGGTTTTATTTTTATCAGTTCCGTGCCAAGCTTCTATCCCGTATTGTAGGTATGGTGAAATGATCGTTCGATAAAGTATTTTTAAGGCTTCTTCAGGCAGTGTATTTTTTACTTTATGAAGGATTCCGACGGATTTTGATAATTAAGTACTGCTGGTGCAACATGCTCTTTGAAAGTCAGATGTTCATGTAATATAATGCCTAAAAATTCACAGGAGTTGGTTTCTTCAATTTCACCACCACCAATTTTAATGTGTGTGGAGGGACATATTTCTCTTGTAAGAGAATATAGTGTATTTTGTCTTATCGATATTGAGGCATATTTTATTGGCTTTAAGCCACATTGAAACATTTTGCAGCTCATTGTTTATACTCTCTGGAATTAAAATTAGATTTTCATTTGGAAGAGCCGCAGAGAGCATGCTGTCGTCGGCAAAAAGTATGAATTTGAAGAATGAAGTAGATTTAACAACATCGTTGATAAAGATCAAAAAGAGAAGGGGCCCGAGGACCGACCCTTGCGGTACTCCATGGCTGATTGTCAGCAATTCCGATTGTGCATCGTCAATGTAAGCATACTGCTTTCGATTTGTTAAGTATGATTTGAACCAATCATGTGCAACTCCTCTGATGCCATAACCATGTAGTTTCGCCAGTAAAATGTTATTGTCTACGCAATCGAATACTTTTCAAAAGTCAAGAAATACGGAGAAAACAAGCTTTCCTTAATCTATATTAGAATAAAGGTATTGTAAATGATTTAATACAGCCTGTGTCGTCGATTTTTTAGAACGAAAACCGTATTGTTTGTTGTAGAAAAAACATTTTTGTTCAAAACTTTTGTTCAAAATAAGAATACACTTTTTATACACAATTTTTACGAATATTTTGAAAATAATTGGTAGTACATAGATAGGTCTATAGTTATTAATGCAATTCTTATCACCATTTTTAAAAATAGGGGTCACTTTGGCAATTTTGAAAGAGTTGGGGAAGATACCATAAAAAAGTGATTGGTTGAAAATTTGAGATTTGCAAGGTGCTATTATATCAGCTATAGCCTTAAGAACTTTAGCCGAGAAAGTTTTTAATCCACTTGACTTTTTTTTCAAGTTGTTTATGCACATAATTACTTCGGAGGGATTCGTTGGCGTGAAAAAGAAAGAGTTGTGTTCACGGACACGGTCCATGTATGGCAAATGGTCTGTAGGTTCACTAGAAACACTATCAGCTAATTTTTTCCCTATGTTTACGAAAAAGTTGTTAAACACTGTTGCAATATCTTTTTTCTCGTGATATTTTACATTTTCATGAACAATCGACTCAATTGTTTTCGTAGCATTATTATTCGGTTTATAGTATGAATTAAGCAGGCGCCCAGTTTTTTTAATATTAGTTTTGTATTCAGTAAATTTGCGCGTAAAATAGTTTTGTTTCGATGTTCGTATTTGATATGTCACATGATTCCTGAATCTGTTACACGTTTCTTTAGATATTCGTCCTTCGTATAATAAGGCTAGGTACGCTCAACGTTTCTTTATATTGATCACGATATCTTCAGTAATCCAGGGCTTTTGTCTATTTTTCAGCGTAATTGTGCGGGTGATTATTGAACTACACTGGTTGTATGCGGTCGTTATAATTTCAGTTAAATTTGGTATTGCTTCATCAATGTAAATCGCATTATTGTCCTGTTGATGGATGTCCAATGCTGGCATTAATTCTTCTAGAACAGTTCGCGTTGTTCCCAAGTTATATTCGTTTACACAACGATATGAAAAAGTCTCAACCTGTTGGCTGGTACAAAGACTATAGACATTTTTCTTGATGAGAAACACCGGGAAATGGTCAGATAAGTCAGAAATTATTATTCCGGTAAGAAAATCAGCGGATCTAACACGAAAATATTATCGAGCAGCGTAGCAGAGTCTGATAAAACACGTGTAGGTTTCGTGGTGATTGGAAGGAAGGATTTCAACTGAAAAACATTTTTGAAGTTTGAGACTTGCTCACAGCTTTCATATTTTAGAGTATCGTAGTTGAAATCCCCGCAGATTATTATGTCATTGTAAAGAGACTTGTTAAACTGAGATATTATGCTGTGAAGCTCGTTCAGGAAAGATACATTACAGGCTGTTGGAGGCCTATACACAGTTCCAATAATCCGTTCACCATTTTTCGTTGGTTCTATAAATAGAGTCTCAATATGTTCATGATTCATAGTTGCACTTACAATGATTTTTGAAGATATGTGTTTCGATATGTACGTTCTGATGCCTCCGCCACGTTTATCATTACGGATTGAATGATGGCTATAATAGTTTTGTATTTGAATCAGGTCTTTAGTAGAGTCATCTAGCCAACTTCCGGTGAAACTAAGAACATTAAAATTGCTGTTCAGCTCAGTGATAGTACAAGATATTTCATCTGTATTCGGATAAATGGACCTAGAGTTCCAACATAATAGCGAAAAATCATTGCAGGTTGTTCATATCGATTCATTGAACTTTTTGATATTGATGTAGTCGCAATTTTTAGTTTCGTTTAGGTTTGGATACATTCTATATGAATGATTGAGATCTGGATCAATATTATCATATATATCAACATGGTCGGTCATGAAAATTAACAAACAGTAAGTAAAATGTATGGTAAAAAAAAGAGATACAGACTACAGGGTCAAGATTAAAATAAAGACATTCCTACTTATATCATCTTACTGGGATGATATAACAATTCACGTCGACGAGAACTGCACGATGCAATCATTCGTTTAAAATGAAAAGCTGAAAATTGATTCATCCTCAGCAGAATCACTCGATTGTGAGATGTCAGAGTCGATGAATATTCAACATTTTTACTCACGAGTTGTGAAAACCTGACTCACTATAGCCTCAGCGCTCACTATAGCCTCAGCGCTCAATATAGCCTCAGCGCTCACTATAGCCTCAGCGCTCACTATAGCCTCAGCGCTCACTATAGCCTCAGCGCTCACTATAGCCTCAGCGCTCAATATAGCCTC
>JACJUY010000597.1:74673-118785 GCA_014220935.1 Platorchestia sp. MABIK | reverse complement strand
CCCGTGTTGTCCATATCCTGCCGAATACGGTTGTACCTCAGGCACTCGCTTCGGGCTATCCTGTCACGAAAAAGATATCTCAAAGTCTGCCCGAAGCGTGTTGCAGCCTGGGGGAGAACACCACAGTACAGTAAATTTATTTACTGGACTGTTTTCACTCAATAAATAGAAATAGTATATATATAGATGAATATTTATGTACATATAAATAAATTCACAAACACACACATGCACACATATTAATATATATTTATATACGTATTAAAAATGAATATAGGAAAAATAAATGAACACAAAAATAATCTTCCTCCTACTACATCGAAAATGACAGTCGACCTCACTGTAATCGTTAGAAATTATTTGGAAAAAAAGTAAAAACAAAAAAAAACTAAAAGGAAAAAGACGTTAAAAACGTGCAAATGAATTAGTTTCCAATTTTCTGAAAGAATTTTAAGAGAAATCAAGTTACAGTCAGAGCAACAACAATACATTGGAAAAAAACAGTTTCAAATCCTATCGGTATTGTCTTCAACATCATTCAGACATGGGTACATGGGATAAAATGGGACACTAAAATGGGATTTCACTTCTGAGTAGCAAATATTTACAAAATCTTAGCACGTAGACGTTGATTAAACAGTGGTCCAGACTAATAATTTTAATTACTGAAATTTAGAGTTACTTCTGATTTGAACACTTCAGTGCTACTGTGCGCTGAACGCACAGAAAAAAAGCTCATTTCCCCCCTTTCCCCATACGAGGAGTACAGGAGTACAAACCAAACCAGGAGTACAATAGCATTGTCAGGGGTTGATTGTGTAGATGAGAGAAACAATCAAAAAATCTTCTATGGGACATTTAACGCATGCTAAGATGATTAAAATCTTATATGTAAATACTTCTAGAGAACGCCTTGGAAGTCCTTCACTATCAGTGGAAGAACCAAAGAAGAATAGCTAAGAATACGCTCAGCCGAAACCAATTGAAACACCGTCGTGAATGATTTCGAAGTAGTGAGACATCGTTAGCTAACATTAATTTATTAAAAACGTAGCACAACCCTCACATCTATAAACATGTAAACTGATGTACACACAAAAATGTCTCCGGTTGTTTAGAAAGTTCGAGCCGATTTTTAGTAGTTCATCTTTCGATTTATTTTAGAACATGTGTGAGTCCAGAGAATGGGATTTGACTGCACTTCCATTTAGAGAACAGTTTAAACTATCTTTTCAAGGAAGAAGGTTTACGATCCGATGACTTGTGTAAATTCTGAAACCCTTTATAATAGAAGATAAAAAGATTCATTTTCGACACTCGATGCTTTTCTTTTTTCATAAAGGGAAAAATGCCTCGCAAGCAACCAAAAAAATATGCACAGTTTACGGGAATGATTCTGTATCCGAAAGAACTGTCCGGAAGTGGTTCGCGAAGTTTCGAGCTGGAGATTCTTAGCCTTATTGATAAAGAGCGATCAGGCAGACCATTCACCACAGATGACGACCAAATCAAGTCATTAATTGAGAATAACCCACATTCCACAACCCGAGAATTGGCAGAAAGCCTCGACCTTTTAAAATCCGCCGTTCATGAGCACCTGATAGAGCTTGGGTTCACAAATTGCAACGATGTTTGGGTGCCGCATGAGTTGAGTGAGAGGAATCTTTTGGATCACATAGTATCTGTGATCTGCTTAATAAGCGGAATGAAACTGTGAATGAAACTGTGATCACGGTCACACGACAGACAGTCAGCATCAAATTAATACTTGGCTTTAGATCCGTATATTGTGTGTGCATGGGATACAAGAGGAAACGAACCAGGAATTTCATTTTGCCTTGTCTGCTCATGTTTAAGTTAACGCTCTCTATTGCACGACCCTACACAGTGGTGAGATGTGTGGTAGGAAAACGGAATAATTCATGTCCTGATGGATAATCCCCCTTCTGCAATCCTCCTTAATTAAGAGGGGAAATGTTAGGATTTATCATGTCTGAATATTAATCGAACCAGCGTTGGGGACCGCAGCCCAGAGTCCGAGCGTCAGCAGCGGGGCCCAGAGTCAGAGCGTCAGCAGCGGGGCCCAGAGTCCGAGCGTCAGCAGCGGGGCCCTGAGTCCGAGCGTCAGCAGCGGGTCCAGATAGCGCCAACAATGACCACTGCTAGAAGGCCACTAAATTACAACCCACACAACCCTCCGATTACCGCCCTGATTTACTAGACTGGCATAATTGGTCGTGTCAATCGAAAAACCTCATTAGGTCGCATTGAGAGCTTGCGCTTCTTATGCAGCTGCGAACGGCCGCACGAGCAGTGGTGTCAATGCTTAGGTAAAAACAGGCGCTCTTCCAGCGCACGTATCTGCGAGTCATCGCCCGCTGGAGACGAGGCATTTGTAAATGTCTCTCTGCATGATTACGAAATCCACATGGTCAGCTCGATCTTGAGTATCTTTGTTATTGTCGGTATATGTAGTGAAGAACTGCTGTTTGGAAGTACGCATAAACAAATGATGCATAACCTTTTTTAATTAGTCCCGCTCAGTTTAAATTTGAGGAATGCAAGAGATGTCAGCTGGTTCTGGTTTTTATAATACGTGTTCACGAGTGCACTAAATACCATGATATGTGCGACATCTCCTTATGACAGACAATAGGTGCCAAGTATCTCTAGATGGCTTAAAAACAATGGTGATAGCTCTGAAACTATATCTAGCCAAGCAACTGGTAAGCACTCTGGGTAACATGGTGCACTTGAGACATGGTTTTCAATTGGGATCAGGCGATCGTGCTGTCATTTACTAATCAACGAAGAGAATCCAAAAAATAGAATTGATGGAAGTCAAGTTAAAGTAATATTTTTGTAGGAGTAATTTAGCAATCAAAATACTTAGGCGAAACTTAAATAAAAAGGAAAATAACCATGTGCAAGACGTATTGCTCTGAAACGGCGAATGCACGGTAACTGTTCCCGTAATTGTTTCGTATACCCGTACACCAATTTTTTTGTACTTCACTCAGTTCTACAGGAGTTTTTGTTAATGAGAGGGTAAAGGATTCCAAACCTCATCTTGTGAGGCGCCCAGTCAGCGACACATTGCACAGCGTGCCAACTCGAGGACCATGCCGGACGTCGCGACACGAACCTGCCGTGTCACTGAGCAAGGTTTCAGCGCCTGCTGCTCCATCAGTGTTGGCTATTGTACTGCCCTTACTGTTATTCAAGTTCGAGTGCAGCTTTTGATACACAATCAGAATCAATCAAATCAACAGATTAGTGCTGAAAGGGACTGGTTTGATGATTTCGCTCATAAATGTTCAATGAAATTATGCCTGAAAAAGTGCTGCCTAAGAAAAGGACGAAACCCGTATTGTTAACTTTGTATTATATTGTACCGTAGAGCGATGAGCAATTCCATCCATCAGAAATATTGTGTATTACAAGGGCTTGATGCTAGGAACACAAATCCTAGAAACAGAACAATGAGCTTCACACAGAGAATGCTTTGCGACAGGCAAAGACCGCAGGATCAACTTCATGCCGAACAGCTAACATCTGCCAGATACACGGTCAACAGTACATGAGGCACAGTTTTAACCCCAAGTGAAACCAGTGCTAGCAAGCCTGGGCGCGATCTTCTTACTCGCTCGCTCAGGACGTCCACTCGAGGCAGTTAGCCAACGGACGCCTGCGCGCACACATGGCGATAGCACAGAGATGGTATTGAGTCCGATATATTCGTCAAAGGCCAATGATAACACACTTATCGTGTTTTGCTTATTTCTGCAGCTTAAGCGCCCGCCGAGTCTCCTCAAACCCTCAATATATGGAGGAGGCAGCAACTCAACGAGCGGCAGGGCCAGCCGCATAACCTCACATGGCTTTTACTTGTGTTTCTTCTTGTCGGACACCTCTTACAGTTTGCACAGTAACGTGAATATTGAACATCGATGGTTGTGAAGCAGAGATAATTGCAGCATAAAGAAGTAGCTCACATAATGAGTGATACAACATTTAAGCATGGTAGTATGAACTGCAGCTCTCTTTCCTAACTTCGGAACAAATGGAATTTAGAACTTGATTATGTTTTCCCATTAATGTGACACTCGCAAAAAAAATATGATTAAGTGAATATTATTTTCAATTTTATTCTGTTAATGATAAGAGGATCAATTGTCGTAATGTCGCTCATTGATCAAAGTTACAATACTTGTCTTTGAATGAAACAGATGTGACCGATACCGAAGAGAAAGGTGTTCCTCCAAGAGCAGTTTAAAGATGCTAACGTAGAAGCTGTTCGGTGAAAACGCGGTATTGTCACCATGACAAGGTGTTTACGGTGCAGGGAACGGGAGCACAGCAAACAAGGCAAAATTCGGCTGTTGAAAAAACGCAGCATCGGCAACACGACGCGCAGGCGCGAGCACAAATCCTCCGAACAAACTCGCTTGAAACGACAAACTTAGGTACGAGAGGGGCAGGTAAAGACTGCTGTTAGGCTAAGCAATGACAGGCAATTAGTGCACTTCGGACACGGGCTCGAGAGGAGCCACTCTAAAAAACTTATAAAAAAGAAGAACCGCTCCGGAAAGCGGAATGTGGGGGAAGGCTGAATAGACGACGTACTACGGGGGAGAATAAAGGAGCTACCAATGGGATGACATGATATTTTCCGAGGATAGACTTTATGAAGGGAACCAGGCTTGAATCTGAGACTCGCGGCTTACTCATGAAAAATATTGATGAAAGAATCTGATGATATTGTGTTCAGATGGAATGGTGATAAGTTATCTCTGTAGCTGAACGTGAGTAATGTTCAAATGTTAAAATTATGCTCAAGTAGAACAATAAAAAAGAAGTATACCGAGAAAATTTTCAAATAAATAAAAGGATTACGGGTGCATTAAGAGAACTTGAGCGAAAGTAGAATTATTTGTGCAGTCCCTAAAAATATGGGTTATACTCTCAAACGATACGATATTCAAGCGCACATAAAAAATGCAGAAAATAAAACAGAATGCTACCATGCTAAGTGTTTAGAAAACTCATAGGCAACAATTGAGAAATATACATAACTAATTCACTAATTACATATGTTTCCCATGCACTTAGTAAGTACACTCAAAAATATATTCTTTCTATCCAAACAGCGAGAGGAAAGAAATGTGCCAGCTGCCATTGATATTTCCGGCTAATTTTAGCAATAACTGAAACATGACAATTTTCAATCTTGCGGAAACCATCCTATGAGCGTTAATTTGTTTCACGTTTGCAACAATCCCATTTCTCTCACTTTCGAATAAGAAACAAAAACGAAACTTGCAATACCTAATTACTGGGACCGGCGTTTACTCTTGAGGAGGTAAAAACGCAGCGCCGCCTGACGCTCAGCTCCGAATGCGACAAGTCACGTCGTTACTCAGGCGCTCGCCCTCCGGCACGCAGGGCCGAGTGGACGAGTGAGTGTTGCCTGTGGACGGGCAAACGAGGCGATGCAAACACCGAATTTTGGTCGACTACATCCTCGCTCGGGCAAACCAACTGCTACTGAAAAACCTCGCTCAGTCAAACTGAGTACCAGCGAAATACATGTCTCGCTCAGTCAAACTGAGTACCAGCGAAATACATATACCTCGCTCAGTCAAACTGAGTGCCAATGAAGCATCTTCATGGGTCTAACTGAGTACCATTAAAACATTTCACTAGGTCAAACCGAGCACAACTGAAAAATCTCACCCGGTGAACGGAGTGTATATGTATTATTTTTTTTGTAGTCATTAAATCAATTCCAAAAAGATAAAATGAACCGCAAAAAATACAGTCTAACGTTACAGTTTCCCAATGTAATTCATTTCATCAGTGTGAACCGACAACTTTGCAACAAGTGTTGAACTGGTATAAATTTGTTGATCGTTTTTGTTGCTGATACATTTATCAATAAAAAGAAAACTGAATCTAATTCTTTCGATGGTGGCAACCAGAGTATAACATGTCAATTTAGCTTTCATTTTGAGGTATTCTAACGTGAGGCTACGATCACACTCTGCATGATAGCCCCGCAGCGGCTCCAGATGGAACCATTTAAGGCGCAGGAATCGGGGGAGCACTTCATAAGAAGCAGCCGTTGAACATTAAGGAGAATCTAGTTTACGACACGCGCCATTATCTAGTGAACGATGCCACCTACCTTGAATGTCACCATCATTCACGGCCGTTATGCACAGTTCGCGCCCTATTTGGAGATGGCGCATCCAACCCATTGTGGTGATCTACGTCGGAACTGTCACCCGACGACCGTAAAACTTTCTGTTTGGGCTTCACGCAGACGCTTTTATGCGTGATATACTAAGGGTTAGGTACCGTGGCCCGGCAAAATAAAAGCTCGTAAAATGATAACCCCTTGCGCTGTCACACCTCAAAAGTACAAGTTTGATAGCAGCTCACATGGATAACAAGCAGTCCGGTACTCAGGCAGAATGAAAAACACTATGACAAACCACTGAAAAATGTTCGCGTCTTGATGAAACATTGACATTTTTTCACAATAAAATTGGACTTCCTTAATATATGGCACTATAGGATAATTTTTCACGATGTTAGATAAGGTAGCAAGAAAAGTAAAAGAAATGAAATAAGTCACAAATACACATCATCTCAGAAAGTGGAGACAATTTAGCGATGTTTCAAGCTCTTGCGCTTTAATGTCAGTCAAAAATTTATTACACTTCCAATTGACTGTTGCCACTCACGAGGCAAGGAACACAAGGTCTCTTGAAAAATACAAACTTCCAGTTCATTCAAACTCATTTTTAAGAACATGCAGCTAACATTAACACTTCCAGGTTACTGTTGCAGAAACACCGCACTTCACAAAATCCTACAAGGCTACAAAGTAATCAACACTAACATCATCTCAGCAAAGAGTACAACGATGATATTACTTAGAGCGTAGAAAAAACATGCAATTCTGATCTACAGAACAATGGAAAATGAGTCATTGAGTTAAAGCATTAGTGAAAGGAGGCTCAGCATGCAGGGAACGTCGGAATAAGGAGATTTTCGTTAAGGTTCGCGACACAAGAAGGTCATGAGTGTACAATTTACTCGATGAGTTGCCTGCATTAGAGCGGGTCATTACCGCCAGAATCAGAGAGCGGCTCTGCACACCGGCCGACTCTGCGGCGTCGCTTTCCTCAAACAAAAAGCTTTTTGTTGTCCCCCGCAAACGTCTGCTACTAATTGTCGCGAACTTTGATCGAGTGCAGGACACACATCTGCTCACAGTAGTTTGTCCTAATTAGACCAGGATTTGAACAAATTAGTCGTAGAAAAAAATGTGAAAAGCGAGCTTTTTCGACTGTCTTTTAAATAATTCTCTTGAGCATGTTCATTTTGTACGCAGTTATCACTAATCAAGCGAGATGAAAATAAATGTCACCAATGACTGAAAATCTTCAGAGTGTGGTAAGTTATCCACATAACAATGGCCTCTAATGCAAATTCATGGATTGGAAAAAGAGGAGTGTCACCATACATGAACATTTTCCACCCCACTGACTTCGGCTGGAAACTCGGTCTAAATTCTGCTACCTTCTGCATAAATTCAGCTCCGCAGTTGTCATTTTAGCTCTACTTGCAGTCCTTAAGTACGGTTTGACGGTAACCTGCACCACGAGCGCCAGTAACAGCTCTTATTATCCTCATTTTTAAAGTTTAGCTTATTTTTTCCGTTCAGTCGGGTTATTATCACACAGAAACTCTGAAGTTTTAATTGAGGTAGTACCGCAAGGGCGCAAAATTTGGGTGTTTCAGTTGGCATAACTTACTATGCTGGCAAATGAATGCTTAAACATCACAATGAAACGAAAAGGTGAAATGAGAATAAAGAAATGAAAGACGGAGACACTCGTGTATGAGGTCGGTTGTACGGTACTTACCGCCAAGACTCCATCACAAGAGAGAGACAGAGAAGTGAAGAATGAAAGAGAAAGCCTCCCTCACTACAAACCTTAAATCCACGACAAACTCTTACAACAAATGATGGCGATTCCGTGGCGAGTACCACGAAATAGCGTACACTGAAGAAAACAGTCTTTATAAGCATGCCCTCCTGAGTGTGACTCAGGCATCCTACATCTCTCCGAGGAGCGCTATTTAGGTCGCAAAAATGTACCGAAGGACAATTTCCTTCCTCGTATCCCTTTAGGGAGTAACAGCGTTTCGTAACTATAGGTAGTGCAAGTAACCTGTCTAGGGGTTTTTTTTACCCTCATTGTATCATCTTATCTAAATTATCGAAAATGCCTTCAAAAGCAAAGCTGCAGTTATTTGAAGAGTTGCCTGTAATAGTTACATCGTTTACGCTTCGTGAAGACCGACAGAAAACAACGTGTAGCATGTAAAAAAACAGTGCAATCGAGTCACATTTGTTTGAACTGGGGAAAATAGGCTTGCTTGCGACATAAAATAACTTATTTAATATTTTAGTCCACATAGGCGTGGCAGTGTCGTGCAGGGTTGTCATCACGGCGTGAGTCGGTGAGGCTCTCCAAGCAAAAGGTAATGACGCAGCTTCAAAAATGAGACGAGTTTGGGGCAAATATAATAATAACATTTATCATAGAAAGAAGAACCAGAGTAAAAACGAACATTCCATTAATTGCAAACGTTTCGGAATTAAAATTCCACCATATTCCATCATATATTGAGCTTTTGAAAAATAAATATATTTTTCTCATATCTCAGCACTGATGATGGAATTTTAATTCCGAAACGTTTGCAATAAATGCAATTTTCGTTTTTACTTTGGTTCTTCTTTGTATTCTACGAGTAAGATTCTCGACGAATCGCTCTTTTGGAAATATGATATTTACCAATATCTTAAATCTAGCAGATAAGAGTTAGTAAGTGTTCCACAAGACAAAATATAACAAACGACACACAGGAATTATTGAAGAGCTACATTTGTATCACAAAGAATTTCATAAAAACCGATATAAGCAAATAGAAACAGCATCTTATCTAGTGTTTAGATACTTTGACTCACTGACTACGTTTCTCAAAGCGCAAAAGTTCAGGCGCCGCACATGCTCCCGCAGGCAGGCAGAGCTGCCAGTGGTGAGGCTGCAGCACGAAGGTGAAGAGCTTGCTTCTAATTCATGCTGACGTGCCTCGTTAATATCACAGGGCGGTCAATCCAACAAACTTACTGCCCCTATAAATTTGAGTGTTCGATCCTCTTCCCGCCGCATGAACTTCTTTAACGTGCTCGTTAAAAAGTGATGATGCCCATCAACAATTGGCCACTGAACGTTTGAGAGCATTTCGTGGGAATATTGCACAATCATGCACGTTTTTCTACTTTATAGAATGACCCAAGTCATACACCTATCTCAATCTTGGGTTAAAACAATGTTGAATTTTAACTGCATGGTTAAGAAGGAAAATCTCAATTCGTTGAGCGAACGCGAGAACCAGAACGAAAGAGCCAAGAAGTTTTCGCATTGAAGGTATACAGATAACGATAGAAACATTCTGCCGGTCCTCCCAAGAGTTCCCTAGGAATTTTGCCAATCCCCAGAGGTGTGCTTTGACCCACAGATACACGGAAGGACAATCCCTCTCACAGCAATCCCAAGGGGTAATGTAGAGTTATGTTTCTCAGTCTCAGTGGTCATGTGTCTATGACTACATCGGTCAACTATTTAACGCATTTAATCTCAAAATCACCAAAATTCATACTAAGCCATACCGACCAACACAACTTAACGGCGAGGTACCAAAAATAAAAGTTTGTTTCAAACATCATAGCTATGCTTCTCAGTTCGGAGAGCATGGCCATCTGTACGAGGCGAGAGACGGTCGTTTGTGAACAGCGGTTGTAGAGGAGGACCAAGCAACAGCAGTAGCGGCTCCGCGATGGCAAACGTAAGGCGATTTGCGCGCACTCGCCTTATTGGAGATTTAGGCCGAGAGTCTGACGCAAGCGAGATTGATGGCTCTTGTGAGCGATAAAATTGTCATCAGTGACAAAGAAGCAAAAGATTCAATGTTTGCTTCAACGCCAGGCTCCCGCCAGAAATTGCCTTCGGAAAAACGTTAGTATTAGAGACGCTTTGATCGGAACACAGGGATATATTATACCGCTATGGTCTGAATTATGGATAAATACTGAAAATGAAATTTCGAAATGGTCAACCAGGGTGATGTTCGGGGTAATTGATGGTATACATGAATGAAAGAAACGACATTGTGCACGTCAAATATGTACAACATACAAGATGAAAATACTTTCGTAAAAAACAAAAATCATTTCAAGCAAACTCACATTGCTCACAGAGCTTATTCACACTCGATGAATACCTTTGATTGATTCATAAATCAGCAAGAAATTAAGAATACTTCAGAAGACACTGAAATTAAACTAAGTACTCCAACAAAGGGCCATTTTTATTTCACACATTCCAGAGCTTAAATACTCTTACATTTTCTCGTATTACACTAAATAAGTTAGTTTGGGCCTCCTTAAACACAGCAGAGGTGTTCCAAAGAGAGGAAGAATGAAGGAACCTTTAGCATACAGTTCAGGGAATGCGGAATCTACGCACAAGGTGTGTTCTCACTCAAAATCCCCTGCGCATAAAAACAACAAGTAATGAAATAACTTTACAGAACAAGATAAAACTTGAATAAGAAAGTAGCAAGGACTAAAAGCAGCGCAGTAGTGAACCGAAAAAAATAATCCGGAACAGAGTCAGAAAACTTGTGCAATTTCAACACAAGGAAGACCAACCTAACCATAAACTCGGTACCTTACATCTTTCTCCTGGGAGCGCTAATACCTGTAGAAACAATAGTTCTATATGTATTTCTCAATAGCCTATACTTTCTCTACAAAAGGCGGTAACATGAAAATGAGTGGCATCGGATTCAGCCAGAGTGTCACGCTTCACCCTCTGAACAGTCTCACATAAAAAGAGGCAAAATAAAATAATTGCGCCAAACTTTAAAAAGAAATATTTTTTACATTGAGAATAATGATAAATTTCTGTTCAAGTTGTCATTCGGCACAAAAATATTTCGGCGTACGAATAAGATGTTGATGATGGTAAGGCTTTGACAAAATTTGAGGTATTTTCAGTTTCAGGATGCTAAGAAATTGAAGCTAAATTTAAACGATATCGAGAACGGCGGTTGCGGATGAAACGACAATTCTATGTTTCCTTGATATTTAAAAAAAAAAAACGAATAGTATTCAATTGAATCTGCGTTTATATTGAGCGGGAATCATTTAACTGATTTTACCAAATTAAACTTTATCGTGCAAACGGTCTCAAAAGAGTGACAGGTGGCACAGATGTATCATATAAGAACCAAATAGACGTATGCCCAAGCGTTAGGGACTCAACTTTTGCCACAAAGTCGAATTGAGTTGACATGAAAATTCAAATCTATCGAAGGTTGAACTTATCCTTGCGCTACACATTGTTCGCATTTTTGCATACGAATAGTCATTATTCTAGAATACATACGGAATGATGCGTTTTTGAAAAAGAATTGTATTTGCATTTAATTTAGAAATGCTGTCTTACCTGAAATATCCCCCGGGAACAACTGCTGCCACCATCAAGTTTTCACAGACGTCAATTTCCCAACAGTTGCATTTCTCAATTTAGCTCAAAGTCAAAAAACTTTTCCTACAAAGCGCTCTCTATTTCGTTGTCAAAGAATCAAATAGAAGGCATATGTAACACGCATCAGCTCGTATTATGAATTATAGGCGAAAAATTCAAAATGAGCAACACTTGCAGTGAAGCTGACTAGAAATTTTAGACAACGTTGATATGATAAGTCTGCAGATGTGCGTAGAAAAAATAAATTTACACTAAGAGACAGCAGGGAGAGAGTTGAATGTAATTTCATGCCTGGGAACAACATGCAGCATGACCCTCCAAAAACAAGATTTGCTTAAATTATATTAAAGATTGGTATAGATTGGTTTAAGCCTCCTCAACTACAACAGTTCCCAGGCGAACAATGTGGGAGGCACCATTAAAAATTGAATTAAGGGAAGGGGTCACCAAGTGTGTCCCCACACCCTGTGCATAGAAACATCAAGATTGAAACAAGTTTATGAAACAAGATAAAAGTTGAAAAGAAAGTGGCAGGAGCTGAAAAACAAGACAGCAGTGAATCGAACAATGATGGTCTGTAACAATACAAAAACCTATTCAACTTCAAGACAAGGAAGGCCTACTTAATCTCCAGCTTGAAGCCTCACTTTTCTCCCTAGAAGTGCTCATTTCAATAAATGCAACAAGTGTATCCCCCTGAAAGAGTGAAATTTGTTCATCAACATTTCTTCCGTTGGTGAGTTAAAGGCGTTCAAAATCATTTCGTCAGCTCGCTGCAGGGCTTTGCTTTGAAAGAAAATAGTTAGAATGAGAATCAAGCAAAAACCATGAATTGATATAATTGCAAGCTTACTGATGCAGGCTTATGAAAAATTAAATTTATAAAACCATTACTTATTAATTAAGCAATGATAATCTTTAAATCGTATCAGAATTTGAAATTTTAAGCACACAACTGAGGTGTAGACTCGTCTGCAATGTGTTGCAAACTGCCAGTTGAAATTCCTTCGATTCACGTTTAATTGCACTTCCCTCACAGTAAAATCACTCAGCCCTCGCAATGCCGGTCATCAGTTGAACAAAACAGTTCGAAAATTATTTTCTTACTTTTAGATAAAAAAATGCTTAACAAAATTTTCCTCGACAAGTGCGAGATTTACCGTTTCAATTTGGGGCGCATAAACCTGGGGTTTGATATTTTTGGGCAAAATCTAGAGAGAGCGACCAATAACAAGTGAACTGTCCTCTGAACATGATAATGTTGGACGGAGTGAAGGAAAGCCATTAATTATAAATAAACGATCGGTAAAACGGGATGTATTAGACGAGATGTAAGTGAACAATCAATTTCAAATAAATGCTCCTTGAAACACGACACTATTGAACGGAATAAAAAAACAATATGCAATGAACGTTCAACTAAAAATGACGGCAAATGACGGCATAAAACGGACTATAAAGGACGGAATACGGATGCAGAGTAACGACACCGCCGCTAGCCACGCACCGCCCTGGCGTCTCCCTGAGCCCGAGACACGTAAGGCTGACGCAGAACACTCCGAGATCAGAACAAAAAGCTCGATCGCGTTAACGTGATTTTAGCAGTAAACCGCTGGTGCGACGGCGGCGCTGCCTAGCTTTACGAGCGCCGAACACTGCTCCCGCCGCCCCAATCAGCGCGCCACGTCACCTATGTGGTGAGGGGCACAAAGTAATATTCTTGGAGCAGTAACTCCAAATAAATGTTTAATGATAACTTCAAGATGATGCTCGCTGTGTGGTGGGATGGGAGCGCCGTACAGTCAGAGATAATAATTTGTGGTAGACAAGACACTAATTTTCTGAATAAAATGATACATTTTTTGGAGGAGACACTAATTGAGATTTAGAGATCATTTTACGGTGAGTTCTTATTGAAAAATATGAAATGAATATTCTCGTAAAAATTTCCGAAATGAAATGATTGCATCCCATCTAGAATGTTCATTTAGATATACAGAGACACATATTTCCAAAATGAATCATAACTTTTGTAATGTTGATTTCCACTAAGTTTCTGTCCTACGTCCTAATTACTTCATTTTTAGATAAGATATTTTTCTCTAGCGAAGAAGACGAAAACACTTATATTTCTAATGAAATCAGTGCAAACTCATCCTTCTGTCCAATGTTAATTCCAGTGATATTTTTTCGAGTATTTCAAATTAATTAAAACATCAAAATGTACAGTAATTGTTATAGTTTCAAATTCATGTAATGAACGCCTTTTTTATGTCTGGTAATAACTTAATGTCTAGTACTAAAGTATCACGAAACACTAACGAGTTCTGTTACTTGTACAGAGGAAGTAATCCTCGCTGCAGTCCAGCAACGTAAAAAACGAGAACAAATGTGCACCTATATATAACTTAAGTGTCGCCGCAGTGAATAATTATTATTTCATTGTTTATCTTACCTCGACGATGGAAATGGCGTCTACTAAAAGTCTTTTTAATAAACACGTTGACTTGAATACTGCGGAGTTACAGGATTGACTAGGGCAACAAGGCTTCATTTTCATGTTTAAGAGGTTCATATCATTAGTGAAAATTAGAATTCAGGTAGTATTTTACATAGAAATTCTGGTGTTCTACATAGACAGCAGCATGAAGCAGGAGTACTAACGTATTTCCTACTTTTATACATAAAAAAGCCAATTTCAGATACAGGGCAACAAAATCATTTGAGGTTTAAATGCGCTCTTTGTCTCCGAACATTTGCTGAGCAGTTTGATTGTGTTCACAAATACCTACCCCGTCTTCCAGCAAGTAAATGATGCTCAATGCACCTTATATCTTTAAACACATTTAAACCTTTTTTAGTAACAAAATAAATCATAATGAAGCAACGTAAAAATAACCCAACAGTTCCATAAAAAGCAAGTTTTAGTTCTAATCAGTACTTCTCTCTTTGAAATGAACATAATCGAAATTGAGGTTAACTAGGAATCAAATTAATCAAATCGAAATTTTCTTATTTCCCAAAGCAGATATGTTTCAGACATACGATGCACGAAGAAAATATTACAACCGTTTTTGTTACCTGAAAACGGTGTCAAACAAAAAAGCCAGGCATCTGAAACAAAACTGTGCGACACACGTCATCTAAAATAATTAAAGAATTTAAAGAACGAATGATGTTCCCAGAGCTCAGCAGGACACGTCCCTCAGACTTTCACGCACGCGCTCCAGGCCCTCATCGAATAGAAGAATCGTCATGATCATTTGACGGTTCAGTAAAGTCTAGGCGACGCACGCCCGCGCTGGCTTCGATAACCACCTCGTGGGAACGCGACTCGTGTGGGGGGTCAGCAGCACCCGCAGTGAGGTCCCTCACTTTTTAAAAACTATGTCACTTTCTTGCTTCAGAATGAAATGATCCACCGATCTTGAGGAAAAAATGTAAAAAATACAAATTTTATCTGCATTGCTGTAGAGAGAATATTTTAGGTCCTGAAACTTATTGAGTTCAAATATTTTTGAAGAAAATTCGTCATTTTCATCGCCAATATCTAGCAGTTACTTGACACGAATTTGACTACAATAATTCTCTACGTAGGAACTTCATCAGAAAAAGAACACGCAGTACTTTAGAGAAATCCGTCTGACATCTATTATCATCAATGATTGGAACTAATTTAAATTTTTCTAACATAGTGATTTGACTGTTAAAAACTACTTTTTTCTAACAACCTTTGCCAATGTGACCGCTTCAAATGAGCAGAAGAGAACTAATTTGATGAGTTTCTCACGACATAAAATTGAAATATCATCTTGTTCAAGTTTACAATTATCTTCAAAATTCGCATAAAAAAGATTGAACCATATAATACACGTTAGCCGAAAGAAATACAGGGTGATTCAAACATAACCTTCCAAAGGCCAAAAAAGGAGTCGTGGCCTCCACAGATATCCTGTTCAATCTTAAGGATAATAGGCCGATTTAATTCGTTATGCGTGATCATTAGAGCATTATGACATCAAATTGATTATTTGGACCAAAAAAAGAAACTGTGTATTGTAAACTGGGAAATAATTCATCAAACATTTTAATTGGCTCAGTAAACTTTTGACGTGCAGAAAGCTATGGCGACAAGAACAAGGACACATGAACGAAGTGTGATGAAGATAACTTCACCGTAGGTTATGTTCTTGAGCTTCCCATTTTCTGTAAGTAACTTCCTTTGGTAGGTCCTGATTTTTTCAGAAAAAAAAAAAACATCGGCATTTTAGGATGCTTTATTTCCAATCAAGCCTGATACATATGATACAGTGCATTGGTTTTTCAAATGCCTTCTAACTAACACTATACATAGGACACCATGACGGCTCCCCCGTAAAGCCGGTACCCATTTCCGACACCTGGGTTGAGTGGGGTATTGTGCTTGAGCTTTCCCTTATACCCAACGGGGAAAATCGCCGCGCCAGCGCCGGGATACGAGCCCTCGACTTCTACATGCAAGGGCGACGCCCTTAACCACTGTGCCATGGCGATCACAGACAACTATGCGTGCGAAGAATTTACAGCATAACTAAGTAGACCATAAATGAACTAGATGCAGGTAACTTATTTCAAGAGCTCAGATCACCTGTCAGCTATCAGGAGGGTCAAAAAGTGTCATGAACAAAAGGAATCAGACACGCATTGAGAACACAAGCGGTGTCGAATCTGATTCCGGTAATCCGGTCCAGCGTGCTGAAGGTTTCACTGGAAATCTCCACACTTGTCATAGAAGTAAGAAGACGGCTAATCCGTTACAACAAAAGCGCTGATTGCAGTGTTAAGCTTTGCGACATTGCGTTGTGAATAAAGACATTGAGGCCACTCTCGTCTGTTCCATTGGGCTTTAGGACGATTCATAAGTACGGGTAAAATTATCACTGTGCTTCATTGAAACGATATATAATTGATAACACTTTCACTTATTTTTTTAGTTCTGAGTGAATATGGATTGTTTAATGTCCCCCTTCATCGTCTCCATGAGGTAGCCCACCATTTACTGTAGCTGTCATGATATAAGGAACGGAAACAGCAGCAGAACTCAATAGTACATAGTCATAGTAGTAGTCCGAGAAAGTTGACAAATTCAATATTTGTAAACTAGACTTATAGTCACACAGTTCACAACAATTTTGATATAATATTTCGAGTTGGAAAATACATTGGTTAAACGAAATTAAAATTCAACCATCCAGTGAGCTATAAAGGGGAATTTTGTGTAGCTAGAGCCAGAACATTAAGTTAGGTTGAGCAATAGTTTAAAATTTAATTTAATTAGTCTTCTTCGATTTTTTGAAAGCTTTAAGTACACTACTTCGTAGTTATGATGTAAATGAAACTCATTAATTTTAAAACTATTATCAAGCTAAATAGTGACATCAACGCGTAAAACTTTGTCTCATGTAGAAAAGAAAATAATTTCGGCAAATTAAAAGAGAAAAGTCAATTACAGAAGTTGCTAGTATTGTAGGAAAGTTTTAAAGTGTTGCTGACACGCAGGAATAAAACATTTAAAACGCTTTATGCAAAACTGAAAACCAGAACACCTTCAAAAACGCAAAAACTTCTGCGAGAGATTATCGTAAAATTATCCGATAACTTATCAATTTTTCGTAAGTTCACTGAAAAGGAAGGGAATGTTATCTCAAGATAAACAGTTTCTCGTAGATTACAAAATGTTGGATAGTATGCGTGTGCGCCAGCCGGTGGGCCTCTCATTTCATAGAAAAACCAAAAGGCCCGTCTTTATTTTCGACAGAGCATGCTCTTTGGACTGATGCACAATGGGATAGAGTTCACTTTAGTGACCAATCGAAGTTGAAAATATTCTGTTATGACGGCAAAATTTATATTCGCCACACAAGAGGTGAAAGATTATCCATACAACGCGCTAAAAAACTTATGGTTAAAGGAGTAGGGTAATCGAATGGGGAATGATTTTCAAGCACGAATATACCTCATTATCCATTGCCATGAAAGAATTATTATAGAAGTTTATAGACAGCTTCTTCAGGAACATGTTGAGCCTTGTCCACCCGACAATTCTGCCCAAGACAATGCACTTTACCGTGTGCCTAGGAAAGTTATGATCTTTCCTGAAGAGAAGAGAATTATTCTAAAAGACTGGCCAGCTCAGTGTCACGACCTGAACTCTTTTAAAAAATATCGAAGATCAATGGAGAGAGGGCGCAGAAAAGAAATACTCAAATCACAATCGTATGCGGGGTCTAATGAAAGAAGAAATGGAGGGAAAAACTGCAGGGTTTTACGATAAACTAATTATGGCATGTGGTCGACGGTGCAGTGAAATGATGAAAAAAAAGATCTTCACTAAATGTAAAAAGATTTGTCAAAATTTTGCAATAAATTCATATTTTCATACGGTTCGTTAAGTTTTGGCTATGGAGTAATTCTCTAAATTGTTTACTAGATTGAAATATTGTATGAAAATTGCATAAGCCGTGTAACTATGTTTCTAGTTTAGAGATACTGAATTTATCTACACTTCGTGAAAGTTTCCCCATAATTCATTTCCCAATGTTTGAGTCAGATATTATCATGTGTTGTTGGTTCCGCTCCTTATGGTCGCTATAGAATTTATGTCCTGCCCATGGCATTATAGCTTACCACTTATATCACATCCTGTACATTATAGCTTACCACTTATATCATATCCTTAACATTATAACTTACCACTTATTTCATATCCTCAACATTATAGCTTACGACTTATATCATGCCCTTAACATTATACCTTACCATTTATATCATGCCCTTAACATTATACCTTACCATTTATATCATGCCCTTAACATTATACCTTACCATTTATATCATGCCCTTAACATTATACCTTACCATTTATATCATGCCCTTAACATTATACTTTACCATCTATATCATGCCCTTAAACATTATAGCTTACCATTTATATCATGAGCTTTATAGCTCACCAGTTATATGTATAATGTCCACAGCATTATAGCTTAATACGTATATCGTTAACGAATTACGATAACATCATCATCAGTGAATAAATTAAAATAGAGAAACATGAAGGCCCTAGAGTACGCTGACGAGGACAGACAGCCAACACCTTTCGGCCTCTGAAGAGTTGTTTGAACAAATTTTTATAAAGGAAGGAATTTTTGTGAATATTTTCATGCAATTTGTAAGTGCTTAAGCCAAATAAACTTTTCCCCCGTTTTCAAGCACAAGTGTTGAGTCAACATTGGTTAAGAGAAATATAGAACAATTTTATGTAAAAATGTAACTCAACACAAAAAATTTTTAATGCAAACAATTTTACACGCTAAACAATACACATTTATAAGTTTACCCCGGCATAACTCATGACGTGAAAGCCGATGTAGTAGACGCATAGATCCTTTAAATCAGTACCACGAGTATGCACTCCTTTCATTTTAAAGAGCCGTAAGTTATCTCAAACATCAACTGAGAAATATAGGAAGTCATGAGGCATCAAAAGCACAAGCTCGCTCGCCTGTTAGATCCCAAACCTTTTTGCGCGACGCAAGCTATTGAAACCAGCGCACTTATGGCCCTACACGTGCTGTCTGAGGCATGGCTGAGAGGCCGATATGCTCGCCCCTCGACTCAACTGCTCTGGCTTACAACGTCAAATGTTGCACGTCAGGCAGACACAGCCAGTGATGTTCAATGGCATTCGCTCTACATAAAAATGTGACAGAGAATGTGATGGGAGAGATTTAATATAATTTAACTAAGAGTCTGGAAAAATGTATCAAAGCGTGCGCGCACTGTAGAACTTTCATGTATTCCAGGAAAGTAGATTTGTAAGAGCAATTGAATTGAGAATAATTTCAAGTTCGTTTGCTTTTGGGCTACACTGAAGATTCTCATTTATAATGATTTTGCTATGAAGTAAGTTCAAGAATTACAAATTTCGCGGGAGAACACAAATTCATTTTCGATGGGAAAAATAATCGAGAACCATAAACCAAAGACGGGATATACCATGACTAGGGGCGAATTATGAACATTTGAACAGGTTAACATGTGCATCTGTTCACCATCTCTGATCACAAAATAAAAAAGATTGTGCGAGGCGAAAAACTAATAATAATTATCGAAGATAAATCAAGCCAAATTTCATATTTTACGATAAAGGTGAATACGAGATCCGTGAGGCGGTGGACAGCGAGGCGTGTGGAGTGGCCATGAGGGTCGCCGAGACCCTGCGTGTGCACATGGAGTATGACCCTCCCCGACTCAAGCACTAAGTTCTGGATACTAAAGGGGAAATGTAAATGTAAGACTGATAAACTTATTTTGGTAATTAACAATGAGTCCTGAGAATGTGATCTTAATAATTTAACAATTATTGTACCGAGCCCAGCGAGGAATATCTGTTCATCTGCTACTACTCCATTTCGAGAAAATATAAAATCATGAAAAATAGGACTGGACAGCACGTTCCTATTATTATGTGAATGTTTTTTAACCTTAAGTGTGCTATTTTGAAGTCCTTCAAGTATCCCAAGTCTTGCTTTCCTTATCATGTTTTAGAAATTAAAAAAAAGTTCCACGAAACATATTCTATACTGTCGCAGATATCATTAGGCATTTTAAAACAAGAAGTAAGATGGTTTCAAATTTGGGAAAAAATCGATCATAGAAGCTAAAAGTTATTAAAAACAAACCTACACCACGTGTGTTACAGCTCCATTATGGCTCCAAAATTTATAATTATTTTTAAAATTATTGAATTATTTCGCGAACGAATCCTGAAAAAAACATGAACACTTAAACCTCACAATCCAATACGCAGAACTCTCGTCGTGCAAACGCTTGGAAAAGAAGATTAGGACGTTGTAAAGGGCGAGCAGTTGGCTGCATGTAAGTGTTGTTAGCATCGAGGTGTAACCTGGCCAAGCCCAGCACTAGCGCCAGCGTGTGGGCTATATCTCCGTGGCTGGCCTGCGCAGCTTAAGCGCTGTTCGGTACCAGGGAATTATCGCTGCCTCTCAAGCACCGCGAGTATTTATAGCTGCAGCTCACGGTCTTAAACTCCTTCTTCATGGACTGTAATGCGTTTTGAGTCAGAGTAAATTTTCATTTAATAGTGCAGTGAACGTCAGAATTCAAATACTCTGCTTGAGAGATTTGACGTCGTCGTTTTAATAGTGACGGGTATTTTTGACAGTTTAATAGTGCATTCAAGAAAATTGTTTTCTGATTTATGTTTGACTCATAAAATTGTGACTGGTATTTTTGACGGGAAATCGTATAATAAGTAGAGACCAGAATTTTTGACAGGTAAATAGACAATCAAAAGGAATAACGGCAGGTTAAATACTGCGACTTGAATCATGGGCGTTGCCTCTTTGAGTCCATATGGTGACAGTTCAGTAGAAAACTTATAAAGTTAAATCACAGATTCTCGTACTGCTTATTTGGAAATGCAGGGTGCCGTACGCTGGTGAGTTAAAGAAGTAACGAAGCACTAACTTCATGATACAGAATGAACATTTAACATTATTGTTCTTGAATTTAAACAAAAGATACTGACATTTGGCATCAGTCGAAAAATTCTAGAATGAAGTTACAGCAAAGCACGCATGATGTCTGTGATACTGCATGAAACCTTTGGGAATAGATCGAAAGATTTTCTTTAAAACTGCTTCTTGCTTCTCTCGATTCCGTTTTCGAGAAGTTGTAACAATCTATAAGTCGTTAATTGCATCGAGTAATGCACGCGTAATTATACAGAATAATACATCCTCAATTGTATCGAATGATGCACGGATAGTTTTATCATATAATGCACGTGCAATTACATATATCGAGTTATGTTAGTACATTATTACATCGAGTGATACTAGCCTGGTTCTATCGAGTAACGCACGTTTAATGACATCCAATTATGCACGTACAATTATGCTAATTTTGCAAAAAGTCTTAAATTAAATTAAAAATTTGGCTCAAAGTTTACACGATTGTATTTAGCGGAGCAGAAAAAATTAACATTAACATGCCTGAGAACGCGTGCATCAGAGGCTCAACACAAAATATTTGTAACTTTTTATGCAATGAAGAAAACCCAATTTTGCTCAATTTTCAATTTCAATTGATAGGATTAGATCCTGTTCTTCCTGATTAAACATTATTTTCACATCTAAGTATTGAATTTTGGGGGATCTAAATTTACTTGACGTTTTCTCCATCATATTGCGTTCATTAAAAGTGCGCCAATGCGGGTATTCTGGTGGAACATGTCTGACAAATATGACGTTGATTAACACTACTAAATCACTGAGAGCGTCTCGCGTCAGTGTGGACACGCACAGCCCGGCCACACGATTGAGAAATTTCCTGTCATGCATCAGCGCGTACGTGCGAGAAACGATTTATTTCGCTCACGGAATGGCCGTCCGTGGGCCGAACAAGATCAAACAAATATATATACCTTGATAAAATATAGGCAGGAACGGATCAATCGCTGACTCATCACGGTTATTGTCCAAACACGCGGTTCCCATCAGTGTACGAGGTATGTATCTAGCCTGCGGTCAGTGTACACTATCGTGTACACGGTTAATGTTGCTCACACCTCAGTTCCAAGGATAAATTACCAGACAAAATGCAAAATATATTGATCGTTTAAAAGTATTGTTCTTGGATTTAAATAACAGAGACTGGCGCTTAATATCTGTCGAGAAGTTTTTAAATAAAGTTACAACAAACCACTTGATCTTAAAGCAGCTATAAGAAGCCTTTATTTAAAATAGTATTGCAAAGAGGTCAGGTGCCTTGATTCTCTCACTTACGTGTGTTGGCAGCATTTTAATGTACAGTATTTTATGCTTACGGAGTTTTGAAGCACCGATTTATATGCAACAAACTAATATTTGTCAATGTTTTCGTAAATTTGTAAGTGAACTGGAGTTTCATGTTCTAAAATATTTTCCTTTAATTGAAAATGAAGCACAATATGATGGCTTCTGTTAGGAAAGACGTTAATTTAAGAAAAAAGAACGAAAAATTTCGAAAAAACAGTAAACCAAAAACTTAAAGTTTTTAAAGTATGAAGATGGTGACAGAGTAAATTCTATCACTACTTTCCATTTTACTTACATTTGCTTCGGTTACACTCTCAGGGGGATACAACTATTGTACCTCGCAGAATTAGCGCTCCCAGGGGGAAAATGTAAGGTCCGAGCTGAGAGTTAGGTAGACCTTCTTTTTGTTGAAAGATGCTTTTTGTTTGGTTTTTGAACCATATTTTTCGGTTCACTGCTTCCCTGTTTTTAAGTACTCATGACTTTTTTCTTTAATTCTATCTCGTTTCATCAGCTTCCTTCTCAACATATGATTTCTATGATCACGGCATTTTGTACGGAAACTCACCATGCATGGGCATAGACTCCGCGTTTCCTTTATTCCAAACTAAATGGTGCCTTCACCATTCCTCTCTTTGAACATCTTTGTTGTGAAATTGAAGGTTTTGAACTGACTTAAAATCCATAAATCGTCGGCTACATTGTTTCATTATTAATTGGAACGAAAAAGTATTACCTATTTTATGTGACATCATGTATGTGTCCTTACATAAATGTTTTAGTTTATAATTTTTCCATAAATCGGCGAGTGCATTTTATACATGAAACAAAAAATGTATGGACTGCTTTGGCTTATAATAATTAAGGAAGTCTACTGTAGTGAAAATAATACGGACTTGGCATCATTTCGGATTTGTCTAGCCTGCAGTCAGCGGCAATCTTATGAGTTAAAGCATCATAGACACCATTTACGTTTTATTTACATATAGTACTCGTGTTGTGGCACTAATACTTATTCTCATGAATTGAACAGCAATATATCTCTGATCCTTTATTACAGAAGTGATAAATTGATATTTTACGAACGCAAAAGCTTGAAGTTCGTGGATTTAAAATCGGGCGAAATATGATTCAAACCTTAGACGCTATGATTTCTATTAAAGTCATTGCAGATCAGTGAGACATAATGAAAAACTCAAACGTTATACAAATGCTATACTCAAGGTCAATTGTTTACAGATGTAAGAGAAAAAAAATACCTTGTCATAGCAGTTACTTGAATATTTGCAAAACTTTTTGTAATTAGACAAATACATAAGTGCAAAACCATCGACATAAACTTTATTAGCTTAATTTGTTGCAAGGTCATTAGGATTGTCATTTTCTCTTGTAAAACCTTTTCATTTTTACAAATTATTCGCTACAAATTACACTATTCATATTAATCCAATATTTTCAGGTATATAACTTCCAACTTCCAATTTCATGCTGCAGCACGTACAAAACTAAGTATATGCTCTGCTACACAGTTGTAACAGAGAATTCATCCCATTTTCAAATAATCATTTTACAGTTACTTTTTTTTGTAACGGTAACTTGAACAGAATTCTATTACTTTAATGTCACATTTCCGCCCCATCACCGAGAAACAGTGTTCCCATTAATCGATTCTATAAATTCTAGACCACAGAACTTTTCTTTTCTGGTCTCCGCCGTAGGTACCACAGAGTCGCTCTCGCATGGGACCAAACCGCAGCCATGATTGTCGGAGCTGGCTGCGCTGCCTCAGGAGCTGCCTTCAACGCATACGGGCCTTCCTTCAGGCACGAACCTTCGGCGTGAGGCGACTTGGCTGTCATTTGGAGGCGCGAAATAAAACCCCTATGAAACGGAGAAAGATTTTTCTATTTCAAGAAAGACATGCAGAAAATGCAAACGGGCTGCGGGTAGAAAACTGAAACGTGAAAAAATACTTTTTAATGTTCCGAAGGAGCTCTGGTGCAGAAGAGGCGCTGAACCAGCACCAACTCACATGAATGAAAAAATTGAAAAAATGACCGATTACGAACATAAGCTCAGAACTTTTCATGCATACTTACTCAAGTCAATGTAAAATTTACACTTGGTGAGAGTAGGAGACGTTATGTATTTGATCAGTAAATTTCTTATGTTCTTTTCGAAAATGTAACTGCGAGTTAAATCTAGCACGCATGATCGAGAGGCTTATCACTTCTATATATCAAAGTACAACGGCGCGAAGAAACGTGTCATTTATCGTTTCAAAATATTTCTCTGTGCAATTGCTGGTATAGTACAGAAGATGTCAGGCCGGAGAGCGAGGGAGGACTAGAGAACTGAACGAGGTGGTGTGGAGTGTTGTTCCACCTCAGGACAGCCGTAACCACAATATGCCGCCGCACCAGCAATATTTTCCAGAAGTTCAACGAAGGTCTCTCATTGTTTAGTAACTTACCACCACCATGTGACAACAAAAGCGTTCACAGCCAAAGGTTGGTACAAAATGGACGGGCAACATTAAAGCATTTTATAATCGAGACAAGCAGTGCACATAAAGTTGATTTCCTATTTCAATAAAGTATAACGTAGACATGTATAGACCATATTCAGTGCACCAAATCACTCATGGAAATTAATATAATCCGACGTTCACTAAGTGAACCGTTGGTGAAAGCCATTTGAGATAGTCCATTTGCTGGAGTTCACTCAGACTCAAAACGCTAAGAGTTTTACAGTATCGATAAGACAGTGATTGGATCCCAACCTCTCATACTGGCAGTGTCGCAGGCGGAGGTAATGGGTCTTATTTCACTTACCATGCTTCGCTAGAAACAGATTTCGAAGATAATCAGTTTTTTATTATTTTTAAATTCTCGTGGATGAGTCATGGAATGAAAACAATCGTAATACACCCTGAACAGATCATAGCTAGACATAGTTTGATCGAAGTTTGAGTTCACCAACTTTCACTCTTATCCTAGGGACAAGACTGACGCAACACATACTAGAAAGACTTCATCAATAGTTAACAGTAAATCAAATTATGACAAAATCCGCAGCGTGAAAGTGCGTAGAAATGAAAATCTAACACAGAAATAATCTTGTTAGAAACCAGTCGAGTGCATCAGAAAGTTGTAATTTCCGCCTGAATTCAATTTTCAAATGTACTTGCTAATCGTGAGACGAATGGAAGCTTGAATTTTCACCATGATAGTCACTACTGTAGATTATGCAAACTCATTCTAATTTGACTGCGCATTTAATGGGACTACGCAAATACAATTACTGAAAGATGACAGTACTTTTCTTATCGATTTTGAGTTAAATACGAGCAAATGGGCTTACGCAAGTATACAGCTTTTCATTAAACACTTATGAATGATCAAATAAGTCCATTAATCAAACAAGTCCTTAATAACAATTGCATTTATTTATTAAATGACAGTTGCGTTACTTAAATGGATTTTAATTACCCTACATTAACCTTGATGATCACTTTAATTAAATGTACATAACTGGTAATTCCGTAATTCCTCTCTCAACTATACATGAGGCTAAGCCGCGCTACGAAGGGTTCTACCATAGGAAGGAGTTGAGGGTGGAGGGGGAATGAGGAATAAACAATCTCCTACAAAGAAAAACAACAGGTATCGTGTCAGAGATGAGACTATTCACATGCAACTTTTCCTAGAAGTGTGAGGCTCATTAGTCACGTGGTTGACGCTGAGATAAATTAGCACGACTCAGAAAGTAGAAGCCAATTAATTAGACAGGCGCTTCGCAAAAGAGGATCTTGTCAGAACATTCCGTGGGAGCAAGAAGCTTATCTATTGCCTTTATTAAGGAAATGAACGACTGATGAAAAAGCTCCCCTAGAATGAACAAGGTTCGTCGTAGAGTCAATCACCAGAAAGAATGAGCTAATTCAATTAACATTGAAAAAGTTTGTTAGGCCAATCTAATAATCGAGTTGACTAAACTGAAGTGGGCTCCTTTCATTTCGGCCGCTGGGTGCGAGACAACTACGCCTGCCTCTTTCCAGGTGTCGAGCCAAGCCTTATCAGACGTCAGGAGATGGTCCGTGAAGCGAGCTCCAGTAGATTTATTGTGGCTGATATGAAGTACAAGATAAGTCTCGACCCACAAGGGATTTTCCAGCTCGTAAGTGACACCAGGAAGATTCAGGAACTTTGCGAGGACCCAATCCATTTACAACTTGAAACAAAATATGATCGTTATATGAACATCATTCGATCTTAAAAGTTTGACACTAAAAAATAACGGGCATCTGTGTTTCTATATTGGATTTATAATACTGTAAGAGTAAATGAAGTTGCTTCCCAATGGATGTGTTCGCTCTCTGTCGCAAACTCTACGAAATAACAAATGAAATCTCTTCGCAGGATTTATCGCTAAAGCCTTCCTTTACTTGTGCAAATTTAAAATCCTAAATCCGTGGAAAACTTGTGCAAGGTTGTGTAAATATTTAAGGAGTATACCGCTCGCCGAAATCGGGGAAACATCAATCTCATCGAAAAGTTATAACTGAGGAGAAACAAGATAATATAAAAACAGTTCCAGAAAATGCGTGACCCAATTTTAGAGATTATCTTCCCGAGTCTGAGTCCGAAGCAAGCTTTATAAGCACTTAGAGTCAGATTTATGAGGTCACTCATTCGATGTCGAGTGAGAAAGCATTCTTCTTGCGCTCACTCATCAGTAAGAGCAGCAAATGGTGAGTATGAGACGCGATGTAGTATGTAACTGCAAAGAGATTATTACACGGACAAGCTCTTTGGTCACAAAAGTGTAAAGAATGTATGCTCTTATTTTTGAAGCGTAGAAGTACCGTGCGCATGATTCCATAGCCATACCCATCACGCTTACTACACTCAGGGGTATCTTCACATGTTTTGCTTACTGCATCATGAAAAATAGTCGTAGTTATTTGTTTACGTATCCGATTTTTTTGAAGCTTCAACATTCACGAAGCTATACCAGGAGCAGGGCAACGAAAGGATTTCCTTCAAAGAGAGAGAGAGATTCGAGCTTTAAATTGAATTCCAGAACACTTGTTCAGTCATAGAACAACTTGCCTAGGAACGGGCAGGCCGCAGTACCAGGAAAGCGTGCCATGTCTGAGCCACAGCCCGGCGCAGCATCACACACACGCACGGGCCTCTACCTTATACTCAGCCCCGTTCATCACATACCGCCCCCAATAAATCCAGCTCAACAAAAGGCTGCTGTGGCTGAGCAGGTGCGCGTGGACGGGCTTTATTTGGTGGGCATATTCATAATGCTGCGCGCGGCAGAGGGGCGGACCACCGGTGGCCCTTAAAGGAATACTTGCTCACGATTTAGGTATTCCGGGCAACGCCACATCCATCCGCCGCACGCTGCAAGCTATCACCTATTGAATAACAAGACTCAGAGTACGCCCTCCGACGCACCGAGCTCCTATAGGCTCTTCTGCTATGATTTACAACTGTAGGCGAAACAATGAAGCCTGGGCTCTAGCCTTGTGTACAAAATGACCTGATCGTTAACGGCGCGCACTTCGTGACTCTGCACCAGTCACAGTCACGATCGCCACGCTCTTCCAGTGGTGCCAACTTTGCCCGCACGTGTAGACGAGGGGCGGCTCTGGGAAGTGCTTTGTAAACAGCCCGGAAATGTGGAGTGCAATGTAAACACGACTCTTGAATGACGTCTTATGAAAGCTCAGAACAAGCGCAGTTTGCAAAGAGACATGGCTGATAAATAACAGCATGATAAGGCCCTGGTTTAACACATGTTAACTATCATAATGCTAATACAGATGTTTTGATTACAGAACGCACTATGCACGAAGTAAATAGACAAACATAATGTGGCGAAATTAATTAAATTTGCCCAGAGTCTTTGATTAGACTCTGCGTGACCATCGGCATATCTACGAGTCTACCAAAGCGAAGTAAATTCTACAATGAAAAAAGTACATAATTGGATGGAAGACTAACATGATTGTAATGTGATGGAATCTTTATGCGTCTAGAAGGAAATTCACTTGGGATTTCGACCCACAAATTTTGCCGTCAAATTTTGTCATCAAGATTTGAATAACAAGATAAATAAATGAATAATAAGACTTAAAGTCAGGATTGCAAAATCATTGCCCTAATTCCCTGAAAAGAACTCATAAAGTGTGACAGCACTTCTCCTTATGTACACCAATATTTGGCGGTAACGTGCGGAGACCACGAGTTTCTTTACACGATGATATGCTAAAATAAAAGGCAGCCAGCTAGATGGTGTATTTTAAGCGTAAAGCTTAATGAAACACGCAAAAATGTACGCTCGTCAAGTAGTGTTGAAAGTTAATTCTAATCCTAAAAGATGGACCATAGATTTCTAAATGAATCCTAAATCAAGATTTATCAAAGATCGAAGCCAAAATATTATTTTGCGTATTTATTAATTTATTCTCAGACACCAAGTTACAAATTTAAGCTCGTGTTCGGGAGTGGTTGCTGTGCTACATTGTGTTGTGCCAAATCTTTTGCATCGGTAACGTGAGGTTTCCATTCAATGCAATTAAATTTCATCACTCCTTGCGCCTTAGATTACAACAAAATTGTTAGTCACACTTAATTGAACAGCCCAAAACATTACAGTACCACACACATGCATAACCGTCAGGGCTGAGTTTTTTGGGGAAAACTCACATTTCTTCGCCAAACTCTAAGTTGGAAATATTTTCCAGACATCGCATTTTTTGTCAATTGTTCCATACTTTTCATTTGTAAAAACAGTCGTCTTTGTCCAAAAGAATGTTCTCGCTATTTGAAGCTACCTGAAAGATGACATTGCTGATGAGAAGGCGTTCGTCGTAATATGTCTATGTTCACCTTAAAGTTAAAAAAACAAATGAGCGCAGATGTTAGTTACAAATTTGATTGCCTTCCACGTCACGGCCGTCTCGCTGTCGCACCGAATTCCTTAAATTTTTGATGAAGTATTCATCGGTGAATTTAGGGATAGCTAAGCAATTTGAAATGATTTTGTTACTATTACCGGACATTAGAGGGCCAATAATACCTCAAATCAACGCTCAATTCTCTGGCTTCAACAATTTTACCTTCAAAATAAAAGGGCAATGATGATCATTATTGCATCACGTTGCCATCGCAACAATAAAATGTATTATTTTCTAAATTCATGAACCGACACAGCATTAAGTTCTGAGCGCATTAAGTTCTGAGAATTTACTACACGGGGTCAGTAACAAACGTGATAAACATTGTTTCTCAAGCAAATAATTTCACCTCTAATCGTTTGAATGCGAAGTTAAAATAAAATAAATTCTCCTCAAACATTTTCCCCAAGGATAAACGCCAATCACACATTCTACGCAATACGAGTACATTCAAGCTTCACCTCCACTAGAAACACGAAAATAAAACATTATAGCTTCTCTAAGAAGCGCCTGGAATATTGCAAAACTGAGAGCAGGCAAGTAGAGAAAGAACAAGGGAAGACACCTCTTTTCTGTCTTCTAGAAAAGAAGAAGAGATGCCAAGACTTGGTGGTAATCCCAGCGTTGTAATCTGACGAGCACATCTCTCAGTGAAGTGTCACGGCACTGCAGGGCGGCAACTCAAAACCTGCTGCAGACGTGCCTTCTGGACGTGGAAGTGAGCGTGGGGCGAGGCCGCTGCGAGGGTAGCCAGTGTTGCAGCTCAAGCAAGACGGCACCTATCACTGAGCTTCAGCGTTGCTTAATGTCCAAATTCATTTGCTACAGAATTATCACCAGAAACGCGAGATTTTGACCGAGGTAACACCTTCAAATGCCTTCACGAGGTAACATTGTGTACACTTTGAGAATAACCAAAAGAAAATTCCCGGAGAAAATTGGAATCCCGAAAAGTCTGAACGGAAACATCAGTGTCTTCGCTTCTATCCATGGAAAACCGGATTCAAGACGTCTTCAGATCAACACGCCTGAAGAGCTCGACCATCATCTGATGCAGCAATTGGACATGTCATCGGAACAGGTTTTGGGTGATTAGTATTCTACTGACTGTTAGCCAAATTTCATATCACTTATACTATCACAGCAATGACTTGGAAATGCCAGAGTCGCCCCTCCGTATTTCCCAAGACATTTACGTCAGATATCTCTTCGATTTCCGCCTAATTCATTCTCCCACCTTGTTTTTATGTAATTTCACCGGTTAGGTTATTATTTGTGTGTAACCTTTGTGACTAACCTCCAAAAATCAATTTTGACCTTTTAAAGATTATGTAAATCACTGTCACCTCAATTAGATATATATCACTTTCATTACATGTAACTGTCACTGACTTGATATGTCATTGTTGCCTAAAGTTTACAACTTTAAACTATAATTTCATGATCGATAATTTTATACAATTTCATCTTCAGTTACATTTATGTTGGTACTACCTGATGTATGTGAACTTTGCAACAACGCCTTCAGCAATTTGTACTTTCCAATGTTGTGACTACATTAAGAGTAATTTATGAACTCCGAATTGTCGCTCGTGGACTGAGTGGGTACGTGTGCTCCGTTCGAAATCACATTAGATTTTTTCTTTTCTCACTTACTTCTTAAGCTAGTATTAGGTAGGAAACATTTATCTTTATCATGACTTTGTATTTCACTTTTTTAAGTTGCTTATTAACTTCAAATGACTGTCCATGCTGATATATTCGATGAAATTAACCTAGATCTCAATCATTTGAACAGACTATTTCCAAACCTAAACGAAAATAGGAACAACGATTATACTAATAAATCAAAATTCAATGAAACTGTGCGAACAACTCGCGATGATTTTTCGCTGTTATGTTGGAACTGTAGGTTACTCTATCCAAAATTGGAAGAGATACAATGTACTATAACTGAGCTGGAATATAACTTTGACGTGATTGGCTTCACCGAAGCTGGCAAGATGACTCAACTAAAGACATGATTCGAATGAAAAATGATCATAGCCATCACTCACTACGCAATAATAAGCGCGGCGCAGGCATCAGTACGTACATACATATCTAAGCACATAGACTCGAGACTCATAGCAAGTGCAACTATGAATCGGGATCATATAGAATCACATTCATAGAACTGACTAAAAATGGTAAACGGATCATGCTTGGAATGGTGCATAGGCCTCCAAAAGCTTGTCCTTCATCTTTCCTGAATGAGCTCAATCGCATTATGCCGCAGTTTAACAGTTCTTGATACAATGACATAATAATCTGCGGTGACTTCAATTATGATCTGCTGAAACATGAAAGATGTGAACCAATCTTAAATTTCTTTAAGTTTTTCAGTCTAAATCTTTCCTTCCGATAATCACAAAGCCAACACGGATATCCTCAGAATCTGCTACACTGCTCGACAGTATCTTTATGACAGATCCAACTGATTTTCCTACTGGAATAATTACTTCTGACTTATCAGATCATTTTCCAATTTTTCTTATTAAGGAACTATTCAAGCAATTATCCTTCTTTTGTCTCTTCATTCTCTGCCATCTTTTGTGATAACAAATGGGTAATGGAACACTATTCATCCTGCATTCCGCTATGTGAGAAACACTATATACTTAGAGGGGTTGCAATACGGAACGAATTAGACGGAGATTTGTTTATTGGGAACACTCAGTTACGAGGCGGTATGAGCGATCCAGCTGACAGATGAGCCTCTCGTGATGACGCCATCTCGCCAGGGATATACGACGGTCGCCAGTCATGACCGATATGGGTAGTCAACAGAGCACTTATTAAGAAGGTCGTATTCAATAAGAAGGTGATGTTCAAGGCTTGAGCCGAGGCACTTTTGGAAATAGCGCTCGCGGCCGAAGAGACCGGAGACGCCGATTCGGCGTAGCCTATGCGTAGCTGCTGCTCTCCTAACTACTGGCGTCTCTCTCGAGGGAAGCGGTCTACCGCCTGTGTGCGAGCGAGAGTTAAAATACCAACGACTAATGATAAAAATAACATGTGGAAATACTAACATGATATTTTTCTTAAGTCATTCAAATAATTCATAAAAGTATTCTATAAGCAAAATAAAACCAAAAGCTCAATTGTTACATTAAGATTAAGAAAAACCAGACTTAGTTGAAGATTGAGTTTCGTGGTATCTTCTGACGGCGTCTCCATACCGGTTCGTGACAGCGTTGGAACAAGTAGAAGTGCTTAGAGTATCATATATGCTTCAAGGTCCTCATTGACGATAAAATTTCTTGCACTGTCAGCTCAGTTCCTTTGGAACTTAATTTTGCAATGAAGCGCTGGCCAGTAGTATCTTCATGTTCCTAGCGTTATTTTGGACTATAGATCATCACTAGTAATATGTAATCGTAACAAGAGCAATGAATTACTTGATAACCCAGAATTCTCTTCGAATGGGGAAAAAATTCTAAAAAATATCAGTAGGCCAAAAAACTATGCAGATGTCAAAAAATCAGATCGACCATCCATTTTCGTTTTAAACAGCTGTGTCGGTTGAAACTTTTATGATAATTCGAAAACTTTCTATTTAGGAAGCAGGAGCAAATCGAGGCCCAATGAAGCTGACCTGGAGCTATTACAACATACGGGCACGTTCCCGCACTGAAGCACATAAATTATTCACGCTTTAACAGCCCATGAATCTTCTCACGACAGCCGCTCCAATCTCGTCTTTAGAAAGAACTCGGACTGTTGTATTGGCATGTTATGTCCCTACGCGCCATCTTCCACCTCGAGAAACAAAGAAGTCTACTGCTGAGGCGCGCCTCAAAAATGCACCACCGACGGGGGCAGGTGCAGTAACGAAACGCATAAATCTGTGCAAGGCTGATTGGCTGGAGGCTCGCTCCACAACTCCAGTAATGAAGTGCCTTGCTTGCACAACATCGCCGTGTTGAAAGTGCATGCGCTGATCGAGATGGAAAGGTTCTGATCAGCAGCGAGCTACAGAACGAACATCGTGTTCTGATTGGGTTGGAAGGTCCGCTATGACCTTTAATAAACTTCGAAAAATTACACGTTTTTTGTCCGACTTGGCCTCCATTCAAAAACAATAAACAATTTAAATAATTTAAACAATTTTTCACAAACATTGTAGTATTAGAATCACTGTTCAGATCTATTACAATTGAAAGGTTGGGATATGACTACTTGTGAGCTCGACTAAGTTCATTGACCTCTAGACATGAAATGGAAAACTTATTCTACGCTTGCAATTTTATTTGTTCTAGAACGCTTAAACTAAACCTACACCAAACTGAGAGGAGGAAAATGTCATTAAAATGATTTACCAAATTAGTTGTTTTTTAGAGCAATCGGCCTATCATTTTGAACCATCGAAACGAGCAGTTATTTCTTAAGAGCTCGGTTCATCACCACCTTCATAGTAAATGACATGGAAAACTTTCTCAGATGCTCTGTGACAGTTTTTCTCGATGATGTTAGAATGCAATTAATCCCTAAGCTTAACCCCAATGAAATGGAAACTGTTTTGAGATCTGGATTTGTTATGGCCAGGGAATATTAATTTACTTCGGCTGCTTCTTAAATGACCGTGATGGCAAGTTTCAGAAGACACTGATAGTTTAAAATCATCATTGCACTCATCATAAAAAGTTAACCCTTTGACTGCAATTGATTAAACTTAAGTTTAATATTCAACTCAAATTTTAAGTAAATTGTAGTAATTTAACCCAACGAAGTCATTAAATTTAGCTTTCATTATTTAGATCTTTTAGCTTTCATTAAAGTATGGTTGAAAAATGAGTTTGAGACTATTGGTCGGTCAGCAGCATAATGAATATCCCTTCCATGGCCACCGACGGCGCACGTTGCGATCAAAGTGTTAATAGGTGAAATAACACACGATAAACTGATAGTGATTTGAACGCTTAAGTATTTCCAGGTATTTGAATGATTCCTTTGTATGGGCGTGGTATTCCAAGTTCCTTAATGCTTTTCTGGCTCTCTTTTGTGGGAGAAAAATGCATACGTTTTATTTACTCAGGTCTAAATTTAGTCTAAACGATAATTTTTGCATCATTTCAAGCATATGCACATGCATTTAAATTTAAATGAAAACCCTCATTGTTGTAAGTTCTAGTAAACAAGTTAAGGGAAATTAAGTTGTCCACTATTAAAATCTAAAAGAACTATTGTATTACTTGAAGATTTATTGTTTTGGCTATCAAATTAGCACTGCTATAGCTTAAGTTTGAGCAGTTATTACTTGTATGGGAAGAAAACATTAACAGTAGAGTTCACAAACACGGAAACAACACTCACATAAAATCCCTTCCGTGATGAGCCGGTCTCTGTCATGGTAGAAACGAAGGCTAGAGCAGTAACATAAAGTATACTACCCTATATGGAATATAGCTACCTATAAGAGTGACGGTGAAATTCACTCCAGAGGACAGCCAAATTTATAGCAGACGCCAAAGAATTCTTTCTTAAAAGTAGAACAGAAAGCCTCAACAAGCTCTGCTCTGCCGCCAGTTATTCGATAAGAAACAATGAGCTTTCTTCAACAAATTACTGAAATACTATACCCTAGATATTACAAGTCCACAGAAGAAATAGATGCTCGGCTGAAACCCCGAAGGTTATAAAGGCTGAGGCTCACTAACAAGCCTACGACCGAGTGTCTGTAGACGAACAGAAGCGAAATTTTGCCGAGGATTAGCTAGGATGTAGAAGTGAGAGCAGGCTATGAAAACACTGAAACTCGGTGGCGATGCTTGCACGTCTTGATTAGATAAACTTTATGGCTTGCACGGATCACTGAGCCTGTTGCATATTTTGATTGCGAACATGTCCTGCCAATAAAGATTCAGTGATAGGTTTATGAGGCGCATTTACCAAAAGTGCAACAGATGGCGAGAGGCACGTGCTCAGGAGAGAAAATGCTTATAAAGAGTTTATACATTACTCCCAGAAAATAATAAACTGCATCGTCGAGAAGTTACGCCGCCCAAGCAAAGTCACGCTGCCCGTACTAACAAGGCGAAACATAATTTGCAAGTGACAGCAGCAAAAAAATGTATAATGATCTTGATGATATGATACATAGTAAAACACCCCAAGTTAATTAATCTATTTGACTAAAAACTATATCACATAATCTCGTCACACACATTTTTCAGTTAGTTAAACAGAAACCATCATGTTACGCCTCACAGTTCCATGAAATAATTTTGAACCACATTTCATTCCACACAACAAGAAACCTTGTATTATAACGGAACAAATCATGCATGACATGTGTTTTCGATTAATGGATGCAAATAAATTAGAAGTGAAATTTCTGTGTCGCCTTCATTATGCAGTACCGCAAGAAGAGAGGCCGCAGTGCTTCCCCCGTTGGTCATGGGGCAAAAACTCCCACAAACTAAGCGAGGAACTGAAAGCAACACGAGTTCAACACTACAACACGGAGCATTCAGTAGCATTTATTAATGACCTTAATCTGGGGGAGAGATGGCGCGTGTCTTCGTTGCATCGTCTCTGAACAAGAACTCTTTTAAAGATCACTGCTGGACCAACGTGAATGTTTATAATACAAACGTGGGGCCTATTAATCGAGTTTGGTAGTATGGCCGGTTTAAATGAGCATATCTATACGTGGCAGGCTTCCGCAAAAGCCTAGGGTCCAGCGTCTCGAAAATTCCGGAGGTCCATGGTGGGACAAGCATTCGGATGAATTCATTTATGAGAAAATCTTCTCAAAACCGAATGTCTTGTAACTGAAATGGAAATATTAACTCCTCTGTAGGAATAAATTTAGCAGATTGATTAATAAATAGTGCAATCCAATGTAAGCGGGAAGTTTATCACGAGCATATTAATCGTCAAATGCTCGACCCAGTCGCAGCCCGATGATGCGATGCACCTGCCGCAAGAGGCATCGATCATCTCAACATCTGTCGAAGCACCACAGAGACCACGAGGTACCAGCTGTTAGAATTGGCTTCTGTTTACTCACGATAAGTGGACCTGACTTCTCACAAATATGAAGTAAACAGTCAAACTTACATCTCTAATTGGTTACAGAAAAGTGTGTTTCTCACAAATTTACCAAGAAAATTAATACAATTTCCTTTCTTTTCTGAAATCGATCTCGGTCTACGGTGTCTCGTAGTTTCCGAGGCAGATCTGCTCATCTATTGAGTGACATTTAATTACTGACTGCTAATTGACTGCGGTTTTCGATCTTGCAACGCATGAAAAAATCAGTGGAACGTTGACAATTTTCACCAAAGCTCAAGTATGTTTTCAACCGTGAGAGAACTCGGGACATCGGTTCGTGCATTATTGGAGGGTACCATGATAGTTTCCGATTGACCTGTAGCTTTGCAGGCACATGTTCTATGAATTAAAGTAAGAAAATGCATATTACTTCAATTATCATTTCGATTCTTTCCCGTCGCATATGAATTTCATTAATCGACGTTTTTTCAGCACAAGAGTCCCAGTAAAATTTCTCTTCTAACAAATTCGTCTCACAGACTATGACGATTAACTGATAAAACGTTATTTACACTAACACAAAAACTAAACTACTTGAAAAAGTCAAAAAGATTATAAAACATTTTTTACTGCATAGTTCTTCGATATTTAAGCAGCTTAGTTCAATGTAAGTGTATTGTTCGATTATACTTTCACGTGAACTACAACCTGGAAACCAACGACAAGCTTTTTAATTATGTATGAAACTCAGAGGACTACAGAAAATCCCTGAGGTGCAATCACCGTATAAAGTATCCCATTCTTCTACCATAAAATAATAATTAATTAGATTGTATGTTAGTTTAGGCCTCTCTGACCACAACAGAGGTGTTCGGAAGCGAGCAGGGAGGAAGGCATCATTTAGTAGGAAATTAATCGAACGAGGAGTCTATTCACAAGACGCGTCTTCCCACCCTGGTCATAGAAACAACAGGATTGGAAGAAGTTTATTCAACAAGAGAAAAGTCGAAGAGGAAGTGCCGGGAAAATGACAGAAGTGAACCAAAAACTGAGCACAAAAACTATTCTTTGCCAACAAAATTAAGGCCTACGTAACCTTTAGCAGGAGGAATAGTTATTTAAAACGAAGTTAATTCTTCTCATAAGTTTACTTCGAGGCGCCTGATGGCAGCGTGCATAGCTGGTCAAAGTTAACACACAATTTTATGGAGTCGCAACGAATTGGTTACACGGACCGGTTTTCTATTGTCCCTTCTACAGCTATGAAGCCTGAAAAGCATTCCTTACTTTCAAAACAGAATTCAGAATACATTCATATTTCAAATTATCTTGATCGATTCACTCAATTATTCAGCTATGAAACGTTATTTCCACTTCAAATGGTTTACTTGGTGATTTAAAAAACTATAAAATACACTTTGTAGAGACAAAACAAGGAGTGGGTTGCAGGCTCAATTAAGGTGGGAAGCTATTACGTTTTTATCAATTCAGATGTGGACGAGATCATTCGCTTCTGTCTTACGCTCAGAGCAAATCAACGTACACGATGAGCTCAAAACCGAGCCTGACAATGAAGAGACTGTGCCTGTCAAAACATTTCTTGTTGTACTGAGGACGTCGTCATGTTCGTCTGAGATCAACGCTTCGCTGCTATGTGCAGAGTTTCCTCCGTATGTACGGGCCCCGAAGTGTGTTTTGGAAGAGAAGGAACTTGAAAAATGGATTTTTATTTCTTTTGGAATCGACGACAAAAGTTTGCTGACATCGATGACCTAACTCCTATAGTGGAAAGTTCAATGAATTATACGCGAAGGGCAAGAATAGTAGTGTATGAATATGATTGTGTCTTGCATGTATGGTGGTGGAGCTATAATACGTATATTTGCACTATATTTTAATTACTAAAAAACACTAAAAAAAGTACAATAACTCATATCGATGAATAGAAATTGTTATTCCAGATGGACGTTTTAAGCACATCAATGAGATAACGATGCAACTGAAAAAATCGATTCAAAGCCAGCTATTCAACTACATGAACATGAAAAATCCGATACGCTGAAAACCGTTAAGTCGAGTTGAAATAAAAGATTTGATGGCTATAAAAAATCTCAGCGATAATATCGCAGTCACTAAAGATGCTCCATTTTTCAATTGCTAAAGACAGCAGAGACAAGAAATGCTTCATCATAATGCTGAACACGAAATTGTTAGTCACACGAGGTCAAATAATAAATAAATTATGAAGGGGATCTTAAGATCGAACAGACGCCTGAGAACGGAACGTCTCTCATTTCCGGCGTTGATCATTTTTAGCATCCGCTCCATAAATGGCGGCTCATTTCTCAAGATTCTCATGGGATTTTCTAGACGGGGAGACCGAGAAGCCTCTCGATCAAACGTCAACGCGGTGCGATGGTCCACACGATGTGGCCCGGCGTCGCTCGCTCCTTTACTGCACCCGCCAAGTGTGATCGTAAATGCCACGTCGGAGCAGCAAGAGCCGTTCACGGAATCTCCGCACAGTAAAGTTTAACGAGCTTTTCCTATGAAAAAGTGCAAGCAACACTAATAAAGAAGAACATTAACATAGCGTGTTTGGAGAAGACACACCAGGCGTCAACATGTACAGAATGGACGCGTGGAATTTCGCTCTCCGTAAGTATACGAGCGCTTTTAAGTTGTATTTATCATCAACTATATCATTCCCAATACTACTGAGCACCAGTGACAGCTTAGCTGTAAAATAAGGATTGCAGATGCTCATCTAATTATAACTCACCCACAGTAGGTATGTCATGGATTTTATTTCTGCTTAATAAAAGATTTCAACATCGGAAAACATCAGCAGAGAGCAGCACCAGAGAGCAGCACCAGAGAGCAGCACCAGAGAGCAGCACCAGAGAGCAGCACCAGAGAGCAGCACCAGAGAGCAGCACCAGAGAGCAGCACCAGAGAGCAGCACCAGAGAGCATCAGCAGCGAGCATCAGCAGCGAGCATCAGCAGAGAGCAGCACCAGAGAGCATCAGCAGAGAGCATCAGCACAGAGCATCAGCAGAGAGCAGCACCAGAGAGCAGCACCAGAGAGCAGCACCAGAGAGCAGCACCAGAGAGCATCAGCAGAGAGCAGCAGCAGAGAGCATCAGCAGAGAGCATCAGCAGAGAGCATCAGCAGAGAGCATCAGCAGAGAGCATCAGCAGAGAGCATCAGCAGAGAGCATCAGCAGAGAGCATCAGCAGAGAGCATCAGCAGAGAGCAGCACCACAGTAAGCGCTCAATTGACACAACAAATGCACGGCGTCAATACCCTAAACAAACTCAGACTCGCATTCCTGAGCTTCTTTAAGACCGATGCACTGCTCAAGTGATTCCGCTGGATGGATGTTTGGGTCCTTCTATTGAATTACACTGGGTCTAACTTCAATTCTATCGGTAAAGTACTAGGGTTCAAAACTTTTACGCTATTGCTTTTAAAGTATTACTTGCCAGTGACTAAAATTTGAAAAAAGTTTTTATTGCGAAAATACACGTTGTCCGAATTCCGAATATGAAATGATTATTTTCATTGTAGGCAGATTAATTTTTCGTCGTTAGAGTTAAATGAATGATGCAAATTTATGCGCTTAAGTCTGTAGGGTACGAAGGTCCTATTCCTTGCTATCTCCCACAGCACTTTTTCTTGATTGGCCATCCGCATACTTAAATTTAGTTCTATGTACTAGTTCTTTCTATGACATAAAAATAATGAAGTTTATTTAGTTTTAATAAAGATGATACAAAAATCATCATTAGTTTTAAAAAGTCTTTATATGAAGATCCGTAATTGATATACGCACTTGGGTATCTTAATACCCATGTCAATAGTCAGATAAATAACTGAGAGAAAAGCATGGAAAAATGTATTCCCTTTGTTGCGTTAATGCGTTAATCTAAGTTTGATAATGCTTGCAAATACAAATTGACAAAAATATAATACCAGTGACGTTGCATATTGAAAACACTCTTATTAGAGTGTACTTATGTTGAAATACGAACTGCGGAACTTACGATATGAGGGATTAATGATGAAAGTGAAATGGGTGGATTACAATAAGTCTGCGTCTAAGGACATGAGATCGACATTCGGAATTATCTTTTCACTCCTACATATCAACTAGTATACCAGCTAGTTAACGAGCGTTGAGAAAATAAAATAGTTCACAACTGCACTAATTTACTGTGTCACCTACCCTAATACTACTGGTCCAAAAAACTTCACCGTAGTCAGAAACATGAAAAAGATTGTTCCACATTGCTAACCAAAACATTTACAACATAATTGGAGCAATAAGTGATATTAACGACCTAAATAATGCTGTGGTAGCTTTGTCCTTTTTTCAATGTTACACAAAGTCGCGTCTGGTAATTTAATGCACGTTGAAATGCCCGTACACCTCGAATATTTATTTGCTCACGTATAGAATTGCTCGTGTCTCGTCAATAATGTTGATCAGATAATGTGTGCTTTACGTTAAAATATATATAACTTTAATAGTATTAAAAATATTTCAATAGCAGGAAAATGTGCATTTCATTTCCCTCAATGTAAAATGTAACGTATAGAAAAATTTTCACTTGAATCAATCAGTACGCACATTAATCGTTGAAAAATTAGTGAAAGTTTCACTCGTGAGTGAGCTCAAGTAAACTTTGAAATCGGCTTCATCCGAGGGCTATGCTATCATTAACGAGACAAGAGTCGTTAAAAATAGCTACCCTCCCGCAATGACCCGGAGATCGTTTATTATTGCTTCGTCTTTCTGTCAGGCTTGAACATGCTAGATAACAGACATGAAAACCTTCAATTCCCCCGAAGGCATGGGCTGAAGCCAAGATTTTGTAATGGTCTGTTATGCGACACTGCAATAAATATTGCGTAAATACGAATGAACTAATATTTTTAGCTTCAACAGGATTTTAAGCAACATTCCTCTTGAAAGGGAGCTTTAACAACGACATGCATCGAACCAGTAAAAAAATTGAAGACGAGGACTCCATAAGCATCAAACACTCTCATACAGCAAAGCACAGAACCTCAGCGTCTCTCACGGAGATGAAAAAATTACAGTAACGTGTGCATTAAAACTCGAACTTTGTGAACAGAACGTGGTTTTCATGCATCTTCAGGAGGTAGATGTACAGATTATCATAAATCTTCTGATACACAGACGTAATTTTTGGGGTAGCACCGCAAGTAATATGCGCGAAACTGAAAATACGTGGAACTGAAGGCACAGAATTAAACTAAAAGGATGGAAGTCAGCGGGATCATAGTACAACAAACTATAAAACACCATAAAATAAGTGCACTTTATCAGTGTTTACCGATCTGGTTTTGAACAAATGAAGAAAAAATCATTTCCTCGCACAAATTCGAAACAACAGGTACGCCTGTGTTCAGCCATACATAAATCTCTATTGAAAAACTACCATCGAATCTTGAACAAAAACAGTTATTTCCAATAAAGTTGACTCATCAAATTAACTTCAACATTGATTTTCCAATAAATTTCAACATGAAGCTTCTTAATTGGTACTAAAACCACGATACGTATCATGATAGCCGTGTCAATGTTTGAATGGAATATTGAAGGAAAACATAAATGTATTCCCTAGTTTGGTGCACTCTACAAATGTTCAAAAGCTTATAAATACTGCTAAGGAAAGGAAGACGGTGAATTTTGATAACATCGCCGTGGGGAAAATCAGTCATTTACCTTAACTCATTAGTTTAACAACAATTTTTTGCTAAGACTTGTAGAGTATGTTCATTGCAGCAAGAACAGTATTAAAAGACATGGAGTATAATCTATTTCAAAAATTGATTTAATTACAAAATTTTTAGTGAGGACAACCATTTGGCCTGGAGTGGAAACCACACCATGAAGAAGATACAAACTGTTTGCTCTATACTAAGAAGAACGAGATATCAAATGCGTAGTTTACCACTGCTGAAAGCGTCTTGCCAATTTCTCAAGCTTGTGCATACAAGCAAAGTTCTACAGCGTACCTCATCATCTACTGTACACTGTACATAAAGTATAGACGATTGAATTCAATATATGTGCAGCTAAAAACATATCGAACATCCTTCATTTGGTACAAGTGAATTATTCAGACCTTATCCATCCCATGTGGTCTATTAGGGCACATGCATGAACTAACGCACTGGTCATATGAGACCATAGCACCAGAGTCTCTATTTCTCCATGCTTGAATTACTTCAAAACTGGACTAAATGGAATAAGTACAATTATCAAATTTTCGATGCAGGCATGCGCAGATGAAACTTAAGATGAAAAGAGGCACTTTGGCCAGCAAGCAGCGGCAGGAATGCAGGCCTGGAAATCCGACGCCCTGGAGAAAAGAAACTCCATTGCGAAGCACATGAGGCGGAGTCGGCTCTAAGATTTGAGGCCTGATTATAAGAGCGTGTAGGAACGGACCGTGGGCAGCAGCATAACGTGCCAGACCCGTGTGTGTGTGTGCAGGAATACTCTCCAAGGTTGGCATCAAATGTGCGGAGCAGCCGACACTCTCGAAAGAAAAACTGCTCACGATATGGTTTCGAGTGAGATGGAAACATGTGGTCAACTGCGGAGGAGCAATGTCGCATTAAACCAGCCTGACCAAAGCACGGCAACTTTTGCGATATCCAAGACAAGTGTAACAAGTATTTTAAGAAAAAATATGCAAAGATAAAAAAAAGGAGATGAACGCACCAGACAACAAATATGCTTTCATGATTCAGTGATGTATCAAGCTGCTTTTTGCATTCATGTGTTTTCGGATTCATGTCTGTTTTTACACACGAATGCTGTCACAAACAGTATTTTACTCTACGAATTCACGCCGAAACTAATTCATCTTTTCCACTACATTCCTACAAATTTCAAGAAAAGAAAATGTCGGGTCACCTCACTTCGTCCTAATTTTAGAATGCCTGATTCAAGTTCCTCTGAGCCAGTTCATGTAACAAAACACAACGTTAACTCAATGTGCGAATGCTGCCACTACTTGCACCTCCCAAGGTTAAACTAACAGCACTGAACGATCGGGGCTGTCGTCTGCAACGCAAAGCATCCAAGTAAAATACGACAAAAAGATTAAATGAAGTCATGAATTACAAGTAATCCCGTAACTAAACAGGGCTACCACAGAGGGCTGCTCATAAAACGAGAACATAAATGAGCAGCTATTAGAGAACAGTAAAGTGATACATCTACCTCTTTTGTATAAACTAATGTATTTAAATTCTTCGTATACACGGACAAAACTGTCTTAGCATATTACCAAATGTTACAAATGCTCATTTCAAAATGAAACATTACAAACGTACAAATTAGAATTCTAAGAGAACTGACTGCTGGGCTTAATTAAAGCAACTGATCTTTCCATTCAATGCAGATCACAATAGGCGGGACTGCACGCACGCACACACAGGAGGAAGGGATTGCAAGCCCCCAGCAGGAAGGACCACACACCCCCAGCAGGAAGGACCACATACCCCCAGCAGGAAGGACCACATACCCCCAGCAGAAAGGACCACACACCCCCAAGCA
>JACJUY010000597.1:34932-73874 GCA_014220935.1 Platorchestia sp. MABIK | reverse complement strand
CTGCGTTGTAGGGTCAGGAGTATTAGCTGCGTTGTAGGGTCAGGAAAATCAGCTGCGTTGTAGGGTCAGGAAAATCAGCTGCGTTGTAGGGTCAGGAGTATTAGCTGCGTTGTATGGTCAGGAAAATCAGCTGCGTTGTAGGGTCAGGAGTATCAGCTCTGTTACAGGTACGAGGAACACTGGCTATGCTGATAGTGTAAGGAATTTTGGACTCTGCTGCTATTGTAAGGAGTGATGGCCGTGTTGTGGGTGTGAGTAATGACGACATAGCGGCGATGGACAGTGTCCAGCTTGACAGTAACTTCCTGCCATGCGAGTCCTAAATTTGCAGGCAGGGAGGCAACTTGAACTGTCGGTGAGGCATCGTTGGTAGCGCAGTGCGCTGCACACATCTTAATACATACCTAAATCAAAATATCTAAATTATAACAACTTTTATTCATGGGAACAATTAATTCAAGGAATAAAACGCACTTATTTTACCACAACTGTTTCACGGATTTTCAAAATAGTCAATATGGATGGGTAATAATTATAGTTTGAAATTGATACGAGAAGGGAGAAAAATAAAATGAATTTGGAGTGCAACACAGTACTAATCGAATTGCTGTCCATGAAATAATCAAAATTTGAAAGCTAAAACGCAGCTTTGCCATCGAATGGCTTTACGTGAGCATCAATTATTATATATGGGAGTTTTTCCAACCGGTTTTGATACGAGCGGCTGCATATGGGCAGATGAAGCGACACACCTGCTGATGGAAGTGCGAAGTGACTGCAGGTGTGCGGCAAAACACGACGAGTTTTATAAGTGATGCACGTCACCAGCGACGGCAGAGCACCGCGGAGCATCGGCCTGGTGGACACTGAAACTTGCTCACTTGAATTGGTGCTCTTGCGTACGTCTACGTTGTACTGCGGGCCTACGCTGTACTGCAGGCGTACGCTGTGTCCTGCAGGCGTACGCTGTGTACTGCAGGCGTACGCTGTGTACTGCAGGCGTACGCTGTGTACTGCAGGCGTACGCTGTGTACTGCAGGCGTACGCTGTGTACTGCAGGCGTACGCTGTGTATTGCAGGCGTACGCTGTTTATTGCAGGCGTGCGCTGTGTACTGCAGGCGTACGCTGTGTACTGCAGGCGTACGCTGTGTACTGCAGGCGTACGCTGTGTACTGCAGGCGTACGCTGTGTACTGCAGGCGTACGCTGTGTACTGCGAGCCTACGCTGTGTACTGCGGGCCTACGCTGTACTGCAGGCGTACGCTGTGTACTGCAGGCGTACGCTGTGTACTGCAGGCGTACGCTGTGTACTGCAGGCGTACGCTGTGTACTGCAGACGTACGCTGTGTACTGCAGGCGTACGCTGTGTACTGCAGGCGTACGCTGTGTACTGCAGGCGTACGCTGTGTACTGCAGGCCTACGCTGTGTACTGCAGGCGGACGCTGTGTACTGCAGGCGTACGCTGTGTACTACAGGCGTACGTTGTGTTCTGCAGGCGTACGCTGTGTACTGCAGGCGTACGCTGTGTATTGCAGGCGTACGCTGTGTATTGCAGGCGTACGCTGTGTACTGCAGGCGTACGCTGTGTACTGCAGGCGTACGCTGTGTACTGCAGGCGTACGCTAGCACTGTAAGTAGACCAGAGGCGAGTACTGCTAAACCGCTGAAGAGATTGTCCAGCCCACACGTCTGTACAGTGTCCAGACAACACGTCTGTACAGTGTCCAGACCACACGTCTGTACAGTGTCCAGACCATACGTCTTTACAGTGTCCAGACCACACGTCTGTACAGTGTCCAGCCCACACGTCTGTACAGTGTCCAGACCACACGTCTGTACAGTGTCCAGACCACACGTCTGTACAGTGTCCAGCCCACACGTCTGTACAGTGTCCAGACCACACGTCTGTACAGTATCCAGACCACACGTCTGTACAGTGTCCAGACCACACGTCTGTACAGTGTCCAGACCATACGTCTGTACAGTGTCCAGACCACACGTCTGTACAGTGTCCAGACCACACGTCTGTACAGTGTCCAGCCCACACGTCTGTACAGTGTCCAGACCACACGTCTGTACAGTATCCAGACGCAGTGTACGCAGTACCCAGACCACACTGTACAGTCTCCAAACGAGGTGTACGCAGTACCCAGACCACACTGTACAGTCTCCAGACGCAGTGTACGAAGTACCCAGACCACACTGTACAGTCTCCAGACGAGGTGTACGCAGTACCCAGACCACACAGTGCCAACACAGCCACAAGAGACCAGCCGGGCAGGGCACCAGCTCGCCGCCTGGAGCGCTGCCCGGACCAGGGCGGGCACCCGTAAGAGGGCGTAGCTCCAGCGCTGAGGTGGAGTGCATTCTGTACACCACGCGCCGACGTCGCCTACACGCGCCGATCACAACACTCGGCAACAGGCGCCCACAATACAACCGATGTATAAATATAACAAAAGTGCTGCTTGTACGCCCACACCACGCCCCCAAATTGAGGAGTCTTTACAATGGGATCTTGTTTGAAGTGATACATGCTACAAAATGCTCGCATGTGACCGGCTCAGAGCGCGATGCGAGAAGGGAACACGAGGGCTGAGAGATCTGTTAATGACTCAGAGGATTCAGAGGTGAATCACAGGGAATTATGGAATTTACGTTGATTTCAAGTGGTAATATTTGGATCACTTTGGAATTTATTTAAAGAAACATGTGGTAAAACCTGTTCAGGGACACCCAAACTTTAATGCTCCTGCTACTCAATTAAGTGACGAAACCTAGCTATCTTACAGAAAAGTATTCTATGTTTTTCACAATCTTGAAAGTTCTGTAATATTATCTTAAAAAAAATTAATCCTGCCTATTTATATTCAATGCAATCTTTGACAGTTTCGGAATTTCCGCGTAATGAGATATAAATTTCCTAAACGTCGACTGGATGATAGTCTAAATTGAAACAAGATAATTTTTTCTGACCCGAAATAACATTTTTGCGGAATACCTATATATAACTTCATTCTCCTAGTTTATGACATTGATAAACAGTACCTCAGGGGCGGAAAAAAGAAGCAATAATTATTCATCAACCATAAATAACTCAATACCTATGCAACTGCACTTTGTTTTTACTTTCAATTAAACTAATGCTCTTTCTGATTTCGGAACTTACATTTTAGGCACATTTTCCATTTATGCTAAATCGTTCAATGCCGATATCGACGTTCAATTCAATTTCATTTAGTTCAATTTAGTTCAATTCGATTTCATTATGTTCGATTTAGTTCAATTCAATTTCATTATGTTCAATTTAGTTCAATTCAATTTCATTATGTTCAATTTAGTTCAATTCAATTTCATTATGTTCAATTTAGTTCAATTCAATTTCATTATGTTCAATTTAGTTCAATTCAATTGTATTTAGTTCAATTGAGTTCCATTCAATTACATTTAGTTTAATTTAGTTCAATTTGAATTCAAGATTTCATTTGCTCTTCAATAGTTTAGGTGTGTACGACCTTAACTTTCGCCCGCGAAACGAACAAAATGTAATGAGATTTTTCTCAACACCGGATCCACCTTCAGTGAATGCACTCATTCCTTCAGTAAAAGTTGAGCAATAACAATTCTGCGACGAGTGGGTCTAATGGCAGCAGCCCGCTAATGATGACTTGGAAGATGTGGAGATCATTTCAGTTAATATTGTGTCGGAGCACCTCATATTTCAAGCGTCAAAACATGTAACAAACTTGCACATAATGCTGAATTGCGACGTATTCAAAAATACAGCTCCAGTGAATGGTTTATAAAATTATTCCAAAGATACTAGTTTTTCAGACGCGTACAACCCAACGCACGCTAATCAAGTTACTAAGCTTTAAGATTGGTAAGGAAAAGAGAGAGGAAAAAACTTAAATAAAATAACGTTTCGAAATTTTCATCTCCCAAAGAGTATGGAAATTTCGACTTTGTGCACAGACAGAGCCTTCAAGCCTAGCAATGAAATAATTTTCATGTAAAATTCGTACAAAAATCAAGCGGCGAATGAGATTATAAGTTAGTTTAAGCCTCCCTAAGCAAGTGTTGCAGTGATAGACATAATTAGTTTAGGTTTTATGAACTTGTTTCAACATTATAAGCCCAGATCATGAAAACTTGTTTCACAACACATAAAGAAGTTTTCTGACAACATGGCACGCAAGTTTAACATTTAGGCCTTCATGTGACTCAGACACTAAATTAGGTACAAACTTTGCTTAAGACGAGTGCTAATCTGCAATTCTGCTGCTTTGTAAATTCATGGTGACGTTTTTTATCCAAAGTTGGTCTGTAGGGCTCAAATACGCCAAAAGAACTCCTTTTTTAATTGCATTATTCGTGTGCAGTTCTATTAAATAAGATAGCCTTATTTCGAGCCGCTACTGCAGACGCTCAGGAAGAAAGTAGAAGCAGCGAACTCGTTTGCCTAAAAGCGCGCCCACGCTGCTATCATCCCAACATGATAGCCATACAGGGCAGGAGCGTCAGTCATGCACTGACCAAACGCCCAATAATCCTTGCGTCAGGAGTTGTGTTGTGTGGGCAGGTGGCGCGTAGGTGCAGCAGCTACGCGAGTCGTAGCCTACACACATTCGTACAGTCAGGTACTGTCGACAAGGTCGCTTCACGCCCATGTACTTAACTGGTCTACTGTCTCGAAGTATTGCTTAAAGGTTAATAGGAATATTGTTGTTCAAGGAAGTATCCAAGTCATTTTTACCTACAAATAATTATTGAAGAAACATGTTTTCGTAGACACTAGGGAAACACATGCCCGTAACAAAATCTCCTTATTTGGAGCGCACAGTTTTACAAGTTTTTAATATTGGAGCTCAGCTGCGTGAGCAAGTCCAACGTCAGGAGATACATAAATAAAAACTAGGCCTAGCAGCATCATTAATGACCGTCGATAAAACTGCGATTAGCAGCAGGAACACGAGCAAATGCATCGCGCTGTTGAGGTTCCTTATGAGTGCCTACAAAAAGACTTAGAAGCACCAAGAGACAAACAACCAAATTCTGATGGACACCAAATTCTAATGGCCGATGTTCGGCCATCAGAATGGCCGAATATCGCGGTAGAAGCTTCCGCACGGGGAACCTATTAGCACACCTCTCACACTCCGCAGTATGCTATTACGCAGAAAAATGCAACGAACTGATATCCTCTGCAGGCTTCAAAATCTTAGATTCGGCATGTGACCTTAGTTTTCGGCATGTGACTGCATGTGACCTTATAATTTTGGAGTCGCTACATATTTTTAAACGAAAACCGGCCCTCAACAATATTGACAGTTCCTACCCATTGCAAATTGTAACTAGATAGCAATCTTGTCGATTTCATTTTTCTGGGACACGTTTTTATTTTTGTTTTCGTGATATCCTTCAATGACTGAATCCAACATTTGTTTTTTTTATTGCAAACATAATGATTTGTACTTTTACGAACTGATGATGGAGCTGGACTCCGAAACGTATTCTTAGTAAATTCGATCAAGTTCCTTGGAATTTTCCTTGTTGTTAAATTCCTCGTCAAGTTGCGATTAAAGCAAATAACTGACCCGGTTAGATACATTGAGACAAATAAATTTTATTCCTGATCCTGGAATAGACTTATTTTTAGAGGAAACAATTGTATTACATTTTGCCATCTTTTTGATTTAGGAAGTTAATTTAAGACTCCAGTACCACAAGAAAGACGATTTCAAGAGAGTGAAGAGACGGGGTCATTTAGCGGGGACTAAAAAAACGGGGAATCTATGGACAAGATGTGTTCCCCAATGCACATAGGAACAGCTTGTTAAGAAAAAGAGGAAGAAAATACAAAAAAGAGATAGCGAAGAAAGGATGAAATCTGAAAGCAGCACAGTGTGTGCTAAAAATTGATGTCCCGAAGTCTTCCCTGTAGATGATGTCACCAACAGTATCCCCTGGATTCGCCAATCCTCAGAGCATGAGACAACGAACCTAACTAATCTAAATTTATTGCCTAATTATGCCTCAGAGGGGTTGTATTTTATCAACATTGCAGTTTCATCCTACATACTTTCATTCATCAGCTTAATAAACTGCTCTTTATCAAAATATTTAACCGCTAATCCAATGAACATTTATGATATTATCACAGAGAAGCCGAGGATGGACAATTCGGAGTCATATGAAAGACTTGTGAAGGGACAAGTATTTCATTGAGACCGCCAATATACCTTCTTCTTTTATCTGATTTAATAATGGAGAAAAAGAATGCATCTTTCATCTTTTTTATTGTGACTTACTAATAACCTTCAATGGAAATATAGATAAAACTATAATTTTGCATTAAATCTTTCAATAGAATACATGAAGTGACTTCCTTGAACTGCAAACTCATCCTAAGACTCCCGTGATTCTTTAAGGAAGTTCTGCGCTAACTACGGCGCTTAGAAGCACAATTCGAACTCCCCTCAGTCAGTTTAGGTTGCAAGTGTTACGGTCGCCCATGACAGCTGGGCAGAGAAAAGCGATGGATCAACTCTGTAAACTTTGATTTCGAGCTGCGTGGAGCGAGACTAATTTATCTATCATGTTCACTGCGTATTGTGTCATGAGGTAAATTACTTATTCATGAGCCAGTATCAATGAATAGCAATCCAATTTTTTCTCTTCCTTTTTTAAAATTAGATTATGGCGTACAAGTCAAAATTTTATCGTATTGTTATATATATTTTTTCCGCCTTTGAGGACAAAAATGTAATCGGGCAGTAAAAACGGATTTTCAATTCTGCTACTTCCAACCTAACCAAACCGACCGTGGCAACCGCATTATCGCAGTTAACGTAGTAAATTAGATTTTAAAAAATTAGGAACTATTCATTTACAACTTTAAATGTACACTCGCTATTTTGAACACTTCTTAGAAGTAGAGCATCAGAGGGGCGGGGGAAGATCAGTAGCCGAATTTATATCGTCAAAGCGATACAACTTACAGCAGAAGTTTTTCTGTCGACTCATAAAGCATGCACTGTTTTTTTGGTCAAAATCTTCAAGTTTGACGTTTTTTCAACGAAAATTTTGGAATGAGTCTCTCACAACCGTTGAGTGTTGCCATTAGCGTAATGCTCAATTTTTTTAAACAACTCTTAGTTTCTAACTTTGACCAGCGGAAGTTAACGTTGCATAATTATATTGATAGAACAACTTCTGCTGCCAGTTGTACTGATAGGACGGCGTATATTGCGTGCAAATCTGAGGTCAGGTTTAAACATCGGGGAACTCTCAAAAATAACGTGACTCTCAATTAAAGAAGCTGATAGAGAGTTGACTTATTTAATTCTCAATGAGGTGATTCCAAGAAAAAAATAATGCTTGTGTCTTTTCAAGACAAATTTTGATCACAAGTGAATAACATTGAAATTCTGAAATCAAATCCCATGAAAATTAATTCGCAAAGATCAGGTGCACGCAGAATCTCAACTCAGATACGTCCCCGTTAAGTCAACCAATGATGCGAACAAAAAATTATGCTAACGAGCAGTTTTTTTTTCAACGGCGCGACGGAACAACTATCGCTAAACACCGCAGCGGCCGAGGCGTGTCCCCATCAGACATTCTCCATGGGATAAATAGTGCAAAATGAGGCGTCCTGCGCCGTTGAATTGAGGAAATTCCAGGAAGTGGGTCACCGAAGCCGCCGCCCTCCATCTTCTTCCACCGAGGTGCCCGAGCGCGCCTTTAACAGCGATAACACGGAGGCTCGGTAGGGTCTTCTTTAGAATTCGTCAGATTAGGGCCAGATCATTTGAAACGACTTAGGATAGCCATGCAAATAAACTACAGAGCGACCAAACGCTGGTTCTTGAACGCTGGTGAAATGGTAGCATTCGTGTGGTGAACCGCAGTACCCAATCTAACGCGTATAAATGCGTACGAACGTATGGTTTCTTTACCCACAAGTTTTAGGAAAGTTACCTCTGTAATGTAATTCTCTAGAATTACTACTTTTACAAGCGACTATGCATTTTGAATGAGACTATCCCATATATTGATTGCTAGTTTAGTTTGTTAAATAGTACAAAAAATCTCAACTCGAAAGGAAGGGAAGTTGTTTTTAAAATTTTATGACTAACAACGATTCAATGACTGGATATTGCAATGTCAAGTACCATTTTTGCTCGTAATTAAGAAAATATAGGCATCGAAAGTAACAATTGATGAAGATTTAGGAAAAATATTGGTATCAGCGCCCCATCCACGGGAATGTGTGTGCCATAGTTGCACGCTAAATTTCTTGTGTTGAAAATAGTTCAATGAAACAGAAAAGTGGAAACGAAGTAATGGTCTCCTGCGGCTACCGCATCAGGAGCCGGAGGAAGGAAGTAGGTAGCAGAAACATAGCCAATGTGAACATGTAGTGTTTAAATTTCCCATGCTCTGCGAGACTCTCCTAAAACTTGGATTGTATTTTTCAGAAGTTGGTATGAATCTTTCACGAGTCGGTGTACATCTCTCTGAGCTCAGCAGAAAATTTCCCGGAAAAGAGGGTCTTCTTTCAAGGATAAGTGAAAATGTTCCAAGGATAGGCCGAGGTCTTCCAAAGGTTTGCATAAATTTATAAGAAACCGAAAAGCAGCTTTCAAGGCTTCATAGGATAGTTTAAAAAAAAGGGACGATTTAAATCTTTCAAAGCTTGTCGCAAAATTTTCAAATCCGAGTATAAATCTGCTTAGAGGGGGACGTAAACATCTCGAAGTTCAGCGTAAATTGTTTAAAAGTTAGCCTCATCTTTCATTGACTTCTATTAGTCCCTCAAAAATAGGTTTAAAAACCTCATAGATAGGGACACATTTTTCATGACTGGGTATCAACCCTTCAAGCGCCAGTGTAAATTTTTCAGAAGTCGGTAAAAATCCTTCAAGCTTCGGCGCGAGCCTAAGAAGGCTTGGAATGGAACTGCTTATAATCTTGGTATGAATCCTTGCAAATTTGTAACGAATCATCTAAATCTTTGCGCAAGCTTTAAGCTTTAAATAAAAAGTCAATTCTTTATTCGACGGTTTTTTATTACATTTTTCGTCGTCACTCATCTTTCAGTGGGAAGTCGGCACAGAATGATTGACCGAACACCTGGTCTCTGCATCACCACACTTGTGACTCAGCCTGCACGTCTTCAATAGAAATAAACTATTCAGAAACCACGAGCCTTTTTCTGGTACACAATCATTGTTCAGGTGTACAGGATCATTTTTTTAGAACTGTTGTAGTTTAAACGTTTTTTAAACAAGCTAACATTGGAAAATATTTACAGCAACGAGTTGCTTCTCATTAGTTAGCACCTCAGACTGCCCGCTGTATTTTAATGTTAATGTTAATTAAAATGCTCCAACGAAATTAAATTGGCACATTTATCCTTGTTTTATTTTGTGTCATTATGTTTCTGGGGAGGAAACCTGTCAAAATATGCTTGATAAAATATCAGGAGTAGTCAAGGTTGCACTGCGATACAAGGTTGCACTGCATAACATTATGACATTCACTTACGCTACGCACACCGCAAAAATATAAAAGAAATACGTCGATGTGTTCATCAAATTCACAGAGCAAATCTCACATGATGTTTTTTGTGTCTTTAGGTACAAAATACTGACTAAGTAAACCCTAGGATAAGATTCTACATTAGAATCAAAATTGTATTCTATTCCACGAGTCAAATCAAATGACAGAAGTGCGGCACATATTTCATTTAACGCCCCTTCAATTTCAGAATAATATTTTCTGCCTCTTCAGTTAATGACATTCACTTTTCTCCACTAATCATAGAATCAAATATGGCGGAAAACAGAACATTAGAGCTCTGTTTCACTGCACATAAATCACACGTTTTTGGTTGGTTGGTTGGTTTGAGATCAATGCTCAAAAAACGAAACTGCATTTTTCATGGCATTTAGAGATTTTTTGCATTTTCTGAGAATCAGACACGAAACTTTCACCCATCAGTTACAGCAACCATGCAAAAAAAGCGTGAATTACGTGCACTGCAGCCGAGCTGGAACTGCAGCAAAATTTTAGGACTCGACTCAACCTTAAGCATAGAAATGAACTCCACGTGACCTTAGCGGTGAGGTACGGACGCTGTTAGGACGTATCTCTACTTTTTGATGCGTGTCATGCAGCGGCAAAAATTGCTCGACTTCGAGCACACTTTTATGGCACAGCGCTTCAGATCATTACCATTCCGGGGGACTGTAAAACGAGGTACATATGCTTCCCAAAAAGAAATACGGGGAGAGCAAAAAGAAAATGTACTTTTGAAATGAGGTAAGCGCGGGCAGCTAGTCTAAAGCTAGTTACTTCAGCAAAAGCGTAGTACACTTGCTAAAAAATAAACTTGGACGAGTAACAGCACGAGCAGTGCGTAACGCCAAGCGTAGGATCCGCAATTGGCTGTACGGCGTGATGGCGACTCGAGATTGACGCGCCACCACCGGAATAACTCGCACAGGAGATCACGGACCCGAGAGTGAGTTATTGCAGGCAGGAGCTGCTGGCGGTACTGTTGGGTGCTAATTGGGGACGGCCTGCAATTCTGTCTCGCCCATGTCATGTGGTGAACACGAGCCTTCACTCTTGCACGTCTACGTGGGTCAGGAAATGTGCGTTAATGTATTTCATCACGATGAAAACTTATTTGCTCATTATTTATACTCCTATACAAGTATTATTTCTTGAATATTTTCTGTCCAGCAATTATGCTAATATTTAAGGCATTACAGTATTTTCTGCAACATGAATGAATCCAGTATGCCGGAGACAGACCAGTGAGACCACCACGATATCGAAAAAAAAATAGTTTCACTTTAATACTTCAGACAAGTGGCCTCCACGCCTCAAAACAGACGTTAATTTAAGATACGAATAAAAACTACAAATGCGCGCACTCCCAAACATATCAGTCGCTTGCTCCCAAAACTGAAGAAGACGAAATGGAAAAAATGACGTCCAATATAGATTAAACTCATGTCATAAATCACATTGAACTTGTGATGGGCAGTTGATGGTTTGAGGAACGCTACGTCCTTCAGTAAATGCTAGTGGAAAAAATTTAACAGGCGAAGGAACTTGATTTTCAGGAAAAATCTGTTACTAGCGCCAGAAGTCTGAAACCGCATTGCAGGTACATACATAGAAAATAGTTTTAAAACAACCGAAAGAATCTCGTTTGCAGTTCTGCTAAATCATTCTCGAATAATCAATACGCACACGATGTCAAGCACAAACTTCCAGTATATTTTGGAAGGCTTTCCTTTGTTTTGCAACATCCATTTCATTTCATACAAAAATCCTTCAAATTCAAAATGGAAGTATGAAAAACCCAACGATGAAACTCACAATTCTTGGAAGGAAACATCAACTGGTTGCCTAACATTCCATTCGCCACTTTATTTGAAACTTACCTTGTCCCACAATTACGACCAGTTTTCCACTTCATACTACGAAAAAACCTAATGGGGTCCGGCGCGCTCGGCGTTAAATTGCTTCATGTGTTGATCCTTCAAAGTCCCCCGACTCTAATTAAATACCTTGAATCGCAACACGCTGGTGCACGTTGACAGTTAATTATGCCGAGCTTTTTGAAGTCCTAGCAACTCTCTGCGAGATCGTGCTAATGTTTTTCATGTTAGTTGACCTGAAAATTTTTGTCTTGACTGAAAAGAAAAGCGAGAGAGTAATTATTCAACTCTTAAAGTGGGCTGACGTACGGAGGAGGATGCCGTAGAGTTGGAATCCGAGTCTGGACAATTTCGAGCCACTTCAAATCGGACAACAACGATCAGTGTGTTTATAAGCATTCCCCGCTGCTGTTTGCAAGTAGAACTGCACATGAGCCTCTCGTCTAGAGTGACAACAAGGAACCTAACAGAGAACAATGGAACAAAAATTCCACGGATTTCTCTAGGTTTTGTGTAAGTTAGCGCAGGGTGTTTTTGAATGTTTTTCTCAACACCATAGGTCGGTTTACCGTCGACAATTTTACGATAACGACCTCCACAGAAACTGTCCACTTAGCTGATGAGCTTTATGAAAACGTGAGAACACACGACTCAAGATGTCACGATTTCATGATAATTCGTTCATGAATTACCACATCAAATTATTGCATTGACAACTGCTCAGGCGGAACTTACTGTTGGCCGACCTAACTTTAGAGCTTCCATTAATTACATAATGATATCAAAGTAAAACTGTCATAAAATAATTAACGTCATCACGTAAAATACACTGGTCAATAACTATAGTTCAGGTCTTGTTTGTAATGTGATTGAGAATTATTAAGGAATTGTAAACCAAGGAAATGCATGCCCAAAAAGAGACCATCACATTCGAACAAGAGCTTCGTCTCGAGATAAACATCGGTGAAAAAATAAAACTTATATAACCGCACTGCTATGATAGCATAATGGCAAAGCGAGGAAAACTAAAACAAAAATCAGCAATTAGAACTTTCGTTGCAATTAAATGAGAAACATAAAATACATAGCAACATATATCGCCAGGATTTTAAATTAAAAGCTACATGAATTCATAGCCTTCCAGTACTCGCAATGAAGGTAGCAGTCACTAACGTTTGCACAACTGGCGCTATTATTACGATGACAAGCAAGATGATCCCGCTTCTAAAATGAATTCCGAGTGAAACCAAACGTTAGATTCCAACAGAGCGCAGGTCCCTTTAGATATCTAATTTGTTAAGAGTCAGAGTAGAGAGGTGCTCCGTAATACGTTGACTGTCTGATGACACACTGGTGGTCACTCAGGGTACATGCATAATGCGGGCGACCCAGCAAAGGTCGCAAACTAAATTTTACTCGGACACGATGGAAATTAAATGAAGGCATGCTCCCATCAAATTTTTGCTGATTTCATTGTTGAAACTATTCATAATTAAGTTTAATTTAAGTTTGATATTGAACTTCAGAATAAAGTGTTTGTGCAGCGCACTGGTGACGAAGCTGAAATTTCAAATCATCCAGTTGGTACATGAACAGCAAAAAAAATAGTTCCTAGAAATTTCATTGGCCAAGTTTAACGCGCAAAATTCAATTTCCTGCTAATCGCAGATGGCAATGCAGTTCGGTGCTCTGCAAGTAAGAGTAAAGTCATTGAAGTGTGAATTTGTGAAAAGCAAGTGCGTACGAAATAAGACTGAATATAAAACCTTAGCTGAAAATATGCATACACACCACACCGATCATTTTTTTGCAGAGATATGCTTTCTAATGGCTTTGATGGACGACAAGTAATTTTTTTATCTATTTCCAGCGTTAAATTGAAAGTAAATCAGAAACTTACCGGCAACATTGGTTTAAATATAGTAAGGAAGCAAAATTTCCAAAGGGAGAAGCACAGCAAAGCAGCGCGGTACAGTAAGGTAGACAGAATCAATAGACAAATGATAAATAATGGTTAGACTTTATGAGCGTAAATGATAAGCAACGATAATTAAAAAATTATGAAAAAATCGTATAAATTAAAATTGAATTAATTCTAAAGGCAGTGAAGAAATGTTCAACAATGTTAGGAGCGTAGAAATAGTGAAGCAGTAACATTATTATTAACAATATTTTATGAGTTTAAGATTGCCTAACCACAATAAAGGCGATCTCAAAAAAGTGAAGAGAATGGACCACATAAAATGGACTGTAGAAAACGGGGAATCAATGTTGATGCATGTCCACACAGAATAATTTGCGCATGGAAACAACAAGTTAGGAAGAAAGGGGGAAAAAAAAGACGAGATAACGAAGAAGGCCTGAAAACTCAAAAAAACAATGTGGGCGTGGTAGATGAAAATCCCGAAGGCCTATACACTATATAGCAAGAGTAACCTAACAGTATCTCTCCTAGGGGTGCCAGCTCTCTTAGCATTGAATGAACCAACCTAACTAATCTAAAGCAATTAGCTATCCAATGCCTCCTCAGGATCGAAGCCGTAAAAAACTCTGAAGAATCGAAGAGTTGGTAAAAAGCAACTGCTATAGAAGGGAATGTGGGAACCCCAAGAAAGAGCCTTAGGGCAGAGCCAAACAAAAAATCCTTACCGTATGCAAGTTACTTTTGTCTTGTGAGATCACACTCGAGAGCAAAGTCGGACCTGTTCACTTTCGAAAATCGGAGCCTCGGAAGCTAGCCGTATATCAAAGCTCATTTCAATCACCAGCTCCATCATTTGAGCTGAAGACAAAAGACCGTCACTCCCACGTGATTTCGAAGCAATAGACATCATTCATCTTAAGGAGACTATTTGCCGCTAATTCCCACTAATTCCAAGCCTATCACTTAGGAATGATGCTCCATGAAAGGCTGGTTCGGGGAGCAGTCATCCGTCAGTTTGCCTGTGTGGTCCTAGGCACAGCCACACCAGCCGCCCTCTTCATTGTGCAGCATCGACAGGTACGAAGTCCGTCCCGCTCGTAAACTCACTTCTCCCGAGAGGAAAGACCGCAATGCCCACGGTGACAATACGAGGTAATCGAAGGAGCATGAGTTAGCTCCATCAAGAAAGGGAGCGTGAGAATTTCTACCAAGTAACTGAGCGACCGCAACACACACACACACACACACACACTTACACGCCCCGGGTAAGGAATGCAGTAGTGATGAATGTAGTGAAAGACGTTCATCACAAAATAAAAAAATGAGAAGATTTTACATTTCACAGAAATTTATTGATTTCAATTACTATGGGTTAGTTGGAATGCTGAGGAGGAAAGGTAGGTTTAAAATATTGTTCAGAAATTACACAGAATAAAGATAGCTGAATGAAGGAAAAAGCATCTCTTACAAACATTTCCTGACAGCTTATGTTTGCAAGCTTTTAAACTCAGTCTAGTAAATTTTAAAGCACACTTATATCTGTTCAAGGGCTTCCATACATTGACTGTTACATTCTTGCCATGTCTTCATAGTCACGAGCACAACACACACGAACGTCCTTCGTCTGTCCTGAAAAAAGGTTGTTTTGGAAGTCCTCTTGTGTGCGTCCGCACCGAACATTGCGCAGCAGACGCCTAAGAAGTGAGATTGCTTGCATAGCGCAGGCCTGTCGCTGGATCACAGTTCATTACACAACCATACTTTCGAATAGCAGCCACCAGCATCATACAGAAATTATTATAATGTTGCATTAGTGAAGTTGGCGATGAAATAATTTGCTCACACATAAATGTTTTAGCCTTTTAATTGTTCATTATCACTTAATATTTGCAACGTCCATTACTCACTTTGTTACTAAGAATATGAAATGAATTAAAAAATCATTTTTCCAGCGGGCAGATCTAATTCATATCTAAAAGTATTGCTCAAAACAGGAATCAACAAAAGCTAATCGGATATTTGAAATAAGGGCAAGCAGGAACAGTTGAATTTCAAGAGCACGGCATTTTATCTGGATAGCTTGCGAAAAACGGTTTTTCCACTTTGTAATTAAATTTGAGCCTGTATACGCGGAGGTATCATTCCTGTCTTCAATGCCCACTTGTTCCAATTCTTGAAGGTGTTCGGAGCATACGATGTATTGGAACCTCCAATGCTTGTCATGGATTTTCAAATGCAAATACGACGGTAAAACTGCAGTTTTATTTTTCTGGAAGCAAGCACTCGCAGATTTGGACGTGCGTTGGGAGTCACTGGCATGCTGAAGTTGAAGCCGCCGGTTGAACCCAGGATTTTAGGCAGAATGGGTTTCATAAGGCAACTCGAAGTTATCGGATTTTCTTACGTACTGTTCTCAATTAATTTATCAGCCCCATTTGCACTGAAACAACCTTAAATATCATGCAACCACCTCTTTTTTTTGCCTCGACTGTTGACACGGTATCAGTTGGAGAAAAGCATTTTTTTCCTTGAGTTAAAAGATCGTTTACATCATTTTGTTTCAAACTACTCAGATTTGTTTTATCGCTCCATCTCCTTCCTCAAGATGGAAATGAAAATACAGAATAAAAATTGGATTTTTTCAAAAGTAAATTTATAAGACATGTCTACACATTCAGCTCAAATTTACCTAATTTACACATAATTGGAAATATAATATCCCTAATAATGGGGAAAAACAGAGAACACGTAGAAATTACACCCTCTTCTTTTGTTTCCCTTAAGTTTGGAAAGCATTTGAACCCACTAGTGACAAAACAGAAGAGGAAGAAAACACCGAGATCCTGAAAAGGAACGCTTTAGAGGCCATCCCCCTCAATAACACTGTCACAATAGGCTTTGCGACCGCGGCCCTGCAGTTGGATGCTGTTTTGATGTAGCGAGTTAGTGCAACTTTATAATTATGGAATGCTGCTCGTCGAGTTTGTTATTAGCTATACGAACGTATACTCATTAATTCTTAAATAAATCATTGGCGCTGTGATAAGCAAGCTTTCTTATCACAGAAAAATGCATTGAAAGACCATACTACCGGACTGCTTTTGTACTTTTAAGAGCGTGTAAAATAAAATAGGTATATCTGACATATGAACAGGATTTGGTCTGTGTGTATTACCGTCACCAGGAACGCGTTATGTGTTCAATTTACGGCTCGACGTTGTTTCCCACCATCATTGTGGTTTGGCTTTCTTGCCGTTAATAGTTTGGTATAGAAGCGGTCTTCAATAGCATTTTTCAAAAAAGATCCTTTCCTGACCTTGATATCGGTTCCGTCGAATACTGCCAGATATATCCCAGTTTGTACTCTGATAAACTTGAAAACAAACAATATAAATCAATCAATTGTTCATTTGAAAACAATCAATCAATTGATCATTTGAAAACAATCAATCAAAAATACATTTCAAAACAATGGCGAAGAAAGTGTTTGCAAAATTTAAGCGTTCTAATTAATGGTGAGGCTCGTGAATAGGCATCTGGCATTGTCTATATATGTCCATGAGAGCTATGTATATTGAAACAACGTTGAATTATGATACATAGAACTTACAAGTACGCTGATAGTTCGAATCCCGGTAGTGCCGCCCGGTGATTCTCCCTGTTAGGAAAAGGAGAACTCGGCCACAATTTCCCACTCTACCTGCAGGTGTCGGAAATGGGTACCGGTTTGTCGGGGTAACCGCCATTGCGCCATGATGTTAGTTATAAGGCATTTGAAAAACCAATGTGCAAAATGATATGTATAAGGCTTGACTGGAATAAAAGAGCTTTCTTTCTTTCTTCATTGATACCCTGCGTATACAAGTCCAGCGACGCCGTTCTACACAGCTCTTGGGCTCATCGTAATGCCACGACACACTCCATATAGTATATGCGCGTGGCTCTTGCTGGCTATCCCCTCAGGGGGATACAACTGTTGTATCTATGGGAATTAGCGCTCCCAGGGGGAAATGTGTGAGGGCCCGAGCTGAGAGTTAGGTAGCCTTCTTTTTGTTGAAAATATGTTTTTTGTTATGTTAAGGACTATCTTTTTTCGGTTCACTGCTGTTGTTTTTCAGCACCTCTGACTTTCTTCTTCAACTTTTGTCTTGTTTCATAACCTTCCTTCTTATCTTACTGTTTTTATGCGCACGGGATCTTTTACGGGAACACCCTTTGTGCATAGATTCCACGTTCCCTTAACTGCATGCTAAATGGTGTCTTCGTCCTTTCTCTTTTTGAACATCATTGTTGGGGTAATGGGAGGCACACTAATTAATAATCAATCAAATTTTGCCATCTCGAACTTCTTCCCGTCCAAGTAAAATCGCTCTTACACTCTTTAAATTTCTTGATAAAATATGGTACTGCAAGTTAGAAAAGGTAGGCATTATGAAATAGTTTTGCAACTATTGCCGGACTTGAGAGAGCCACTATTTTTATTTTTACCTTAAATTAACTCAACGCTCTTCTGCCCTAACTATCCAAGGAAGAATGACAATGATGATGCTTACTGCACCTAATTCTTTTCGTTTCCGGTTTCTCGTAGAATATTTTAGTCATTAAATATTCTACAGAACACAGTACATAATATAAACTTTTTATAATTTTCAAAATGGAACTCCATGAGTGAATTTTTCTTGTTCAAATATTTTCGTCAATTCATGTTTTGTGTGACATTCTGTCCAGTTTGTAACGTTAAATATATTGTTCTCAGAAGTCGGTCAAATTCTGTTTTGTGTTTTCAACAACATACATGCAATGAATTCAAATAAATGTTGTAACCATTTCCGTGTCATATTTTTGTCCTTGCTACATTTCACGGCCACGAGCATCGTAAGGAAATTCTGTCAGGGAACTGCGGCAACGAATGACGATGGTACTTGTTCACGCTTTCATGAGTAAAACATTTAATTTATCCATGGTGCTACTTTCTAATTTCACAGCGGTCTTACAATGAAGAACTGTATGTATGTAAGAGTGTTTATATCATTTGACCATCTTTTGTACATGTGTCGAAAGTTTGAAGCCCTTCGGTGGATTGCATAGGAAGAGAAGAATAGCTGTTATTTCGCATCCGCATGAATATCTTAATTAAGTTTAATTATTTAAGGAAATACTTAGCAGATGAATTTTAGCTCTATATCAAGACATGAAAGGAAGTATATCAAGACGTGAACTTTGGGGCGATACAGTCAGGATGACTTGATATTCACTCATGTTATTGAAACTGCTATTGTACAATTAATTTATCAAAATTATCACTCACGCCATTCATTTATCAAATTTGATGACTAAATTTTGCGAGAATGTAACACTTTGAAATTTTATTTTCCTAAATGAATTCAGTATGGCAAATTCTTTGAAAAATCCAGGACAAATTGTGGTTTTCATTTAAATATCCAACGTTAAAGATGTCACCTAAAAACATTGGCGAACAGAGCTTATTTTAAAGAGGGGTTTGTCTAGCATAACTCTGTATGTTTATACTGAGGTATCAAATCCTACGAGGAATCGTAGATTTGATCCCTACCGAGTTAGTGAGGTTATATCCAAACAAAACATCAAACATCGGCATCTTAGGATGCTTATTTCCAATCAAGCCTGATACATATGATCTTAAGCATTGGTTTTTCAAATGTCTTATAACTAACACTATATATAGGACACCATGACGGTTCCCCCGTGAAGCCGGTACCCATTTCCGACACCTGGGTTGAGTGGGGTATTGTGCTTCAGCTCTCCCTTATACCCAACGGGGAAAATCGCCGCGCCAGTGCCGGGATACGAACCCGGGCCTCCAACATGCAAGGCCGATCCCTAAACCACTGTACCACGGCGAGCACGTACCAGGCTTAATTAAGCGCACGCCAATTCGAGGGGCCGGCGTGTGCACTGCATGGTGACGGTGGCACTATGTATTGGGATCGTAACACTGCAGGCACACGGTATTCAAAAAATTTTTGGTGGGGAAAATGTGACCAGAGAAACATCCTGTTGCAAGTTCAACGTCAGTGTTAAATTGAGAATGAAAAATATGGGTAGAAAGCGATTCGAAAACGTGCTTTGGAGCCACTGTTATGGAAGAGAATTTATGATTCTGAGAGGTGAAGTTCCAGAAAGGAAAACTACTTAGACCCACAGATAGGCGCATCGTACAACAGGAATTTGTTTTACAGTCTTTCTGATGCCTGAGTGTTGCGCAGTATATAAAGATAATTCAGTAATTTTAACTAAAATTTCACGACGGAAATAATCTGAAAAAAATCTCAACTGACGTGGGTCAACGTGGTGTTAAAAGTAAAAACATGTATTTATTAACCTCTTATTTACGATTTCGTATTTTAAATAACAGGATTATGTTCTCAATTACAGAGACGTCCAGCTTGGTTGGCAGTAGCAGCTGCGAAACTAAGCAATATTAACTTTCTGTGTCTGATATTTGGTCTGAGAAAAGAGGTAAGTCATTTAACATTCTTTTGTTTCCTCAGTCATTTATGTTCAAGGAAGGTGTTGAAAGAATCTTCCCTTGTGAGATATGGCAGTCATCAAAATTCATCACACCACCACACCTCACTTCGAAATTCCCTCATTTAAATTTCATCGTGAATAACAAGTAAACCATTTGTATAAGGCATGCTGACTGCTTTTTCACATACTGTACGACAAGAAAATTAAGAATGATTATTTTAAGGAGTAAAACGACTACAGGAAACAAGTGGTTTACTCTAGGAAATCAACATTTCATGACACCTGTGCATCTACTCCGGATCCAAAACACGAGGAGCTGTTGTTTTAACTTCGTCATCCCCGGTTAACTTAACCGAAGCCCTCGAGAAACTAAAAGCTTAGTTATTACTGAGGTAGAAGTACCTGTCAATGAAAGGAATTTATAGTCATTTTTCCAACTGCAGGACAGATAGTTTGAACATTTTCCAACTACAGAGCAGATAGTTTGAACATTTTCCAACAACAGAGCAAATGGGTTAAAAAATAGACCTATTACGTATGCCGACGCTAACCTATCCGATGACTTGCAGTGATTTTCATTCGCTAAAAAGAACTTGGACGCCCTGTTAATTAAATCTTATGTATTAGTTTAAACTCTAGGAATTGACTACAAATTTACTAAAGCTTCACCTGCTCTCCTTTCAGCTTACATCAATTAGGATACACACTAAAGCAGAAAAAATTTCTGACAGTTTTTTAATAGTTCAATTAGAAATCAATCTTAGCAACAAAGAGAGAACAAAACCAATTAACCGCTGTCGCATTTGAACAGACTTCAGCCTACTGTATGAACCTTGATCACGACGCGGTTGCTAAATATAATCCCGAATTATTCAACACCGTGGTGGAATTTTGCGACGACGTGAGAAAACATGGTTAAAAAAACATGTTTTGAATAATTTTACTCATGCAAAAGTCGGCCCACCCATTAGGGTGAATCCGCATCACCCAGGAATGTTAAAACCGCTCTTACGTTAAACTATTTCCCTCTGGAATCACTAGTTTTGAAACTATGGTTGTGTCATGGTGCCTGCCTCGAGTCCACAATCAGAGCAGCTAAATTGTATCATTGTAATTCAAACAAACGACATTTCTGACGAAACCAACAAATCACCCATCTCGGAAGATGGGCGATTTATGTCAATAGAACTAACTCATATCATGTTTCCTTTCTATCGAAGTCAAAGAATCAACCTTGTAGTTATCGCATTTATGAGAGAACACAAGGACTATGATTGATTTCATTCTTTGCTTAAATTTATTCTTGAATAATTCTGAGAAACAGATCTCGTAGATGCGGCGCTCCAACGAACCTCTTGTTATTGACACCACAAAAAGAACTCATGCCAGCCAGGCATCTTCTTCACAACAAGCACTTTTAAGACATTAAATGCTGCACAAAAATTTAAAATTTTCTACGCCATAGGACACATGTTTTGCTTTACACAACTCAACACCGTAAGTGGTTTTGGCCAGCTGTCGCCGGAGCTTTACGAGCAAATTGAAGCAGGTTTTAAATATCCATACCATCAGATGTGCATGATCGAACAAGCAAATTATATTCGATAGCCTTTCTTGTACCAATCAAAAGCTATTCAATGAATTGCGCTCATATAATGATAATGAAGTTGTTGGATTTTTGGAAAGACAGCGTTTAAGACACTGAAATTTGCCATTTATCTGCTACGAGTTGGCTTTAATCAGATTTCCATGATATTTTATATATTTAAAATTCAAAATTTTTCAGAATTATTCTGCTTAGGTAGAAATTAGAACCGAGGCAAGAAACTTTCGTTTTGGTGCAAAAATAAAGGGATTACACTTTCATTCTTCAAACAATTGGAATTATTGTGAGAACGAAGTTTTAAAATTTATATCCTTCAAATGCCTAAAATAATCGTAAGAGTTAAGTCCTATAATTGATACCCTTCAAATAACTGGAGTGATTTGCGAGATAACTGGGTAGTACGAACAAATATAACCTAAACGTATATAATCTAAACGAATATATCTGAACGGGTCAGTAGTTTGCTCAAGTCGCAACTTGATTAAAAACTTAAAAACGAAGACAATTCCAAGGAACTTAATCATATTTAATTGGAAAACGTTTCGGAGTCCAGCTCCATCATCAGTTCAAAAATACAATTCATAATGTCTGCAATAAATGAAGAAACAAAAATGTTGTAGACAGTCATTTTTATTGCAAACATAATGAATTGTATTTTTGAACTGATGATGGAGCTGGACTCCGAAACGTTTTCCAATTAAATATGATTAAGTTCCTCGGAATTTTCTTCGTTTTTAAGTTTTTAATCTAAACGTATATAATCTAAACGTGAAACCCAAGTCCAAAATAAATTGAAAATCAATTTTTATCTCTAAACTGACAAAAAATTACGTACATGTACATCCGGAACTGACGAAGAGTTCACACCGTACGCAGCCGATGGATGGACAGTTAGGACTAAGTAAGCTGTTATTATCTGCTGTTCTGTCATGTAAATAGTCAAATGATTATATGTAAGATACTTACCAAGGTGTTATTCTTCGTTGGGACGCTATCGTTTCTAGCACAGATTGGTGAAGGGCAACTGAAAAACCAAAGTGGGAGTTTGGGTGGCCAATTTTGACAATGGGTATTCTAGGTTCTAAGTTGAACCCCATAACTAGTTGAAAGAGGCAGCATACTGCGATAGGCAGCACGCCAGTCAGGAGGCGGCAGCACATCTTGGATCACACCCGTCACCCACAACGGCCTAAACAACACTGACGTTCTGAAGTGATCTCAACTCAGGACTCAGGTGTGTGGGACTTGGACTCGGAAACCCTCAGGTATTCACGCTTTCTATGACGTTTTTCAGTTTTTCACTGCGAGTCAGACACCGCATTTTCATGTCAAGGAAATCGTTTGGCTGGTACTTAAATTTTTAGGGTATAGGAAGTGAGCAGAAAACTAAAAACTTTGAATAAAGCTCGAAAAGCTATTACACTAATCACCAACAAAGAATGAATGAGAACACATGCTATAACTGATATACACTCGCATGCCAATCGATACTGGTTAGATTAGATTATTAGTTAGTTTAAGCCTCCCTATCCGCTACAAAGGCGATCCAAAGAGAGGAAGGAGGAAGGCACCATTTAGTAGGGAGTTTAGGGAACGTGGAATCTATGCAGAAAGGGCATAGAAACAGTAAGACGAGAAAGAAGTTTATGAAACAAGATCAAAGTTCAAGAAGAAAGTAGTAGGTGTTGAAAAAAAACAGGACAGCAGTAAACCGAAAAAAGATGGTCCGTAACCGAACAAAAACCTATCAGTATGTTGTTTCAACAAAAAGGAAGCCTACCTAACCCTCAGCTCGGGCCCTCACATAGTCCCCCTGGGAGCGTTAATTCCCATAGATAATAATAATAATAACTCATTTAACGACAGCTTCGGTCATAAACTATTTAGCTGTCGCTTTGGCCTTCAGGCCAAAGTTAAACCGATCATTTTAACATTTTATCATTGCAGGTAATTCAATTGCAAAAACAAAGTTACTGGGACATTTAAAGTAGGTCGTAAGCAGCGTTTCGTTGCGTTTCGTTTCGTTGAGTTTCATTGAGTTTCGTTGCGTTTCGTTGCGTTAACCGTTAGCTCGGGTCCTCACATTTGCCCCCTGGGAGCGCTAGTTCCCGTAGATACAATAGTTGTATCCCCCTGAGGGGGCCAATCGATACTTTTGCACAATACATTTACAAGAGTGAAAACGGATTAATATACATAATATCCTTGATATACGACAACTACATCATGCTCGTAGTGGAAAAAATTGAGAACGACGATGCTGTGAAGTTTTATGGAGCAATAATCACCAGAAAATTGAAAGGATATCTCGACGTATTTGAATGAGACGAAGAAAACTAAAGATGTAATAAAAACGGGATAATTACAACGTGTGATCCCTATCTTAATTTTCTAGTAAAAATAGACGTAAATGAAATCGAACATGAGGACAAGTGTTTTCAAAACTCGGAAGTGACAAACTGAGCGGAATGGCACCAAACATCAGCTGTCGTTCACGGCCTTCAGGCTGCGCGGCCGCTAGTGCCGTTTTTCTCATTTACTTATTAAAATGTTTTATTTCTTGATAGTCCAAGTCTTCGAGAGGATTATCACAATGAGCTTACATTGATCCTTTACTGAGCATCTCTCAATGCCCATGTCAACACGTGCGTGTCTCAGCGCTATCGTTAAGCTCATGTTTCAATGTAAGAAATATATAAAACAAGAGACATTAGGGTTTTTAGACATTAAGAGAATTTTGTGGAATATATGTTTGCGTTTTTTTAGAATCTTAAAGGTTTCTTTTTCTCCTGTTTCAGCACTGAGGATGGAATTTCAATAATTCCGAAACGTATGCAATAAACGTAATGTTCATTTTTACTCTGGTTCTTTTTTTTATTCTACGAGTAAGATTCTCTACGAATCGTCCTATTGGAAGTATAATATATAAAACAAAAAGTGAACAACAAACGAAACGTTAAACGTGCTGTGACTTCTACCAAGACTGTCAATCTTGCAGTACCGAAAGCTCTCATCGATTTTATTATGTGGAATGAAGTTCTCAGTTAAATCCAAATAATTAGAAATGTTGACCCTTACAAATCCTTTACGTAAAACAACTTGAAATGAAAATTTCAATTCGCATCAGTGCAAGGAAAATAAGAAGAGGATATTTGGTCATCACCATAAAAAAATAAATTTATTAATCGAATGGCGGTCGCACGCTACGCATTCTCTAGGCTAATGATGTGAGGCCAAGGATAAATCAGCATTTCATCTCACCTGACACATGAAATTATGATAGAGCTTACAAAGTTATTTTAACATGAATTTTCGCGCTGTCGATTTTGATGGTGATATTTGACTACTCTTCTTATCACTCGAGAGTTCTTTGTGCCGGCATTGTGATGATTAATTCTTACGATAGATCAAACAGTGAGCATGTTCCCTTCAATGGGTCCTCACTTATTGCCACATGCTGGTACGTAAGAAATTATTGTTTTAAGCTGCTGAGTAGGCAGCTACTTAATACGCTCGATCATTGATATAGTCCTTATTTTATACCATATCTACAACGCAATCTAGTTGACGCATCAATTTTCAGCGAAAATTTTGTCCATCGCGACGCAGATTTTAGGTGTTTCAACTGTTTAGGTCTGCCTTCTGTGTTTTTAAATGGTTTCAAACTCGGAAAAAATCACTCAGAAAGAATCAAGTCATTGCAAATAACTAAATTGTTTTCATTGATTCAAACATGATGCAATTGTCGTCCCCACTGAATTCCACAAGACGGTATATTTATAAACGCAGTAAAGATCTCCTCATGGGCACAACTATTTATCTATGAGAATTTACGCTACGAGGGGATAATGTGAGGTCACGAACATTAGGTTAGATAGACTTATAGCTTGTTGAAATAGAGTAGTTTTTTGCTTTTTGTTAAAGCTTTTTCGGTTTATTGCTGTTGATTTTTAGTATCTACTAATTTCTTCAACTTGTATTTTGCTTCATAAGCTTATTTCTTTAGTTTCTATGCCCTGGGGAATTTGTGCGAGAACACATCTTGTGCACAGATTTCCCGTTCCCTGAACTCCATCCTAAATCAGGCCTTCTTCTTTCCTTTCTTTAGAAAAAAGAAAGAAAGAAAAGAAAAAACATTTATTTCCAATAAAGTACAAACATGAAACGTCGATACATTGGATTTGAAAACACCTTAACCTAAAGGCATCCTTAATTGATTATGACACATTGGTATTGGGATACTCGTGTAAAATGTTGAAACAAAAAATGATTGACAGAAAAGCACATCAAAAGTGAGTTCCTTAGCTCTGCCTAATCTGATTTTGACAGTGCATTTGAATATAAGTTACTAATAGAACACAGTACTCGTAACGCTTAGTAGAAAAATGTTTTCGTTTGTGCGCATTTAAATTGAAATAAGAGCAAAAGTCGCGTTTAAATACCTTAAACGCAGAGACCCTTAATTGCTATTCATACATGGTTATCGTAATACCCATGTTTATTAAGTGTTGAGACAAATAATGATTTAGATCCTTAATTGCTATTCATACATGGTTATCGTAATACACATGAAAATTGTCGATAACATGATTCGGAGAAAAGCACGAAAAAATGAGTTAATCTTTGTCGCGGTAGACGGATTCTGGGAATGCATTTAAAATACAGGTGACTAAGGAAAGCATAATCCATGTGACGCATTGCTGAAAACCCTCTCGTTAGTGCGTACTCGTGTTGAATTATGAGCAATTGGAACGTAGGAACTAGTGATACGAATGTGAGGGATTAATGTTAGAAGTAAAATGAGCAAATTTAGAACACCTGTGTTGTGGTTAGGGAGGCTTTAACTAACTTGTCTAATTTAACGAACTTCAAACCTTCATGAGAGACACTTATAAAATTGAACTAGATTTCATGAGTTAATTTTATTGGGATTGAAAGGAGCACGATTCTATTTTTTTGCCGATTGGTTGGCACGCTCATCTTTCTACACCTTTTTCACTTCAAATTAGTCCAAGTCAAGTTCAATTTAATCCAAGTCAAATTCAAATTGATCCAAGTCAAATTCAAATTAATCCAAGTCAAGTTCAAATTAATCAAAGTCAAATTTAAAATAATCCAACCCTAAGTTGAGTTAAAAATGAACAATCACTTGCTAATTTGAGTTTTTGTGTTAAATATGCATCTATTTGATGTGACGAGCAAGAAAAACGTTTTTCCTTTCAGCAAGGAATGCATAAAATTTCTGCAATATAAAAACAAGCTGTCGGAAAATGTGGTAAGTATCCAGCATCAGGAGGCAGAGTGTGATTCAGATCATTAAGAGGAGCATAGATAGAACCCAATTATAAAACTTCGTGTTATGCTACACACTAAAGTTATTTTACAATTCTACATCAATGGCAGTACGCATCCATTCAAATATTTGTGTTCAAAAGGCAATTTTTTGTTACACATACACATAGTAGTATAGAGGAATTATTTACACTCATAGAGATTTAAATGGGTGAAACTCCACTTTATCACATATTTAAAATCATATATGCATGCAACTACAAAAGATTACCATTGGACGATATGTAGATTTAACTTTTACAGGAAATATCGCAACGATTCTTTTTTTTTGAGCTTCTTCAAACGATTTTTGTAAAAACAAGTTCCAGTTTGTTTCATCGACAGAGATGATATATTTGCCTTGAGTCCTTGACCTATCAATTTGAAGGGATGGCGCAATTTTTATTGCTAATGCAGGATTGTATCTGCGTAGTAATGTACTCATATAAATTGTAATCAAATGGTATCTTACATTAGCACTCAGTGAATCGCATTTGTTAATTTATTTTGAAGATTGAATCTATACATCTTCGAATGGTAATCTTATGTAGTTGCATGTGTATGATTTCATCAATAAATAGGTGATAAAGTGGAATTTCAGGCATATAAATCTCTATTTGAGTAAATAAATCCTCGATACTATTATGCGTATGTGCAACATAAAATTACCTTTTGAATATAAATATTTGAATGGATGCATACTGCCATTAATGTAGAATTGCAAAAGAACTTAAATGAGTAGTATAATACGAAGTTTTCATAATTGACTTGTATCTTTTATGCCGCTCAAAGATCTGAATCATTCTCTCCCTCCTGATGCTGGATACGTACATTTTATGACAGCTTGGATTGGATTGAAACACTGGCGGAGATTTTTTGTATTCCTTGCTGAAGGGAAAAACGTTTTTTTTTTTTGCTCAACACATACAATAGATGCATATTTAACAGAAGAAGCGCTCAAACTAACGAGTGATTATGTCAATTCTTAACTCAACTTAGGGTTGGATTAATTTGAACTTGACTTGGATTAATTAATTTGAACATGACTTGGATTAATTAATTTGAACTTGACTTGGATTAATTTGAACTTGACTTGGATTAATTTCAACTTGACTTGGATTAATTTGAAGTGGAAAAGACGTAGTAGAATCCCGTACAGGCCCGCATTGCAATTTCTGCGTCTTTTCCCGTTGCAAACAAAAGTTTAGACATTGCCTCGCCTGACTCGGGCGGCTGATAGCAGTACCAGCTCGCGAGGAAGTTGTATTTGCGTTGTCAGGCATTTGAGAAACCCAAGCATATGACAAGCATCAAGTGAATTTGAATAAAATTTTTTATATCCTCTGCATGCGAGAAGATTTTCTTGCACATTCGTACCAATCGTTTACAAGGTGCGGCAAAACCGATTTGGCATTTTTGACTATTCAATATCAAGAGGGAGACAGCTGGACGTGGTCTCATTCTTTTCCGTTGACATCACCCTTTCAGTAGCAAACAGGATATGGACACGAGCACATTGCAACTTTGCTATGTATTCATATTTCGCGAACAACCAATCTCCGATGGCGACGAGCGTTTCAGCAATGGTTCAACATTCCACACGGCGATTCCGTTCCTCAGGCAAACAATTCGGTCCTGGGTTATACGGTAGAACATAACTGGTAGCACTCTATGAAGGAATATGCATGGCTGACGCTGATCCATTAGAACACCGGAAAATGAAGAGCAGGTGAGAGTAGCAGTCTTTGTCACCGATGACGCTAGGAGCATCTAGTTGCTATGTTACCCAACTGCTAATGCATCGGTATTGTATGCGTCATATAGAACAGCAACAACCCTTCCAAGAGCGATTGATTCTGGATGTTAAAAATATTGCTCTTTGGTTATCATGGCAGAACACTACCACATTTTACGAAATTATAATGCACGATAACTGCACAGTGAAAAGCAAACTTTCAAGCAACCCACTAGTGAGTTTCCATAGTTATCGAAATAAAAGTCTTTTAAACATTTCATTCGAGTGGCTAAACTTGTGATGGAAAATCTACTTCGTAGCAACATCTGAACTGAACAAAAAATTCAGAATCAAAAGACGTTCCTCGAGATACGAGATGCTGTTCTCTTCATACAATCTGCTCATTTCAAAGGACTTTGCACACAAAATTGTAGAAATTTGAAACGCCACCACCTCAGTTTTATTAAATTTAGGAAGAGCTTTAGCGACTCCGAGGAGACAACACTTAAGATACATTGACTTCATGACATTTTGGACACTACGCTTTCAGTTGTTTTCCCAAAAACAAGAAGCACAAAATGCAGGTTTTGAGGTACAGTCTATCATGCCTGTCTCCGCCGGCAGAGTGCACACAATATGGCACGAGGGATGACTTGAACGCAACTGTCTTTGCTCAACTTACCCCATACCGCGGCAGGGAATACGTGTTCAGTTAAAGCGCAAAATTACGAGCGAAGCTAGGGGGCTAGCTCGACAGCATGACAAAATGAAAGCTTGAGCACTCGTAGGTCCTTCTGCAAAATGTAATTTAAATAAATCAGCTAATTTCATAACTCAATGAAGTAGGGGAAGAAATACAAAACTGGATATTCCAGGTATTTAAAAAAAATACAATATACTTAGTTTTATTTATATTCTATTATTAACCATAAAAATACTGAATGTGCCATGTTGCTGAAAAATATGGAAATACAAAGCACAAGTACAACAGGAAAACCACAACACAGGAAGCAAACAATAAGCGACCCGAGAACTAAAGCTTAGATTGCTTGAAAAAAAATTTTCAATCAACTGTCAAGACAAATAACTGAAATTAAGCTAATATCAAACACTCATGTAGCTATCATTCTTCATACGCTCAATTAATATTACCACCAGTTTTCACAAACTCATTTTTATATAAGGAATCATATTAGATTAGAAGTGAGTTCAAGTCTCCCTAACCGCAACGAAGGTGTTCCATATGAGAGGAAGGCCCAATTCGGAGTGGAGTTTAAGGAAAGATTATAAATTAGATCATAAGTTAGTTTAAGCCTCCCTAACAGCTACAAAAAAGAGCGCATCGCAGAGAGGAAGGCACCATTTAGTATGGAGATAAGAGAAAGGGGAATCTATGCAGAAGAGGCATAAAAACAGTAAGTTGAGAAAGAAGTTCATGAAACAAGATAAAAGTTGAAGAAGAAAGTAGTAGGTGCTGAAAAAACAGGACAGCAGTGAACCAAAAAAAGGTGGCCCTTAACATAACAAAAACATCTTATTTCAACAAAAAGAAGACCCATCTAACTCTCAGCTCGGGCCCTCACACATTTTCCCCCTGGGAGCGCTAATTCCCATTGATACAAGAGTTGTATCCCCCTGAGGGGGAAGTTTAAAGAAAAGGAAAATCAATGCATTTGGTGTGTTCCACAAAAGAACTCCAGCGCATGGAAACAGTTAAGAAGGACGCTTATGGAACAAGAAGAGATTTAAAGAAGAAAGTGAAAAGCGCTGAAAAATAGGACAGCAGCGAAACGAAAAAAGATGGTCCATAACTAAAGAAAAATCAATTCTATTTAACAAAGAGAAGGCCTACCTGCCTTTGAGCGCTAATTCTCACAGATACACAATACTTCTATTTCCCTGAGGTGATTACAAAGTAATGATGAAATCCCAAGTATTTTCTGTTTTTGTTTCAAACGCAACCAAGTTTTTTTTTAAGGCATTTGATTTTCTTAAATGTAAAGTATTTTTTTTTTCGATTTAACTCATTAAACTCGTATCTATATCAGTAAACACGTATATCAAAGGAAAATACAGGAAATCTCCTAAACACCTAATAATCTTTCACTATAAAGCTTTCCTTTCCCGGCCAGAGAGCATGAGTAGAACACAGGTACAAGAGGAGTCTCCCAAAAGAAGATGATGAAATAGTTCTACGTATCCTGATCGAGTTCAAGTGCCACAAACTCAACACACTTTTTTTCCATACCCTCATGACACACGAAAATCATAAGCACGTCTCTTGTCTGCTTTTCTAGCCACAGGAAGTTATTCTGAACTTTGAATAAACATTCACAAGAATGTAGAAAACATTACACATACCACGATTTGAGCATTGCACTAGAGCACAAAACGAAACGGCCCTTTTCAGCCTGCAGTGACAAGCTGGTACAGCCTGCTGCCCTTTTTAATTAGGAAGCCCTGCTGATTGAGCCCCTCAATGAGCCCGTTCAGCGCATGCGAGTCTAGCTGTGCCTGTACGGCCACGTTGCGGAGCTCCTCGACGCTGTACAGGCTCTTGCCGGTCATGTCCGAGTGCCGCTGAAGCGTCGACAGCAGCCGTTTGGCCTGCATAACACACAGAAATTTAATCCAATTGGTTTTGGACTCTTATTCTCACATCTACACCGCCGATATAAAGTGTAGGGTAGCCGATCTAGAGCGTAGGGTAGACGATCTAGAGCGTAGGGTAGACGATCTAGAGCGTAGGGTAGACGATCTAGAGCGTAGGGTAGACGATCTAGAGCGTAGGGTAGACGATCTAGAGCGTAGGGTAGCCGATCTCGAGCGTAGGGTAGCCGATCTAGAGCGTAGGGTAGCCAATCTAGAGCGTAGGGTAGCCGATCTAGAGCGTAGGGTAGCCGATCTAGAGCGTAGGGTAGCCGATCTAGAGCGTAGGGTAGCCGATCTAGAGCGTAGGGTAGCCGATCTAGAGCGTAGGGTAGCCGATCTAGAGCGTAGGGTAGCCGATATAGAGCGTAGGGTAGCCGATATAGAGCGTAGGGTAGCCGATATAGATTATTATTATATTCCTGGTTTTACCACCGCAGTCACACAAGCGTTGATTTCAGCAGTGATTCTCGGTTAAATAGGTTTGTTGCGTTAGGTTTTAGGCTGCCATTTCTGTATAGGCGCGAGTTAGTACAGTAGCGGCTATTCCTTTGCGTAGGCCAGTTTGAAGTCGCTTGACAGACGGGCCAGGCCCTCTGGGTTTCAGCTATCCATCCATTCATAGCCGGGCGTCTCACCCGCGCTGAGACCCTTTCAGGCCACAACGTGGGCTGTGCTCGGCTGCTCTGTTTAAATTGAACTGCGTCCTGTATCTAGATCCGTCTCCACGGTCTTCCAGAGGGTGCTCTCGGTCATTTTTAGATGTAGTTGTAGAAGCTTATTTTTCTAGTGAAGTTATACAAAGGTCCCCCAAACCTCACCTGATTGCCATCTCCAAGGTACTCCTTTAAGGTATCCGGAGGACTTCCGCCAAACCAAAGGTTCCGCGCAGCATCATGACACCGACACTCGACAAGTATGTGGTGCACTGTCAGTGGAGCCTCACAAGCCCCACACGTCGGTGCCACGCCCCTCTCCATCAATAAGTGGCGTGCGTGTGGCCAATGCGTAGCCGGCATAATTTCACTTCTCAAGGGCGGTTCTTCTGGTAGCTGGTAGCGAAGGGCACTGTTGATTCTTTTATTGATCGTAGTTTGTTGTCCGCTTGGGCTGCCTACTCCTCTGCCCACTTCCGATTCACCCTACTCTTTATTGCTGCTTTGTAGTCAGTTGAGGGAATTGGCTTTCGTATGATGGTTTGCCGGCGAGTTGCCAGAACGGCGGCATGATCCGCGCGCTCGTTGCCCCTCACACCAACGTGACTAGGCACCCAGCAGAGCGCAATCTGCTTCCCCCTTTGCCGTACCGCCAGTTGGATTAAAAGGCTGAGGGGGTGTCGAGGTTTATATTGTGCAATCCCCATAAGCGCACTATGACAATCAGACACAATAGTTACAGATTCCGTGGAAGCGAAGCGGCAGGCTCGGACAGCAGTCAGGATGGCGTAAAGTTCAGCTGTGTAGCTGGATGCTACTTGTTGGATCCTTTCAGATGTTTCACTATCTCCCCGTACTACAGCAAATCCAGTACCGAATTCATTACGAGAGCCGTCCGTGTAATATATTGTTGACAAGCTGTGAGATGCCAAGTGGTCCAAGAACACCGATCGAGCTGCCACTGGGCCCACTTGCAATTTCCTCACACTGTACATCTACCTGCACAGTCTCTGAACACCTGCTTGCCAGGGCGGGAAGACGTATGGCATTTCCACCAGCACATTGTCGAAGCATACGTCAATGTATTCCAGCAGATTTGTGGCTCTCACGTAAAATGGTCGGGGTGTCGACGATTCTGGGGCGTAGATATGAGGGGGGATATTTCTGAGTTCTTGAAGCGTATATGTTTTGGGCTTTATTTGCAGGCGGAGATAGTAGTTCATAATTTTTATTGCTCGATATTGTTCTACTGTCTTGGTCCCGGTCTCGCTGTGTAGTGAATTTATGGGCGAACTTCGAAAGGCACCAGCTGCTATTCTCAAAGCTGCATTTTGGATCGGTTGTATAGTATCTAGTAGCGAAGGGCAGGCAGACCCATAGGCTTTGCATCCGTAATCAATTTTAAGTTTGATTAGGGCTATGTAGAGACGTAGCAACAGTTTTTTGTCGGATCCGTACGACGAATGGGCGAGGAACTTCAGGAGGTTAAGCCCATTAATGCATGAAGTCTTCAGTTGTTGAATGTGGGGTCGCCATGTTAGGCTCTCATCTATGGTTAAGCCGAGGTATTTGTGTGTCTGCACCTGATTGATGTTTCCCCCGTGTAGGACCAGTTGTGGTGCAATTTTGGTACACCCACGTACTCGGCAGATATGCATGATGCTTGTCTTGGCAGTAGAGAAGCGATATCCAGTTCGGTCAGTCCAGCGCTCCAATCGGTTTATTGCGATTTGGAGTTGTCTTTCCAGCGTGTCCGTTCGGTGTCCAGCTATATTTACGGCAAAATCATCCACATATAGGGAGCTTGTTACATAGAGAGGTAAGTCTTCTGCCATATCGTTGATTGCTATCAGGAAGCAGGTGCAGCTTAGCACACTGCCCTGCGGCACTCCTTCCTGTAAATATTTTGAGTGAGAGAAGGAATTCCCAACACGTACTTTAATCTTGCGGTCCGTGAGAAAATTGTTCACAAAGTGCAGAAGGTGTCCTCTGAGTCCTCCAGTGTGGAGCTTTTTCATTATATTATAGCGCCATGCAGTATCATACGCCCTAGCCAAGTCGAAGAAGATGACCAAAAAGTGCTGCTTCTGACCCATTGCTGTACGGATAGCTGTTTCTAGGCACACGACGTTGTCGAACGTACTATGGAATGCTCTGAAACCATACTGCACGTTTGTAATTTTATTATTTGCTTCTAAGAAGAACATGAGCCGTGCATTTATTATTCTTTCCAGTAATTTGCTCTAGCAACTTGTGAGGGCAATCGGTCTGTAATTCCCTACGCACTGGGGGTCTTTCCCTGGTTTGGGGATGGAGATTATTATTGCTGTTTTCCACTAGTCCGGGAACACATCGTGCAAAAAGATATAGTTGAATAGGAGTAATAGGAGCTGGTGGAAGGATTCATGCGCGCGTTTTACCATTGCATAGGTGATAGTATCGGATCCAGGGGCTTTCTCTTTACTTTTTGATAGGGCTCCGTGTAGTTCTTCTATATTCAGTGGGACATTGTAGATGTCGTTGCTGTTTCCAAAACGAAGCAGCTGGCTCTCCATTTTTTGCTTATGGGTAGAGAAGTTGGCGCTGACTTTGGAGATGTTGCTTGTCCTGGCTATGTGGTTTCCACTTAGGTTTGCAACTGTAGTCGGATTGCTATGGAGGCGCTGGTCGTTGTCCACCATTACTGGCGTTGGGGAGTGAGTGAACTCACTCGATAGCTTCTTCACTCTTTTCCAGACAGAGGTCATGCTCGTCCGGGATGTGATGCTGTTAAGGTATGTTTCCCATGACTTTGAACGTTTCTGTTGAAATGATTTCCTACAAATGGCTCTCGCTCGGTTGTATCGTATTTTGTTGGCAATGCTGTTGCATCTGCGTACGGCTCTTCCTGCTCTTCTTCTCTCACGCTTCACGTCGTCGCATTCTTCATCCCACCACGGGACTGGTGGTCTCTGAAGCGTTCCGCTGGTGAGAGGTATTGCGGCATTGGCGGCAGATAAGAGGATGTTGCACACGTTGTCCAAGAATATTTCTGTATTTTCACTTGTATACAACTCAGGGTTCTCGATGGTAGTTTGGGTGTAGTACATGGGCCAGTTTGCTTTTGCAGTATTAAACCGGAGGATGCGCTCGTGGTTTGTGGTTGGTTGGATGAGTTCCAGCTGAATTGGATAATGATCACTGTCGTGCAGATCGTCGTGCACAGAGTATTTAAAATCGAGCTGGCAGTTTGACGAGCAAATCGTCAAATCTATTGCAGAGGTGGTGGATGTTTGGTGATGAAAGTGGGTGTGCTGGCCTGAGTTGAGGAGTGCAACGTCGTGCGTTAGCAGTAGGCGCTCCACCAATCGTCCTCGGGCGTTTATAGTATGGTCTCCCCACAGTGTACTACGTGCATTAAAATCTCCCATGATTATAAATGGTTCAGGCAGCTGTAGTATTAACGAGTTCAGGTCTTCATAGGTGACATCCAGGTGTGGTAAGTAAAAGAAGCATAGAGTGTAGCTTTTGTTGAGGTGAATTCGGGCAGCAGTTGCCTGCAGGTTTGTGTTCAGTCTCAATATTTCATATGGGACCGAGTAATGGACAAGGATTGCAGCACCTCGCTCATGGTTGTCGGCACGGGTAACAGTGGACATGATTATTTTATAGTGCGAGGGGGGATGGGCTTGTTGGTTTCGTAACATTGTTTCTTGTAGACACATACAAATTGGTGTAAGATCATGTAGAATATTCATGATTTCATTGCATTTGGTCCTGTAGGATTGTAGATTCCATTGGATGAGTGTCTTCAGCATCAGCGCCTATTTTGTTCACAAGGTCGCGGTTGTTGGCCTATTACGGGAATCTTGCACTCATTAGAGCCACGTTTGGTATCTTCAGCGCCAGGGCGTTCGGCTGGCCTTCCACGTGGTGGTGTTTCCTTTGTTTCCAGAGATGTTCTGTGGGATTTATTGGGCGACTTTTGCCGTATTTTCTTTGAGGGGCTGTCTTTTTTACTATTGATGGTCTGATCGACCGAGCTGTCACTGTCGTAGGTTGATAGCTGGTTTAGGCTGTCTGGCCCGTTGAGTCTCTTAAAAGTGTATTTGTTCGCGTTTCTTTCTTCGCGCGCTGGCGTTTCCTTAGTTGGTTCCGTCGTTTTTCGGGTTCGTGGTGGGCAAGTAGAGTCTGGTTGCTTTCGTGGAATGCCTTGGGTTTTGCTATGAGTAGTCATTTTGCTGCACCAAAAGAGAAGTCTTTGCTGCTACTGGGTCCGCTCACATCTTCCTGCGTAGATGGCTACGGAGGTACGGCACTTTTGTCCGGCAGTCTATGTGGCGTCTTATTTGCATTAGCGTCATCTGTAGCTGATTGTGGAGTCGAGTCCAAGATAGTCGTGGGTTCGGGAGTTGGTGATGCTTCTGGGAGTCTTAGCGTTTGCAGAGTTGTGTTGAGAGATCCAGGTACTGTTCTAGATGAGCTTGCCTGTAGATTGTTTCGGTACGCGCAGGGTTATTTGCAGTGTCGGAGGTTGACCTTGGCGTTTGCAGTACCGTGCTATAGAGGCGGTTGTGGTCTGGTGATCGTACCAGGACCATTTAGAGAGCTTCAGGACGGGGAATTTTTTCTTTTCCTTGAGTGACCAGGACTTCATTTTCAAGTATGTACTTGGGACAGCTTTTATCGTTGGAATAATGTTCTTGCTGACAGTGGTAGCAGCAGGTCGGGTTCCTACAACCCAGTTTTTTTGTGTTGTGACTTTTTTGTGTTGTGACAATTTGTTGTGACTAGTTCTCCTTCTCTCTTTATCTTCACTCGCCGGACATCTGTAACTCCTTGGTCACTCAGCTGCCTTCTCAGGTCGTCCTCCGATCACCCTCCGAAGGCGTGGCTACGCACAACGCCCTTCAGCATATTGAGGGTCCGGTGTGGGAAAACGATAACTGAATTTCCAGCAATGCGCGTTATGGACAGAAGTTTCTTTGTTTGGTCTTCCGACTGGGTGGTTACTAGTAGGGAGCTCTTCCCCCATCTTGAGATTTTTCCCGGGTCACCTATTTGGGTTCTGATGTCTTTGTCAACTTGGATAACGTTGAGGTTTCTGATTATGTCTAGATTTGGAAAGTTTATATTGATGTACTTTGCGTAATACGGCGTATCATTATACTTCTCATCGTATGCAGTCCACTGTCTTCCCATTCGCTGCGGGCGCCGGCGTCGTTCAGGACCTCCTCTGAACGTCGTTCAGGACCTCCTAACTCTCGTCCACCGAGGGCCACCATCGTGGGGACCTGGTGGTTTGTCAGAGATCCCAGTCTCTCGTACAGTAAGTGGTTGCTTCTGGTGTGTCTTCTCTTGTGCCGTGCCGTGCCGTGTTTTCTGGGCCGAGTCCAAAGTTGGCTCTCCTCGGTGATTAGTATTTGTGTTGCGTCTCTTATCATTAGATGTCGGATTGAAAGGCTCAAGTGTATATTCACTTTGCAGTTGCAGCTCCTCGCGTTCCTCGCAACTCGCAGATGTGTTCTGCTATGGTTTCGGTGCCGCGGAGGTTGACAGAATTGCTTTCCGCATTTCCTGCCTAGGAGATGTCCATGAGGTCCGGGGCCAGGTTCAGGTCGTCACCATCAAATTGTTTTACGGTTTGAGGGGGGTTGGAGTTAGAAATATCCATGGTTAATAGGTTAAGTCTCACCTGTGCCCTAAGCCGGCAACAGCTTTGGGCGGCCACCATCAAGGGGAACCCTTCTGTCAGGTTCACGCAGTCCTGACGAGCACACTCACTAAGCACAGGCATAGCTTCTGGCACGAGCAGATGCAGCAGGTTGTTGCGCTTGACTAACCAGCGAGGCGTTTCCGCGCCTCACTGGCGTTTAAACCGCCCCCCGCCTCTCCACCCGGCCATCGGCTAACCCTCGCCGCGCACGACTATCAAGCCGGCAGGTCGGGTCTAGGTTCCGGCCGGCCTTGCAATCAAATCCAAGGAGAGGTCAATGTGTGTCCAGTAGAGTATCCAGTTGTCAGCTCGGTTGTCAGTGTTGCATCCCAGTTGGTCTGGATCTCGGCCCAAGCCTGTCTGCCATGGTTGAACCTGGGACAGCATAGCCTTGGGCTTCATTGAACACACAAGCCCCCTCCCCGCGACAAGGACAGGATGGCGCGAGGGGGTAGCCGATATGGAGCGTAGGGTTTAAATTTCGTGTGTATCCCCAGAAGTTAACATGGTGGAACCAAGTGCCATAACATAGTTCCTCATGTACGGCTAGATATGGACTCTACACACTAGTAGACATTCATTCACTCGATGAGTAATTTTTCAGGATACGCTTGATTAAGAAATAATTTACACAACGATGAACGAAATCATAGTTATAAGGAGTCTCACACATAACGTACTGCTTAAATTAGAGATATTTACAATTGAAATTATTCACGTTATTAGGCAATGAAATGTCGGACATGAAGGAACACTTCGTCGAAAAAAACCCTGTGTAAACGCGCCTGCAAAACACAATTTACGCTCCCAGCTGTAGGACATGGACCGACCTGTCCCCTGTTGGAGGAGCCCGAGGCGTGAGAGGACCGGTCGAAGTGAAGCTGGCCGAGGTCGTCCGAGTAGGTGTCGATCATGCTGTGCCGCATTAGCTCCACCACGTCCCGGGCGTCGCTCGCTCCGGCCTCCTCTCGCAGCTCGCATTTGGCACGCGCCTGCAGGGACAGGCAGCACGTCAGGAAGTGGCCACTTGCAAGCTACCAGTCAAACGACTGCTACAATATTTATGTGGATGTAAACTATACAGTGATTGAAGATTCTCTGTGATTAAGCACATGATAAAAACAAATCCTCAGTATCCCACAAATGTTAGAATGCTTGGGAAATCTTCCACTTCACCTCTATTCTTAACTGCAACCTCTTCATTAGTAAATTTGAAGAGTTTAATAATATCTAGGTTCAAAAATGATAAAAAAGAGGACAACAAAGATGCAGTAATGGAGGGCGACACATATGCCGCAACAGATGGGCGACACAGATGCCGCAACAGAGGGCGACACAGATGCCGCAACAGAGGGGCGACACAGATGCCGCA
>JACJUY010000597.1:24677-34856 GCA_014220935.1 Platorchestia sp. MABIK | reverse complement strand
AAGAGGGGCGACACAGATGCAGCAACAGAGGGCGACAAAGATGCTGCAATAGAGGGCGACAAAGATGCCGCAACAGAGAGCGGAAAAGACAGAAGAGAGGGCGACACAGATGCAGCAACAGAGGGCGACACAAACGCAGCAACAGAGGGCGACACAGATGCAGCAACAGAGGGCGACACAGATGCAGCAACAGAGGGCAACAAAGATGCTGTAACAGTAAGCGGAAAAGACAGAAGAGAGGGCAACAAAGATGCTGCACCTGTGTGAGGCGCACTAGCGCCTCGAGGTGCCGGGTGGTGATGGGGGGTGCAGTGCTCCCGCTGGTGTGGTGCTGCCCCCGCAGCTCCAGGTAGAAGGTCTGCAGCAATTTGGCGGCTTCCGAGGACAGCTTCGGCTCCACGTATCTGCCGCAGTACACCCCCAGGGAAATTTAGAGAACTTGCTCAAGCATTTAAATTCATCCTAGTTCTTTGTATTTAAAAACCGTCTGCTAGTTGCAAATTCAGGTAAAGTCTGAAAGCTTTTGTTAACATATATGAGTAACTCAGATAGAGGGGCACGCATCCAAAGCTTCAAGAGTTACAATAAGATAAAAATAGCACTCACAAATAGAAATCGTGATTGATTGTGCTAGATCACGAGTTCACTAAAATGACACGGCAGCATATCTCTCAAGAAAATTCGTGAGGAAAACAAAAAAGCTTCTAAACTAACAAAACAAAGCAGGCACTAGGCTTCCAAAACAAGCACTACGGCCCATGACATGGGTTTCAAAACATCCATCACGAATGCTACTTCTGGAAGAATGCATTTCGTTCAGAATTAAATCCTTGTTACTCCCATGTAGCTTCAGCTTAAATGAGAGGTTTGGTCATTTTCAACTATCTGAAAAAATACAAAAAACCGAGTTATAACAAATTCAAAATACATTCTTCAGTGGCATAAATGACATAAAAAAAGAGAGACAGAGACTACACTAATTGCAGAGGGAAGGCTGATTGCGTATTGTTCAGGGTAGGTTTATTTTTTAAAATGAACAGGGATTCTAAAATGCGAAGGTTAATTGTACCGGATGTAGAAAAAATTATTTTAAAATCGTCTAGCCAAACTGAAAGGTCACAACTCTCTGCATGAGAGCGAACAGCAGATTGAGGATTAGATTAGATTATAAGTTAGTTTAAGCCTCCCTATCCGCTACAAAGGCGATCCAAAGGGAGGAAGGAGGAAGGCACCATTTAGTATGGAGTTTAGGGAACATGGAATCTACGCAGAAAGGGCATAGAAACAGTAAGATGAGAAAGAAGTTTGTGAAACAAGATCAAAGTTCAAGAAGAAAGTAGTAGGTGTTGAAAAAACAGGACAGCAGTGAACCGAAAAAAGATGGTCCGTAACAGAACAAAAACCTATTCTATTCCAACAAAAAGGAAGCCTACCTAACCCTTAGCTCGGGCCCTCACATAGTCCCCCTGGGAGCGCTAATTCCCATAGATACAACAGTTGTATCCCCCTGAGGGGCAGCAGATTGAGGAGAGGAAGAGAGTAATTGTTTAGTTCAAAAACTCCTACCGGCATGCTCAGCCACACGAATATCCAGTGCTTGAATGGTCGAACCCACGTATTCTGACGCACACCATGCGCAACAATATCTATAAATGACGGAGGAGAGCATGCCTTTAGGTAGTTTGTCCTTGTAATTGAAATGAGACCCTATTTTATATGCATTAACCAATACTATTTGAAATCGACATTTAAAAAGTACTTAGACAGGAACAAGTTGAGATCTTTTTTTGAGCTTTTCGGACTGCTTGCCAAAGTACGGAAAGGGAAAATAAAATTGTTTCTTGCGAACAGTAGGTAATGGTTCGCGGGAATAATTTACTTCAAATTTTATTTGAATATTATTACCATTATTATTATTAATATATAAGAAAGTTTTAGCCTCTTTTAACCACAACAAAGATGTTCCAAGAGAGGAAGGAGGAAGGCACCATTTAGTATGAAGTTGAGGGAACGCGGAATCTATGCACAAAGTGCATAGAAACATTACGCTGAGAAAGAAGATCATGAAACAAAAAAAATTTAAACAAGAGAGTCGTAGGTGCTGAAAAACAGGACAGCAGCGAACCGAAAAAAAGATGGTCCGTAACAAAACAAAAACCTATTCCATTTCAACAAAAAGGAAACTTTCCTAACCTTTTGCTCGGGCCCTCACATAGTCCCCCTGGGAGCGCCAATTCCCATAGACACAACAGTTGTATCCCCCTGAGGGGTTTGAGTTGAATATAGAACTTTAGTTTAATCAATAGTGGTCAAAGAGTTAATAGCCACGAGAAATAAGTGTACACCAAAAAAATCAGTGAGGACAACACAGAGGTAAGATGAGTAAAATACGCTGCGCAGACCTCCTGGCGTAGCAGATAAACTTTCTGAGTATAGACGGCGACAAAGGCTCCTCCTCTTCTTCAGGAGCGTACCTCAGCTGGTCACTGCACGATTAGAATGAGATGTGGTGAATATAATATTTCTCGTACATATTTGATGTTAGTTTAGGCTTCCCTAACCGCATCAAAGGCGTTCCAAAGAGAGGAAGGACAAAGGGATTTTTTAGTATGAAGTTAAGGGGACGCAGAATTTATGCACATGGTGTATAGAAACTAAAAGTTGAGAAAGAAGTGTATGAAAAAAGATAAAAGTTGAAGAAGAAAGTAGATGTTTCCAAACAGGACAGCAGTGAACTGAAAAAAAAATGGTCCGTAACAATGAAAAAAATTTGTTCCATTTCAGAAAAAAAAGAAGGCTTGTCTAACCTTTAGCTCGGGATTTCACATATTCCCCCTGAGAGCGCCCACTCCCATATATAGAGGCAATAAAGGCAATAGAATCAATAGAGGCAATAGAATAGAGGCAATAATATCCCCTGAGGGGTTTGGCCCGTAAGCTAAGTGTGACTGTTCAGAATCTGAAATGTTTGCAAAAAACGTTGATAAATGAAGAAATTTTCGTTCTAATTGTTCTCTCCAGTTAATATTCTGTTATCCTCAAACGCATAACAAATGAACATTGCATTCCATTGTCGCACGCATGCGGGTGAAACGTCATTAAAAAACAGAACATCTACATTACTATATCATCGCATTAAAGCGGAAGCAGGAGACTAAGCTAATATTATAAGCCATGATATATTACTAATTTCACACACAGATGTTAGAACAAATTACATAGAATGCGCGCATAAATCAGGAGTAACGATGCCGTTAAAATAACAATATAGCTCACCTTAGCGTCTTTGCTTCATTCCCGGTGTCTAACACGCTCGAGTCAAGCCCTGTGACGTTGCCTGCGTTATGAAATACAGTGAATAAGGTTTTGGCTGAAACCGTTTATCATGAAAACATGCTCGCACAGAATTGAGTTCTTTAGTTAGATCCATGTGCACAATTAAACATTCAAGATCTCTCCTCACCTCATATGCAATGGAAGCAAGCTGTAACCGTCCAACTTAATGTCAACACAGTATACGTTGCAAATGGTGAGAAGGCATTTAAATAAGAAAGATCGCCAACACATTCCTTCATTAAGACAGGATAGTTTGACTCACATTTTGTCATACGATAAAAAAATGCTGCACAGTTAAAATTTCGATAAAACCATGTAATGGATGGTAACAAATTTAGTCAACCGCTTTGCCATGAGGTTTTGCAACTAATAACGCTGATGTGGGATAACTTTGAACCTTTTTAAGAATCACCTCAAAGCAAATATTCGAAACCTATCAAAATTTACGTGAAATTAAATTTACTCGACATGTTCAATTTACATTAAACCAACCATGGGATGTTATGAATGAGCAGCAGAACAGCAGATGTAATTAAGGATGAACAACAGAACAGCAGATATAATTAAGGATGAGCAACAGAACAGCAGATATAATTAAGGATGAGCAACAGAACAGCAGATATAATTAAGGATGAACAACAGAACAGCAGATATAATTAAGGATGAGCAACAGAACAGCAGATATAATTAAGGATGAACAACAGAACAGCAGATATAATTAAGGATGAACAACAGAACAGCAGATCTAATTAAGGATGAGCAACAGAACAGCAGATATAATTAAGGATGAACAACAGAACAGCAGATATAATTAAGGATGAGCAACAGAACAGCAGATATAATTAAGGATGAGCAACAGAACAGCAGATATAATTAAGGATGAGCAACAGAACAGCAGATATAATTAAGGATGAACAACAGAACAGCAGATATAATTAAGGATGAGCAACAGAACAGCAGATGTAATTAAAGATGAACAACAGAACAGCAGATTTAATTAAAGATGAGCAACAGAACACCCGATATAATTAAGCAACAGAACATCAGGTATAATTAGGGGTGAGCAACAGCCCAGCAGAGACAATTACCAGCGCTGCCAGCAGTGCTGTTAAGACCGCAGCCCCCAGACCCCGTGCCGCGGCTGCGCCTGCCGTCGCCGTGTAGCGCCATCACATGACGTGATAGCAGGGCGTCCCGCTCCTGCCGGAGAGGAGTATGTCATTAGTGATGTACCGATGTATCGGTAACGGTATCGGCAAGTATCGGTCATTTTACTGGTCTCGGTATCGGTATCGGTAAAATCCGGCCGACACTTTACCGATACTTTCCCATAATACGTATTTTATCATAAAAATTAAAGTCAAAAATCATGAAAGTAACAGTACAATCAAATAAAGAGCCTATTCATGCCTAGTAAATTAGTTAGTAAACTGTTGAATTACAGCGTTTAATCAGGCCCGCTAACTGAATTTATAACTTTGAATTCCCGATGAGTGACGTACGGTGAGTGAGTGAAAGCCATGTTCCATGAATAGTTAAACACAGTAGCGACATCAAACTATTGTACTTTTACAACTAAAACCTACATAGTTTGACCCAATTTCCATTTCTCAAAGTATATAACAGGCTAACAAAATCCTACCAATTGAATAAAGTTGACGGTGCTTTTAAAAGTTTTTTGTAAATTTAATAAAGAAGTAGCTGAAAATTCTATTTTAATTTAGCTTGTAAATCATCAAATATTACGAAGCTAGTATTTTATTTTATTTAGCATGTAAATCACAGTACATTACGAGTCTTGCATTTTTCTTCTATTTTAAGACGTTTGAAAAATTCACGAACAATCTTATAGTTGGTTGCGTGTTTGTGGATCTTTTCGGTTTCGGGGCCTATCGAATTTTAATGTTTCCTTTTCGCCACAGCATGTATTTTGGTGTGAAAAGCACGATAATGGTAATCATTTTGTGGACAAATTATTCATTAAGTGTTCCTAACCTAACCTAACCAAGGGTATAATTTCATACACCTCACTGTTAATCATAGTGAAAACTTCGTGGACCCTGCAACAAATGCACACACTCAAATGATTGAGAGTGTATGGCATAGTCTGAAAATGAAAAAAACGTCAGGGAGGCACTCACCGACAAATGATAGATTCTTGTCTGTGTGAGTTTGCGTGGCAAAAACGTTCCGAGAAACCGCAGTTTTTTTCAAAAAAATATTAGTGGATATGAGCTTAATAAATAATTTCTCCACAAAATGGTTATCATTTTCGTGTTTTTCACACCAAAATACATACTTTGGCGAAAAAACACAAAAATTCGATAGGCCCCCAAACCGAAAAGAGCCGTGTTTGTTTCTGCACATTGTGCGTTAGCACATATATTATACATATACTGCTTGCGTTCACGCAGCTATTTCTGAGACTAAATGCTATATCACATTACTATTTTACGCCTGTAAATGGGGAAAAATATAATTTATAATTAAATTTAGTCGGATAATAACCTCCGTTGGCAAATAAAGATTGCTAAACAGTGAATACTTATTTGTTCATACATGCTAATTACGGTATCACACGACAATAGAGCGGAAAGATGACGCAACCGAAAAACTTTGTGAGGGAAACGAATCAAACTATGACACTGGACTGCAGTGTTGCCAACTTAGCATTAAAGTACGAATCTATCACCTAGCAGGAAAAATAGCATTAATATGCAAAATCTAGCATTTTACTGGGCGATTTAACCATTATATTTAATTGAGTAATTTTCAATTGCTTTCTAGCATCTATTTGTTGACTCATGGTTACTCAACGACTCGTTGAAGTTTCGTCCAAGCCTAGTTGAAGTTTCGTTCAAACTTAGTTAAAGTTTCGTTCAAACCTAGCTCGATTGTTTTGGTCCACCTTTGGAACCAGTTGCTATTAGAGCTAGTCTACATTACGTTGCAATACGATTAGAAACACTGATCTATCGAATAGATTTCATTTCGTTTTTTTAACAATATAGTTAACAGAGCAAGAGCAGTTTTGTTATTCACAATCAAAAACTTTATTGTCAAAATGGTTATATTATTGAATCATTTTATTATAGCACCCATGTTGGGCTAATAACGGTTTTATTTCAATATAATTGTAAAAGTATCGGAATCGGTAGTAGTATCGGTCAAAGTATCGGTATTTTAAAGTATCGGAGTATCGGTATCGGCCAAAAAATGGGTATCGGTATCGGTCAAAAAAATGGTATCGATACATCACTATATGTCATAACCAAGCTGTAATAGGACGTCAGAGTTTTGCTGCTGGAAATGGGGCTTACTCATAGGGAAATTAATGCTCCCCCAGCTCCGAGTCTGTTCAGTGCAGCTTCTGTTCGTCGCACTTGGTTATTCCATGGTAACTGCTGACTCGGAGCAGCTTGTTTTCATTTAATTATCGAGTGCGTTCCATCACTCGTGCTCTGTGTTTTGCAGATTGAGCAGGCATGGATTAGGTCAGTTGTCATAGAAGTTCAAATCGATGGCGTGCGTCGGTGTTTTCACTTCATGGTGAGTGGTTCGTGGAAAGGTGGAATTTTAAGTGATTTATGCAGTTGAAGTATTATATTGCAATAAAAATGGTTTCGAATATACCTATTGTAAAATGTTCCGTTGTGAGTTGTCACTGGCCAACTATGGTCAGGTGTTTTGAAGTGGAAAAATTGTTGAATGATTGGATTATTGAAGCTAAGATTGTGTTTCAGAGAGCTCCAAGACCTTGTACCCATACCCCGGTTGTGTGGACTGGTTTGTTTGCTAGCTGTCCCTTATTTTAATGTAATTTTAATCCTCCTGTTATGATTTTGAAATATAGTTAAATAAATAAGTAACCTATCTAAATCGTTGGAGGCATGGGATGGCTATAAAGGGAGTTGGGAGGCCATCATTATTATCCTTGTACTAGTACCCTAAGAAACTTCCCTCGTAAAAATGAGCCTGGTGGCTGACGCCTCATAACAACACATGCGTTTCTATTCAATTCACATCGTCTTCATGCTTTCTTTCCTGTAAAAATAGTGGCTCACATGCGAAATAAATCAGGTTTTAAGAGGCTCGGGAAGGTGAATTAGTTCGACTAGGTTGCATTAGGTAGTAAATTTCACATTTCATTGAAAGGAGAAACAAAGCCAGGAAAAAATATGAAAAATAAAGGCTTAAATGAAAAATAATTTGCAGAACACAACCAAAAATGAAATGAAATGAAACAAAGGCTAATTTAATTCCGCACACCAAACCATCGTAAATGTGATAATATTCTGTATGGTACAGGCTTAGCAGGGGCAAAGCTTCAGCAGAAAGCAGACGACTCAGACATCGAAAGCATAATCTCCAATTGAATACAATCAAGTAAATGCCAAGTGTCTAAACGAACTTTAAAATTTCCGCATATCCGCTGCTAAAATTCGAAGCGGCCGATTAAGTTATATAAATCCACCGAAGAATAGATTAGATAAGTTAGTTTAAGTTTTCCTAACCTCAACAAAGGTGTTCAAAAGAAAGGAAGGAGAGAGACACCAGTCAGTAATTTGAGAAAACGAGGAATCTATGCTCGAAGTGTGTTCCCACGCAAGACTCCCTGCGCACAGAAATAGCACGTTAGGAAACAAGTTTACAAAACAAAATGAAAGCTGAAGAAGAAAATAAGAACTGTAGAAAATAAGGACAGTAGTGAAACGAAAAGAGATGATTCGTTATAAACCATAATTTTCCTCTATAAATATTTGGAAGGCCTACCTAACCTTCAGCTCGTAACCTTTACCTTTTCCCTAGGAGCATTACAGCAATTCGCATTAACACTATAACTGTATCCCCATGAGGGGTAATCCACCAAATCTCAGTCGACATGCACACAAACCTCGTCATGATTATCCAAAAGAATGAAGAGTAGTTCACATCTGTCTAGACACAATAACTGTATCCCCATTAGAGGTAATGCACCAAATCTTCGTTGACATGCACACAAACCTTGCTAGGATTATCCAAAAGAATAAAGAGTAGGTCAAATTTTGCATAGACACAATAATTTTATCCCCCTAATGGGTAATCCACCAAATCTGTAATCCCCCTAAGGGGTAATCCACCAAATCTGTATCTCCCTAAGGGGTAATCCACCAAATCTATATACCCCTAAAGGGTAATCCACCAAATCTGTATCCCCCTAAGGGGTAATCCACCAAATCTGTATCCCCCAAGGGGTAATCCACCAAATCTGTATCCCTCTAAGGGGTAATCCACCAAATCTATAAACCCCTAAAGGGTAATCTATCAAATCTGTATCCCCCCTAAGGGCTAATCCACCAAATCTCCGTGGACATCCACACAAACCTCGTTAGGGTTATCCAAGAGAATAAAGAGCAGGTCAAATCTGGAGAGAAGAGGCGCGCTGATTTTGATGTTCTCAACGACGGTTTTGGCCTTGTTGTAGTGGCCGTGCGCAGGGTTGGCGGCAGCGAGCACCGCCGCTCTGGCAGGCAACGTGCACACCAGCCCACCCTTCGCCACGCTGATGCGCTGCTGCTCCATGCCCTCTAGCAGCGCCTGCCGCACACACAACTCCTTACAACGTCAATAAACCAATCGTCAAATAATCTACCCAGTTAAAAGATAAATGCGTGAATATTTTAAGGAGCGCATGCACGTTAAAAGTTGAAAATTAGACAATAATATTTGCCGCTCATGCTAAATGCTTCGCGCATCAACAAGTTTGGGTTTGAGTTAAGCATTGGTAGGAATTGAAAATAGCACAGTACTTAGAATTCAAAACCCGTGTTGCTTGCGACAGGAACACCACAGATGATGACCACTGAAGGGATGGATCGCTCAACAAATCCAAAAGAGTGGGGTGTGCTATAACTCTCCCATTTAAAAAAACTGATGACGCTAATGACAATTAGTTCAACTATACAGGAATTTCAAAATTATAAAATGCATAAATCTATGAGATACGCCATGATATTTCACATAAATTGTTTTTCTACTTGAACTTATGGAGATTAGAACAGATATGTTAGTTTCAGCCTCCCTAACCATGACAAAGATGTTGCAAAGAGAGGAAAGACAAAGGCACCGTTTCAGATAGTCAAGGGAGCGCGGAATCTATACACCAGGTGTGTTGCCGTACAAGATCCCCTACGCAAAGAAAAGGAAAGTTAGGGGAAAGTTTATGAAACAAAACAAAAGTTAAAGAAGAAAGTAATAGGTGCTGAAAAACAGGCTAGCAGTGAACCGAAAAGAAAAGACCCATGACAAAACAAAATCTCATACAAACAAAAAGAAGACCTACTTAACTCTCAGTATGGAACCTCAAATTTTCCCCTTGGGAGTTCTAATTCCTACAGATACAATAGTTGTCTTTCCCAGAGGGGCCTAGATCTAGAAGACACACACAACAATTTTATGAACAAATTTTTTTTACCAATGATGGAACTTAATTCAACGACGCACTCATTTCTTTCTGTTCAGCGCCCATAAAAGAAAAAAGTAAAATGGACACATGCAGTTATCGGCACACTGCTGAGTGAGCAAAGCAGTTCCATAGCATTTTCTTTCAAAAAAAGCATCAGACCTTACAGCCAATAGATTTAAATCAGTTTTATCTCGTAAGTTTAGTTTATTAGTTAGTTTAAGCCTCCCTATCCGCTACAAAGGCGATCCAAAGAGAGGAAGGAAAATGGCACCATTTAGTATGGAGTTTAGGGAACGTGGAATCTATGCAGAAAGGGCATAGAAACAGTAAGATGAGAAAGAAGTTTATGAAACAAGATCAAAGTTGAAGAAGAAAGTAGTAGGTGTTGAAAAAACAGG
>JACJUY010000597.1:4931-19752 GCA_014220935.1 Platorchestia sp. MABIK | reverse complement strand
CACCACCTGACGGCATCCAATTGCGTCTCACCACCTGACGTCATCCAATTGCGCCTCACCACCTGACGGCATCCAATTGTGCCTCACCACCTGACGGCATCCAATTGTGCCTCACCACCTGACGGCATCCAATTGCGTCTCACCACCTGACGTCATCCAGTTGACCCTTACTACCTCAAATTTTCCATCCTCTTCTGTACTTAGCACTTCCAGACTCACTAGCTCACTCATTTCCTTTCACGTGACTCATCGATATCTCAGATCGCGGCAGCACAAGCGTCGGTGGAAGGTGTGGTCTGCCTGTCACCGCCGTTTTCCGACTCCGCTGACTACACACCAACTGCCCCTTTGGTTGAACTGCCCGCCTCTGGCCAGGGCGCTACCGGCCTGCCGCTGTACGGCGGTGCAGGCAGCGTCACCACAGCAGACATCCTGTGTTCCCTCACGTGTCCCCTGCTGCTCGTCGTCGGCGATAGAGCGCACAACGCCAAGTGAGCTAATGGTTGCGTCAGCTCATAGCTCTGCTGCTGTGATAGCTTAGTGCTTCCATCATGAGCTGTAATTTTTTGCATGTTGTTCAACTATGAAATCCTATATATAACCAGGTTCTCGTTACATGAACACGGAACGTGATTAATTTGCTCTTGAATTGATCAGTTTTCTTGCGTACTTTTGACTCACTATCATGAAAGGTATACAATTGCTGGACAGCAGGTTTTCGAATTGAAATTGTTAGCACTTGCAAGACAGTGATGATGGTTGTTCGGCAGCGTGCGAGCTGTGGAGCAATTGCGGGAGCGGCTGTCGGGGGGCAGGAGCCAGCTGGTAGTGCTGCGGGGGGCCGACAGCGAGCTGCGCCTCCACCCGCTCCAGCGATACCGGGCTGCTCTCACCAACTCGCTGGTGGACCGCTGCATTGTGGTGAGTGAACTTCTTCCAGAGGAATTGCATTCACGTTGGTGCAAAAATTTTCAGTTGCGCCATTGAAAATGATCGTGTGTCAAGAAAATGCAGAAATTCCTTGGTTAAATGTGACTTATCATTTCTTCTCTACTTATATGTACTTTGCTGCCTGTGTGTTATTGATGTCTGACGGCATTGGACTTTGAAAGCAACGCAAGAAAGGGCCTCTCGGCTGGTTTTCGTGTTGCATCTTCTATGCTGTTTTCATGGAAGGAGTTTTTCGTCACCGCATTTATCGCATGGTTGACAACTTTTACCATGATGGAAGGAGAAATCATTGAAGAGCTAGCTTCAATAGCCTAAATATCGCGATTGGCACTGTTTGATATTGGGGAGAATAAAGTTGACTTCCCCGTTTCCAGGTGGAGCATTTTTGTGAAATATTTTTAGTTTGCTCTTTGTGTAGAAATTATGACATTTTCATAGGGAAGTATATAGTATGTTATGTTGTATATAGTATGTTATGTTGTATATAGTATGTTGTGTTGTATAAAGTATGTTGTCGGGAAGTATGTTGTCTCCTCCTGTGTGTAATATCGCATGGACGAATGAGAAATTGCTCATCATTTTAGAACATCCTCCGAGTTAACAACGCTGTCACGGAGCTGAGCGAGCTGCTAACATCTCTTAACAGGCAGAAAAAATATGAAATTACCGCCTGGATATTGTGAATCATTGCCCATATCGAGCAACGATTAATTCTCCTGTAGAAATGATATCCAACAGACCAGACTTGCGTACTTGGGTTTGTGGTTCAATTGTCCTAGTTTTTCAAAGCTCTAAATTTACCAGTTCCTCGCTCTGTTTGGCGTGAGATATAGAAAGTGTGGCGGCAAAAACTAGGTTCTTCTCTTTGCTAATTTATTGTGACTACCGTTCTGGTAAGGAAACTGACCAGTAACACTTGGTTTCCTTTCACTGATAATTCATCTCTTTGAAGGATGAAATCGGGTCTTTCGTATCGAGCCTAATGGTGAAAGAAGAGGCTACCGCGGAGGCTGCCTCAGCAGCCACTGTTCAGGAGGCCGCAAACTCTCCTCCTAGTGAGAGCCCTGTTCCCTCCATGGGAATGGAAGCTTTTGCAACTGATTCAGCCACAGGGGAGTTGCTCGTCACAGCTAAAAGAAAAGCTTGCGACGAAATTCTTCTTCCGGATGCTGCTAATGGAGCTTTGCCTGTTTCTCCCAAGAAACTTCGGCCAGGTGAGTCAGGCTTTAGATGTATTCCCTTTCGCGTTTTCTGCATGTGAAGGTAAACTCGAAATATATGTTCTACCTGCTCCCGCAAGCCGGCAAAGCTGCAGCTCGACTGTCTTTTATCGAGATCTCTGGGCATGAAAGGCTTCAAATGAAATAAGGCCGCAAGGTACGGTGTTTTGTATCATTAGTGTTTTGTTTTTTTGCGAATAGCTCAACCACTCAAAGACAACGTTTCATTTGATGTCCCTATTTGTTTGCTATTGTTCGGAATTGTTTCAAAGGCTTTGCAAAGTTTTTCTATGATAGGTTTTAATCTCTAAATTGTTTTTTTCTTAGTGGGTCGACTTTTGCTTTGATTTATTTCAAGTTAAGTCACTGTCCTGTTACTCTGTTATCAACTCACATGTGAAGATAGTTTACTTTGTTGTTCCAAACTACTCATTCTTGCTGCACCTGCGTTGATACTGTTTTACGTTCAACGTTTGCCGATCGTTCTTCCTCCAGAGACCAGCATTGCAGCTGATGACGGACTGCTGCCTCTTGCTCTACCCGTGGTCTCCATGGTGAGAAATTAGCTCTATTTTTTGTATGAAACCTAGCTTCCTTTACACTAGTTTTTCGTTATTTCGAAGTTTTTATCAAGTGAGGTAGATGTTTTGTTCCTTTTCGTACTCATTTTGGAAACATGACAACTCTTGCTCACGTTGAACTGCGCTCAGTTTTGATACATATCATATTTTCCTCGTGCAAAGTTCTCCAAAGAGAACTAAGAACGTTTGCTGGATAGTCTTTTACTTGCATCCGGTATTTATAGATGCAAGTGCTTTCCTTAAAGTCGTTGCGAATTGAGTGGTGCGATCAACACAACTTATTAATATTTGAATAGGATTGACTGCTGTTACTTATAGTTGACCGCTTCAGTAGTGTCATTTTGTATTTCTTTATATGATGAAAAGTTACTGGGAACGAGAATGTTCTGTATAGCTTCATCAAAACTATTCTTCCTCTTGTCATGAAGCACAAGTATTTTGGATTCGTTTATTGACGGTACGCATGCATAAAATTTCTTCATATCCTCTTAAATAGAGTGGCGGCCAACAAAAAGTCAGAGAAGTTGCATGAGCTCCAAATCACTATCAAGAGTCGTTCATTGCTTTGAGTTGGAGAACCGCAAGTTGTGCTTTTTGCTGTAGATTCGCCGACTCTAGTAAGCTCATCCTTGGCGCACAATTGTGAAATGCCCACTTGTGCATCATATTTCTGTAGGGAAAAAGGGTGGGGAATCTGGCCCTAATGTAGACACCATCTTATCATCTCGCTTTAACAAACAAGGTGAAAAGAACTCCCGTCATCCTTGTGCTTCTCAAATTTCTGTTGACATGGCTTGCATTGAGTCCTACAGGGGCCCTCGTGTTCCTTCATAGGGTATAATGAAAGAGCTTGTGGTAAACCATTCGGTGATTTGCTTCCATGGTAAAAATATCACTCATCAGTAAGTGACTTGCTGTTCAAGATGTTCAAAAAAATCAATATTGTAGTCTGATTTTGCTTCAATAAGCTTGTGTTGACGTTACAGGCAGTGATAAGTAGCTCGATGAGCACGCTGCACCCCGGTGGTGGTACAGCAGTTGCAGCCTCTGTACTGCCAACAACATCATCCGCCACTCCTAAGGATGTTACGGTACATATTACATATTTATGTCTTACTGCACCTGCATGGTCTGATAGCGCTTTTTCAGGCCTTTCAGCGAGTACAATAGCGATACAGCTCTGTTAAGCCTACTACAAGCGCGATTTCACTGGAAATTTGTGGCTAGTTCAATTTCAGATGGAAACTAATTTGATTCTTGAAATATTGGTTTATCTGCAGTCATGAGATTCAGATTATTTGCCTCATTTCGTTTATACAGTTGGAAAGTATTTTTGCTTCGATTCTTCTAACTCTTGAAGTAGTAGAAATCGGTCGTGTCTGAGATAGGATCTGCTTATCATTAAGTTCTGCATTAGAGAAATATGTACATTGTTTGATTCATCCTTAAATTTTCTATAGCGCCTGTATATGTTGGTTCTCTGCTCAATTCTTCGTTATCCAGGAGTTTAGAATTATTCGTTATCTAATTTTAGAATTCTTTGTTATCTAAGAATTTTCATTATCAAAGAATTTAGTTCTTCGTGAGAGGAAGATGCATTAGTAATCTCATTTACGGACTGTATGTATCAATTGACAGACACTGAGATTAATTTTTTCTCGGTTACTACCTCATGTATATTAAAATTACGGAATCAAATAAAATATTTAAAGAATGATAATCTGAAACGTAAGCGATGCAAAAAATATTGTAAAAAGACACCGAGTACTTCAGTGCCCCTGTCCTTGTTTACTTTGATTGTGCCGTCAACGTCGTGATATCGAGGGGCCCAAGCTCAGACCTGTGTGAAATTTTGAGATTCCTATTCTTGATTATTAACTCGGACCCAAATAAGTTACTTCAAGAACACAGCATGGATGAGCTCAATTTTTCCCCATATATTCATTTTGGCTTCATTGGTTTTGAGTAACTGATTTTGTTTACTCGTTCCGAGCTGTGTTAGTTCAAATTAACTTTCGCGGTTTGAAGTAGGTAATTTTGAATATGGATGAATTCTGAGAGATTATAAATTTGGTATCCATCAGTTAGGTGAATTGCATTAATTCATCAAATGTAAGTTTCAGGAATTCTATTCTAAAGAGAGTAGCCTAACTGTACTGAAACGGTTTATCCAAGAAATACCAACTATTTCAACTCTCAATGGCTTTCACTTATTTCTTTCAATGAATCAAAATTTTTTCATGGGGGATCTATTTTGAATTCTTTTCATGCTAGTGGACATGTTTTTTTTTAATTTGTTTGAATTAATAAAGTACGAGAGTAGCTCCTGCACCGAACCAACTGTAAGCCCTGCTGCGTGAAGGTGTGACTCATGAAATCTCCCCACAACAAGAGATGCAACCTGTAGTATAATATTTTCAGTATGCGCTGTTGCACTTGTCTTGAAGGTGATGATCTGAGTGCTCGACTCTAGAATTCTGTAGCTGGTCACTGTGATACTGAGGACTTGATGGTGACGGTGAACTGTTGTGGCAGGAGGGTGTGTGGAACAAGCCCGGCTTGGAGGGCGGCAGCGCGAGCACGCGCGGCACCAACAGGAGGGGCCGCCGGGCGGGCCGGGGCCGCGGCCGAGGCTCCCGCGCGCCGCTGCCAGGGCAGCTCATTGCGCTGGGCGGCGGCGTGGGTGTCGCCGCGCAGGCTCACCTCAAGACTGCAGGTATGAGCTGTGGTGGGCCTCGCGCCGTTTTGTTCTGCTTTTGTGGGATGATTTTGAATAAGGATATAGTGTGTTTATTTTTACATCTAGAAATAATAGGCTATTTGAGATGTTTCATATGGCTAGAAACCCTCGGCCGGAGGAAACCACTCATAAATTGAAACAGAAGTGTTTTACATAGGTAATGTCATATCTAACAGCTGCCAAGTCTGTACGTGTTGAAATGAGATACTTTCTGATGAAAGACTTGACGTTTGGGTTGAGGTAAAGACTAATGTACAACTTTAATGACAGTACTTCGTGGTATATGGAGTGGTGATTTATTTTGGGATTATTGCATACGCATTAGATTAGTAGGCCTTACCTAGTGAGTTAAAGCTCCTCTGCTGTCAAAGAGTAGAAGTCGGACAGTTTTTTTGTTCCATTGCATGGAACTTGCGTTGTAAAATAAATGTATGATGTCGTATATTCAACTTTTATTACTACCGAGAAGCTTTTTAAGTGTAATATCACTGTGAATATGGTTGGTTTCGCATTTCCCCTCAGGGGATACAACTATTGTATCAATGGGAATCAGCACTCCCGGGGGAAATGTGAGGTCATGAGCTGCAAGTTGAGCAACTTTTCTTTTTTTGTTGATGTAGAATAGGTGTTTTGTTCCAAGGACCATCTTTTTTGGTTCTCTGCTGTCTTATTTTTCAGCACCTCTAACTTTCATGTTACATTTTTATCTTGTTTCAGAACTTTCCTTTTTTACTGAATGTTTGTGTGTGCAGGGGATCTTGCTTGGGAACACACCTTGTGCATAGATTACGTGTTCCTTTTACTCCATTCTAAATGGTGTCCTCTTCCTTTCTTCCTTTGAAATTCATTGGTGTTAATTGGGGAGGCTGAAACTAACTTATTATCTGATGGCGTTTCGTATTTCAGATATAAAGTGTTTCTTTGTGTTGGTAGCTACTATGAGTGTACAGAGGTTATGAAGAACGCTGCTCAGGCTCGTTTTTCTGCTGATAACGGTATGAGTGTTTATGAAGAGAGATATTCACACGTACGTTCAGCCAACAGTGGAGAATTGAAGAGCAAACGAGTGTAGAGTTTTCTCTTGCCGAAAGAGATCGAATCAAACTTTCGCAACCTGTTGCAAGATAGCGGGTCATTCTCAGTGTTGAAATGTAAATGAATATTCCACTAAAATAAACAATACTTTCTTACGTCAGTTTATGTTACCAAAATAGAAAACTCTAATAGCTATAAATTATCTATGGGAATTAGCGCTCCCAGGGGGACTATGTGAGGGCCCGAGCCAAGGGTTAGGTAGGCTTCCTTTTTGTTGAAATAAAATTGGTTTTTGTTCTGCTACGGACCATCTTTTTTCGGTTCACTGCTGTCCTGTTTTTTTCAACACCTACTACTTACTTCTTCAACTTTGATCTTGTTTCATAAACTTCTTTCTCATCTTACTGTTTCTGTGCCCTTTCTGCATAGATTCCACGTTCCCTAAACTTCATACTAAATGGTGCCTTCCTCCTTCCTCTCTTTGGATCGCCTTTGTAGCGGATAGGGAGGCTTATACTAACTAATAATCTATAATAGCTATAAATTTCTGAGTGTTTGTTTTCTCTGATGTTGGAAAATTGGAAGAATCTGTATTCTCGTTCCTTACCGTATTGTAGTCGACAGGATTACCTTCCTTCTCAGTTCGAAGAATAGCTTATGTCAGTGGCTGGTTGATTAATAACGTCATCTCTCGAGGAAGTAAACTGTCTCTGATTCAGGGTTACCAATTCTCTTAGAAGTTCTGAAACTTAGATGTTTGTTCAGTAGTTGGTTTCTAAGTGGTCTTCATCATAGCCATATTTCATTGGTAAGGTCAAACGTGTATATTTACCTAGAAAAATAGCCAATCAGATCACTCTTGCCTGTATTTTTTGGTGTATCGCTTGAAAATGAAGCTTTCTTACAAGGAGTTTCAAGTGACTTGTTGCAAAATCAGCCGTTGTTGTTGCATTAAACTGTGTAGTGAGTTCAGGGGTTCATCCTCGCTACTTGTCTTGTGTGAGCAGCATTTGATATTGTTTACCTCTTACTTTAGATGCTTCGATGTTGTGTCCTTCTGTTTTCTTCTTTATGCTGATATGCCTGTTTGAACTATGGAAATACTGGTTTTCTTTTGCGAAGCAAATCTCGAGTTTTTGCAAAGAGTGACATCGTTTTTATTTTTATCATTTCTATTTCCATGGATATTGTTTGAAGATACGTATATTAATTTTACCGCCAAATTTGGGTTTTGTTCTATTGATGATTTGTAGTTAGGGTGCATCCTTACTACCAAATAACTGCGTGTTTTCGAGCTGCAGCTTACCTGAGTTACCTGTTACGTTTAGGCTTAAAGAATGTCATGAAATATGTGCCTGTATTGCTACGTATTGTCTTATGTTGCCAGGCCGGCGGCAGTCGGTGTTGTCAGGCCGAGGCGGTGCGACACGAGGGGTGCACTCGTTCATTGGCCGCTCGCCATATGCCTCCGCGTCTCCTTCAGTGTCTGACAGCGACGTGATGCTGGTGTCTCCCGTCAGCTCTCGGCCCAAGATGGCGCCCACCAGGCCCGTCTCCATCAAGGAGCAAGTGGCACAGGCTGCTCAGAGTGAGGCTCAGTTGCTGGCCGCTGTTGCTTCTATCACCCCTCAGTCCCCGCCCGAGTCGCAAGCTCCTAGCAAAATTACGACTGTGTCCACTTCTAATGTCGTAAGGAGCCACGTCCCGATGACAGGTGTGGCTCAAGCTGTCGAATTTTTAGAGCGCAGTAACCTGCAACAGCCACAGCAAGTTCATTACATGCTTCATCCTCAGCAGATTTTATCTTCAAACAGCTCAGCCCCAATTGTTGTTGGAAGTATCGGAGACCTTTCTTCAGCTCCCAAAACTGTAAGTGGAGATATTACGTTTGCGACAAGCGTGATGAATATCACAAGCGGATCACTCGCTGATAAACGTAAAAGTATTCCTAGTATCATGAGCAATGTGGGTGACCGCAGGAAAAATTTAGCCTCTGCTGGAACTACAGCCAACAAAAAGCCTATCATTTTTCAAACTTCTGGAGGGGGCTTGTTCTCTACCACGAACAGGATCATCTTACCAAGTACAGTTCCTTCTGTCTCCCCTAACATATCTTCTCTCATTGTGTCATCTTCCCCTGGAGTAGTTCCTTCTTTGGCCCCAATAAAGAAACTTATCCGCCCTTCATTGAGTCATTCAACTCAGCGTATGACTGCACCTGTTGTTCTTTCTACTCAGAAAACCGTACCTTCGTTTATCCCAACTACTAAACCTGGCGTCACTTTCGTCAACAGTTCTAAAACAGACTCGGGAGCGAAAACTGGGGGGCAACTTTCAACATCAGATCGCAAAACTCTGATAAGCAGTCCTATGCCTGGGACTTCTTTCATTGCTAATCAGAAGGGGACCAGTACTTTAGTAGCCAGTCACAAGGAGTCAACACTCTTACCCAATCAAAAGATCGGCGTAAGTCCACAACCTCTGCCTCAAATAATTGGTACTTTACGAGGTGGACGTGTCAGTTTAAATTCCGATGTTGTAGCCAGTGGTGTCTTGCAGGGAGTGCCCACAATTATTTCAGGAGCCAGATTCATCTCCACAAGAGGAGCTTTGAAAGGCTCGATGACAAGAGGAGGTATCGTGCAAGCTAGAACCCTCGCTCCAGCCACTGGTAGGGGCGTAGGGGTAACCTCACGTCAGCTCATCACTGTGGGTGGCACCAACAATCCTAGTGACAGTGTCACAGCATCTTCTGCTTCTGGTACAAAAAGTCATAACATTCTGCTCACCACTCTGGCTACGAACATCTCAAAGACCTTGCCAGTATCTTCCCCTCTAACTACTGACGCAAGCACTTGTACAAGTCCTAGCCCAGGAACTGTGCTCACTTTTGATACTGGTAAGAATATGAGTGCTAGTAAGAATATAGGCAGTGAATTGCTTCCTCAGACGCCTGTTGGCGTTAAGCAATTGCTGCTTGAGTTGCCTCAAGGATCTGAAAAAACGTTTAAAATCCTTCCTCAAAAATCACAGCATGTGCTTAAGATCGGAGACAAGCCCCAGCAGGGTCATACTAAAATATTAGTCTCTTCTCAAAAAGCTGGTCAAATCTGCTACAAACCAATTGTTGTGCAAAAGAAGAGTATGGTATCTAAAGTGCTAGCCCAAGGAAACAACGTTGTTCAATTGCAGCCTACGTCGCAAAGCTATGTTGGTGAATTACCTAAACAAGTGACTGTCTCAACCACGACTTCAACCACTGTGAGAATTTCGACAGCGGCCAACGCTCACCGTGCAGCTCTGCAAACCAACACAACATTGATTTTAGCGTCATCTGTGCATCCATCACTGAAGTGTGCGGACTCGACCAATCCCACGGCGCCCACCTTAGTCCCTTCTCGCAGCACTTTTCCCATAACTGCAACGGTTTCTTTGCCTTTGTCACTTGATCAATCCTTGTCTAAAAATGCACCCAGCTCACCACCAGATAGCGTGTCTTTGAACGAATCTCCTGCTTGTCTGACCGAAAAACTAGATCTTTTAGCCACTGCAGCTTCTGAAATAAGTCAGAAAATGATCCCAAATCAATCCCCCGGATCTTCAGTAGTTTTGCCGGAAAAGTACACTATTTCTGATCAATCTAAACATCCTAGTGTATTGACTGTTCCGCTTTCGACGCTCTCAAACGTTGCACCATTAGTGAATAAAGATACAGATCAGCTCATAGAAGTTTCCCTGGAAGAAGTCCCAAAATTGAATGTGACCATGTCTCGGGATGATTCCAACAATGTTGGCTTCGACGTCAAAAGCGGTGATTCAAATTTAATTTCGTTAGAACAATTTTCCCTCAAGACTGACACACCATTAGCGGGGATTTCAATTGACAAAGTAGAGTCTGCAACGGCAGCGCTCAAAAAGAGTGTAGAGTTACTAAACACTTGTAAAACCGCTGCGGCTTCTTCTGATAGCACCACGACCTCTGAATCTCATAATGTAGACAATGTTGAGCAGTTTTCAGAGATGAAGAATAAGTCTGTTGTTCCAGCGCTCCCTTTAGTGGCAGCAGCGTCTGTCGACTCCTGTCCGAAAATTTCTCAAGAAAGTTTAAGTTCATTTAATGAAAAGAAGTTGCTTTCCATCGATACCAAGCAGCAGTTTAACACAGTAAAACAAGATTCTGAAAGCTCCAGTGATGTTGAGATAATTGAGGAAAGTTCACCGTTGCAAATTTCAGAAGCAAATTCTAAACTCGTCTCTAAAGACAAGAGTAAAATTATCTTGTCTAAATCGAGCTGCTCTCAAATAAAAATTTTCTCCTCTTCCTCTAATCCCCCAAGACTGACTGCGGGTTCATCGTTCACAAGCCCTCAAATCATCGTGTCATCTCAGTCTGGGAAAGGTGCAACTATCGTACGCCCCGGCCGTTCTTTAGGCACTATAGACGGTAAGAACATCACAAAGTTAACCGTGCGACCCACATCTGCTGCTTTTAAATCACTCTCTGCGCAGCCAGATATGGTTAGTGCCAAGAAAATCATAATTGCCTCGGGCATTTCTTCGCGACAACAAAATACTTCCTCCACTTTGATGGCTACTTCATCTCACTCGACTCGAAAGGAATCTAGCATGGTGTACGTGACAGCTTCAGCCGAGTCATCAGCTCAGCCTGCTGTCATGACCGTGGGCGCATCTGAGGCTTTTTCTTGCATGAAATTGTCTTCAAGTCCTTCAGGTCACCACAAAAGCAGCGTGACACCTCCCATATCACTAGTGTCCAGCTCTACAGCTTCTGCAGATGCCAACAAGCCTGTGAGGAGTACCAGCGAAAAGATACCTAATGTTTCCCCAGAGCCTACTGATACTGATGAAATGAAAGAAACTGCAAGTCAACGGCCCTCAACGGTACAGGTAGTTTCAACTAATGAAGTATTTTCTTCTAAAATTAGTTTTCTCAACTTGAAGAAAATTCATATTAGCAAACCATGTAAAGTTCAAGGCCCAATCGTATCTGCCTCGTTGGCGATAAATGAACCTGCCACAGACGCTCACACGACCAGTTCACCAAGTCCTAGTGTCAGTAGGCCTGAGGCTGACATTTATAAAAGTGAAAGTATTTCATCCTTGGAAGCTTTACACATTCCTGCTGGCAGTAAAGGCATGCAAAAGCTCGATGATTCTATTTCTAAAGCAGATTGCAAAGCCATGAATTTAGAAAACGTTCCTACATTTGCGAGCTCTTCGAAAGTGAGAAAAATTTCTTTTTCTACTGTTCCTACGAAAGTATCTCTTCTTGATGTATTTACATCGTCGACGGTGCAAGAATCTCTCAACGCAAAAAGTTGCCCTACTGTTACGTCTCCCAGTGCCCATCCAACTTCTGAGATTTCTGATGAGGCAACTAAAACGAAGGATACTTCCTGTGCTGACAATGTTCTTGATCTTGAATTGCCTAATGATGATAAGCTGTCGTCGTCAGTAACACCTTTACAGTCGTCCACTAACGACAAACCTTGTTGCACCTCAAATTCTAACACAGTTCCTACTAGTTCACAGTATATTCCTTTGACAGAGGTATCTAACATCTCTCCAGCAAACAAAGTTGATGACGAACCTCATCCGTCCCCATCTTTGAATTCCGACCAACAGAAGTTCGATGAACAAGTCACGCCTGAAAGCTCCGACTTATCTGCCACAAAATCTGCCGACGAACGAGATGCTGATGTTGAGTCTGAAATATTACTTGAAGTAGAAACAGTAATACCTGTAAGTACTACTCGCACTAGTACTGAAAGCACGAAATGTGCGACTCGAGCTTCTGTAGAAGAGCATACAAAAATGTCGAAAACCTCAGTAATACAAGGCAGTTCGAAGGGATGCAAAGGAGCTTCGACAAGGACTAAGAATCTTCCGGTCAAGACCCAGAAACGCCACAGCGCGCGTCTGAGTCTCACGCCGTACGAAGGCGCAGCGCAGCTTAGAAGTGGTAGGAAACGATCTACTTGAATTTTTTCATTGATTCCTACATATTTTCTTTCAATTGACGAATAATCGCTTCTGCCTGTAAAAATTGTTAAATTTCATAATCCTGGGGGCATCTTTTGAAGTTGTGAATGATTCTCATAATAGTTTGTCATTAGCTTGAGCGTTCACCCAACGGAAACAAGTCAACAAGAATGGTTTTAGCTGTTGTGGTCAATTGTTATTGTTGAAGTGATTGCTTCTGAGCATTTACTTATTTCAGCTTTTGCTTTCTCTCTTGCTAGGAGTCTCTACATTACATGGATCAGTTTTGACTGGGTTGCGTTTATCGATGTTGTATTTACAAAGTGACGATCTCCTTAGATATGTCAGCGTACTGAAATATAGTTTGTTTTAGTAGTTGTACAGTTTTAGTGTCAAGTGTCACGTTCTGAATTTTTGTGTAGACTTGAACTATGTACAGCATTATAAACTGATACCTTCAATGTCAAATCGTTTCACACGTTCACTACGTTTCTGCGGTTGCTACGGTCGGTTTGGTTAGATTGGACGAAGCAGAATTGGAAAGCCTTCTTTACTGCTAGATTACATTCTTATCCATTCTAACAAGCGGAAAATATATAATTACACGACAGCATTTTAACTTGCACGCCATGGTTTAATTTAAATAAAGGAAGTCAAGTTGTAGCCATTGTTACTGGTTCGTAAATGAGTAATTTACCAAGTGGTACACACACGTACTAATACGTAGTGAACGTGTTAAATGAATATTGCGCTCTTCAGGTTCTTTCAGCTTTCGTTCAAATTTTTGTAGTAAATGCTTAGAGTTGTCCTGCTGTTCTCACTACTGAAGCGCCTCAATCACAAGTTGAGAAGTACCGTACGTGGGTGCGCATTCAATGAATTGAACTTTAGCGTAAGGTATGACGCAGAACGCAGTGACGTAAGACAGGAGCCAAGAAAATGTTCGCTACTCTATGCCTTGACGCGCTTGAGGATGAGAATAAAACTAGGATTGAACTCTTCGATCATCCATTAATTCTGTTTGTGTTCTTTCATTTCTTTTTAAATGGAACGTATTCTTCGCTGGAAGTAATTCTGTACGTTTGCGTTTCATGTACCTTCATTTAAATATAATAGTTAACATTGCTATAATTTTCATTTACCCATTCTTGAACAGCTAAAGCGACTCACACTAAAAAAATAAAGCTGGAGAGACTTCGGAATTTTCAGTTCCCTTTTGCAATTTACCGGTACCGAACTGTGTTATTATACTAGGGTACACGGCCCGTCAAAAATGGCGGGATTAAATATTTTCGTGTAATATATTTCCCAAATGTTGATAACAGACAAATATATCCATCCCAATAGTACCTGCGATTAAAATATGCTTGTACTTGTGCACTGGTGAAACTCGTATCACATATACGGTCATTAAACATCCTTATGAGCGTGACAGAGAGACAGAAGAGACTACTTACAAAAAAACCCTCCGACACTAGCATATGCGCAAAGCTCATCTTTATCAGTACTCTATCCGGGAATTTTCACTGTTCCCTTTACCAATTTTACTGGTGCCGAACTGTGTTATCATCATTTGTATCGTAAAGGGAGCAGTCAATAGACAAGGATTTGATAAGGATTACTTGCTAATAACAAGTATTCCAGCCCACCCACACCTTCCCGTGGTGGTACCGTTAGTATACCCACTAGGAGTTGCAACTCATTACCTATTGTTTATGTAAATTGGCAACATAGTGATCATATGCTTATTTATACAAGTGTTGTCCGTGGGTAGAACCGACGTGGGGGGCGCCCACTAACACCTGGGGTCTTTTCTTATTAGTATTGTGTAATTATCTTGAATTGTTCTCGTGTTAAAAAGGAAAAACTAGAAGCGGCCCCCTTGATTTATCAAGGTGTCCCATCCCTTATATACAATGAGCAAGAAGTACGCAGCAGGGCTTCACCGAGGAGCAATGGAGCCTCCGCAGGTGTGCGAGGAGAGAACAGGAAGTGACCCACCTGACAGAGGAGAACAAGTCAACAAAATAACAAGTTCTAAGAGGCGAATTGAAAGAGCGATTGAGTTGATGCTGGGTGGAATTGGAAGAGAAGATGAAAATAACATGCTTGCTGATCTGAGTGCCGAGGAGATGGCTGTGATTGAGCGGCAGTTGGCAGAAATTGAACAAGCAATTGTATCAACTCGATCCAAGACCCCAATGGACCAGAAATTAGCTGACAACAGAAAAACTATGAAAAAGGAAAAAAGAAAATATGTGCCATTCGTGTTTACTGAAGAGAGAAACTTT
>JACJUY010000596.1:178646-213762 GCA_014220935.1 Platorchestia sp. MABIK | reverse complement strand
TTTACATATTTCCCCCCTGGGAGTGCTCTTTCCCTTAAATAGTTGTATTCATCTGAGGGGCTTAGAAGTATCTCAGTATGTTTTTCATAGGCTCCACGATTTTGAACAAAACTTCGTTTAATTTTTTAATGAGAATTAAAACTGAAATACCGATTTCCGTCAAAATTGTTTCGGCATGATCGAGTTTCACAGGAGATTATTTTGGATGGCGCAAAGTTTGGAAACCACGAGCCTCATCAGAGTATGGTAGCAATTGAAAAAGAAATTGTCATCTAGAGTACGATGAGCAACATCTCAAATCAGACGCAAACCAAAAACACAAGTAGCTCACTTAACCTTGTTGAATGTGGTGAAATTTAATATACTACCTATTAATCATCATTAGCAAATAAACTGTATACGTACATTTATTAACAGTGAGAGTCAAAATTACTTTGCCACTTGTATCGGAAAAAAACACACAAGGGTTAGAATTATTTCGATTACCCCATTCCCTCTCACATTAGTTTGACGACATAATTTTGATTCGCCCTCTGCTCATATGAATTTCAGTGATGCATCTTTTTTTAGACGGAATCAAACATATATTCAATTATAATTTCACATTTTGCTTCGCCCATAAGAGGCGTTCCAAACGATGCTGCACATAGGAGACCTGAGTTAACGGTTGTAAAGGTTTTTGTATTTCACCAATAAGTTCTATAGACACTAGTTGTACTGTCAAGCATTGTGATGAAAAATTGGATCAACAGTTCGAATTATAATCGTACATCTGAACATATATTAGTATTGCCAACCAGCATCAAAATTGTGAATTTTGAGAATTTTTTCCGAAGTAAATACCTTGGTTAGCCACTTGAGAAAAAATTAACAACTAAAGTTGAATGTTTGTGGAGAAACTGGTTAATTTTTCTGACTAGGTAGGTCTTTCAAAATAAATCTTGTTTAAGCCGTCGTAGAAGTAATTGCATTTTATGCTCTTAAGATCATTTCATAATGCAGCTACTATGCAAGTTTGCAGTAACTACAGAAAATTAAAAATACGTTACTGTATCCAAATGTTTAATCATTTGCTTTCAAAAGCGTCAAATTTAAATTTTTTTTAACTTTCGACAGTGAAAGTATGCAAAATGTGGCAGACCCCCAAGTGGGGCAGATTATTAAAAGTGCTCACGAATGTGTACATTTCTCATACTCTGATGCTGAATGTGAAATCAAAATGCAAATTGCTGTACTCAAACAAAAGTTATGATGAAAAGAAGATAGTGTTTGTAATCAACATTTTGATCGCAAACTGGCATTTTACGAGCAGTTTCCAACAAGAACGTGTATCTCACGAACTACAAAATTTTTCCAAAATCTAATATTGAAGCTGGTATTCATTTTTTTTAAATACAATGCGTCGTTAGAAGGCAATCACTCTACAGCCCCTAGGGCTACTTTCTTGTCCAAATTTTCCGTACTTTTTCGCTGTCGATGGTCTTAAGAAAAAACTGATTAATACAAAAATTTCAACTTGTTGTGTGGTGTTCCGTGTTCGCTTGTGTTCAGCCGAAGATAAACATTACGAGGCTTTTTAATATTTCAGAATCTTTTCCTTCCAGCAAATACGTGAGTGCCGTAGGTACAGAATGTATATACAGTGTGTATATCATAAGAAATTACGGCATGAAGCCTACCCGAACTTGCAACTCTTTTTGCTGGTCAAAAACAAAGCCAAGATAAACTTAAGTTCTAAAACGATTACTCTGATTCTTCATGGTTTCCTAAAACTTGCGACTTTTTTGTCGAAAACTCGTGCAGTGTAGAGAAGAAGCAACGAGTTCCTCGCCAGCCTGAGAAGCGGAGCCAGCAACTGCCGGCCTCTGATTTTATGCTCTCCTTCCCCTCAGCTGACCGTGGCCTACTGCCAGCCCATTCTCCGCCGCAGTATACAGAGGGGAGACTGCTGCAAGCCCAACGCCAATCAAATTGAGAGGCCTTTGGGCACGCCAAGGCCCGTTGCTGCCTCACCACTCACCGATTTGATAGACCTCCTGACTCTGTAGGCCACTACACCCACCCTACACCCACCGATTTGAAAGGCCACCTGACTGACCGAGACCCATTGCTGACCCAACTCATTACTAAGACCCATTCCACCTGATGTGGTATAGGTCTCCTGACTCACAGTGACCCACTACCGGCCCACTACCCACAGATCTGAATGGCTTCTTGGCATACCGTGACCGAATTCTGCACCGGCTAAGGCATGATCTTTGTGTTATTTTTAGAAGCCAAAATCAATGTACAGCATTCACTTTTCCCAAATCAGGGAGGAGCATGAGCGGATTCCAGAGGAGGCGCGAGCCTCCGCAGTAAAGCCTGATTTTCCAGTAAAGTTTTCAATGAAGGAGAGTCTTGTGACTCTAGACAACAGGAAAGGAAGACTTCAGTGAAATAGATTTGGAGTTGTTGTGGGTCAAGTACCATCCAGTTTACCCTTTGATCGCACATAAGGCTCTCCAGGTTCTTGTGATGTTTTGATTCACATATTTATGTGAAACTGCAGTTTCCGCGCTTGTCGCCATCAAAATGAAATGCAGAAATCGGTTGATCCTCGAAGGAGATTTTCGTTGAGCACTCTCTAGCATTCAGCCTCACATTCAAAAACAAGTGTCAAGGAAACAATGCCAAATGTACCTCATTCTTTTTTTTACATCTAATGGCAATGATGCACTTTCAAATATGTCAATGATGTAATTGTAATAAGTTCATATTAAATGGAATAGAATCAATAGAAAATCCTTTTTTTATATCTGCGTTAATTATTTACAATCCCAGAACACAAGTATTTGCGCAACTTAATTTTCCGTGTATTTCAAAGACTTCGAGATCTGGGTCCCGGTAAAGGTTACTTAATGTTCAACTAGCATTTTTAAACAGGCAAGTTAAACATACTGGACAAAAATACCGATATCATAAAAAATTTACTGAACGAAAAATAAAAAACATGGGACGAAAGTAGCTAGCTAAAATTCAAAATCCTTTGTATTTTCCGGAACAATTTAAGTATCTCTATTGCATTACCTCCTGGAAGCATTTGAAGTTTTCTATAGAAACTCTTAGAAGCACATTTAAAGTCAAACAACTATGATCAGCACAATCATTTACCTTCAAGATATCTATGAAAGCAGACGTCAGTGTCAACAAAGCAGAAAAGTCGAAGAAATTTCAGAAGCAATTTGAAAGCAAATAATTGGACTTCGTAATGAAAAATTTGCATACAGACAAATCGCTGAACGTGCTAACCTTCCACACTCAACTATTGGAGCTCTTGTTCAGAAGTTTCAAGCGACGGGTGCAATCTCAAATTGATAAGAGCCAGAGCTTCCCGCAAGATCAAGGGTCGCTGTCGAAGGTACATGTTGCATGAAGTGACTAATGAACCCATGACAACCCATAAAGGTCAGCAGCAAGGACCTGAGTTTCATGGAATGGGCGTCATTCAAAAAACTATAAGTAGAGAATTACACCGAGTGAAGTGATCAACGGATCACTACGGATCTACGGATCACTGACATGCAGCTTAACATGTGAAGAACCGTTCGAAGTTTGCCAAAGACCATCTTGACGCAGGTTTTGAGTTTTGGGAACGGGTTGTGTAGTCCGACGAAAGTAAAATTGAGCTCTTCGGCCGAAATGATTCTCGTCATGTGTGGAGGAGACCAGGGACTGCCTATGATCCTAAGAACACCCTCCCTACTGTCAAGTGTGGAGGAGGCAATATCATGGCTTAGAGCTGTTTCACTTTTTAGGGTGCTGGAGAACTCCCCATCATTGATGGCAAAATGGATAGTTCCATGTACCAGAAGATACTAGAACACTAGCTCATTCCAAACGCAAGAAAATTCTTCGAAAGACCCAAGTGGATCTTTCAGCAAGACAATGACCCAAAGCATGCGGCCAAATCAACAAAATAATGATTTACTACATAGAGACTAAGTGCTATCCAATGGCCCAGCCAGGCTCCTGACCTCAATCCCATAGAAAGTTTGTGGAAAATACTGAAATCTGCAGTGCAGAAAAGGAGCCCCCAAAATCGCGCAGAATTAAGAGCAATCTGCGTTGATGAATGGAAGATTCCACCAAAAGAGTGTCAGAAGCAAGTTGCAAACTACCGGGTGGCCCAGCGAAGTGTGGACAAATAAAAGTTAGGTTTTTTCAGTTATATGGTGGCCAGTCAAAACAACTCAAGTATCAAATAAAATTGAAATGTGTTGTCTTTAATAACATCCAAGAATTATTCAACATATTCTTCTGTCTCGATAACCTGGCGGAGACGAGGAATCACCTGATCATACGTGGCACGCACAGTTTGGTGCCAATTTCTCTGCCCAAGATTTTGTCAGTTTTTGCTTCAGAACCTCTACACTTGAGTAATATACAGCTTCTGCTCCAAGATTCGGTGCCTGTTGAACGTCAAACTTCATTCAGAGACAAAAACCAGCCTCGATAATGGTGTAGGTAGGGGTTACGTCCACAGGTCTCAAAAGCACTCTGATTTTCATCGAGACTGGTGTCAAAATCAACCAACATGTTTATCTGAAGATGTTAAAGGATGAAGTTGTTCCTTGGGTGAGGAAAGTCACTGAAAATGAAGGAATTACACTTGAAGAGGATGGAGCAGCCTCTCACACAGCTAGATTGGTCCAGGACTTGTGCAAAGACAATTTAAAGTCGTTTTGTTCCAAGGAACTATGGCCTCCATCTTCTCCTGATTTAAATCCAATGCACTTCGGGATACGTTCCATCTTGGAACAGAAGTCCTGCGCTGTATCGCACTCAAGTGTGGAGGTTTTGAAGCAAAAAATTTACCTAATCTTGGCGAGAGATTGATGCCGAAACTGTGCGTGCCACGTGTGATCAGGTGATCCCTCGTCTCCGCCAGGTTATCAAGGAGAAAGGACTATATGTTGAATAATTCTTGGATGTTATTAAAAACAATCTATTTTGCTTTTATTTAATACATCAGTTGTTTTGATTGGCCGTCATATAATTGAAAAACCAACTTTTATTTCTCCACACTTTGCTGGGCCACCAGGTACAAAAACCGTTTCCATGCTGTAATTGCAAATAAAGGTCATGCAACTAAATATCCCATTTGTTTATTTGTTTTGGCCAAATAATTTTGTCCCTCATATTTGTTTTTTTTTTTTGGTCGGGTGATGTAATAAGGCGACCGTTTAATTCTTTTTGTTCGGTTTTAATATTCTGTTGAATAAACGTTCTCTGAACCCTTTGCATTCGTTACCCCAACGCAGAACTCGAAGGCCCTCCGCACACGGGGCTACTCTAATGAAACTGATCACAGACGCAAATCACTAACCAGTACGCATTGAGTCACTTCCTGTGTAATTGATAAGGACGCCGTACACGGAGCTACTGCTTAAGGCCCTGATACACTGGCGATCGTGACTCGAGAAATTGCGGCAGTGGATCCCGCCGCCAGTTGAAGTGAGAACTGGCGACATGATACACTCAGCACGCAAGAGGAATCACCGCGGAATGCATTGCAAGGCTTCAGTCTGTCTCTGCATGTCGTAAGGCTAGGTGTACGATTGCGACCAGCCGTATAGTGCGCCGGATAGAAATAAAGCTCCCATTGCGCTGTGCTTTAGCTTTCTGTAAGAGCTGCTTTTCACATTCTACAAGCAGCCCTATTTTTTAAATGCGTCAATAATATACAGCGTTAGAGTTTTGTCCACTCAACTGCGGAGCAAGACATAGCTGCGCACCTCTCTCGTCAACGATCAAACCTGTACTGCTCATCGCAGTGACGCCCGTCTGTTCCCGACATGGTCGGATCGCAGCAAAGCTCGGTGGCCACTCTGCCAACTGGCTGGTGTGCAGGGGTGGGAGGCACTTCGCGAGGCATGCTGACGGTTATCACCGCGATTTTTGCCTAGTGTATCAGGGCCTTTACTAACACGTTAGTAAAGCGTTAGCTACCAGTTGCTGGATGACTCGCATGTTCAGTCACTTTTGAGTTGCGTCTCTCAGTTTGTTGGTAACTCTTCTATTGTGTGAACGTTCTACGGAATGAACGAACATAAACGGAATACAAAATTGATCTAGGAAGTGAAAAATGACCCGTTTTTTAAACCATCAGGTTACTCCATGATGGATGAAACAGAAATTCCATATAGTGAAGTTGGAAAAGCCCTAAATATGAATGGTAATACATTTTTGTGCCGTACAATACTTATTATAATTTCTTTAATTTCCTTCTAATTTCTTTGAATGGTATACAAGGTGTCGTGTAATTCGATGTACATATTTCAGCCATATACAGAAAAACGCTAAAAAAACCATGTTCACGAGTGGCATAAACCTGAATTTTTCATCTTTTTTGAGAAATAACGATCTAAAATAATTTTAGATTCTACTTTTGGTACGTGACAGCGCACGCCAGCAGCAGTTAGATTTACTCAATGGCTGCATTGTAAGCCAATTCTTACGGGAAACCTTCTGGATAAACATTTCTCGAAAACGAAGGTGCTTTGAGGTTTTTGTCACTCATGAAAATCGTTTCATTTTGCGTTTTTCTATATATGGTTAAAATGTGTGTATCGAATTACCCAACACCCTGTATAAAATAATCTATGTATTTGATATGCTATGTAGAGTGTATATAATTTAATTTTCAATGGGTATACAATGAAAAGGTTTTTTTTATGTCTATTTATTACTAGAGTATCCTCAAGTTGTAATTCTTTTGCAGCAACGAATGGTCGGCGGTTAAAGTGTTTCTCTATGCATGGATGAATCAAAAATTGTCTCCGTTTTCTATTTCTTCTCTGACGATAATGATTGTATAGTTTCAAATCTTCGCCACTTGAATCGCTATCCACAATGTTGCTGAATGATTGCATTATGCGGTCCTACTTCCACGAACACCCAGTGGAGATTACGGATTTTAGTAGCCTCGTGTGCGGAACCTCATCACTAATGAGTTAGTAACTGGTTAGTAACGTCAATCACAAACCAGTTTAGTTTCATTAGAGTAGCCCCGTGTGCGGAGGGCCGAAGTCTTTGAAATTCGCGAAAAATTGAGCTGTGCAAATACTTGTGTCTAAGCACTGTAAAAACACAAAGGGGGGGCTCGAAGGGAAAAATATGTCCTTTAAGGGGAGCGTGGGAGTAAAAAGGTTAAGAACCACTGTTCTAAGTAACTTATACGGAAGATGAGTAAAACTTGATTGTCCACGAAAGCGTTTCTATTGAAATAGCGTCATGCAAAAACAATACGCCTAATTCCTTGCTGGGTTTCATAATTGTACCAGTCTTTTCCAAAGCGCGACGAGTTTCAAGTATCGCACTTTAGACAAGAAAGACCTTAGTTCGGTCCCAGTCCAGTACCCACCGTATTTTCACCATAGCATATGCAGCTCCTCTGAAGATTAGAGCCAATGAAAAATAAATTTCTACAACACGATTGTAATGATGATGCGATCAATTCGAATATTTTTTTCAAAGATACACACCACCATGCACCCACCGATCTGAGACGCCTCCTGGCATGTAGTGGCGACGATCTGCTGCATCTGGAACTGCGGCATGCGGAGGTCTCGGTACATCTTGATGGGTTCTTTTGTAGCCTTCCACTGCAGCACCAGCTCCTGCATCGTCTTCGAGACTACACGCAATCGTACTCAGAATTGGCAACCAGATAACTGGAAAATTCCCTAGTTTCATTTCGCTTCGTAATTCAAGATTAGATTAGACGTTATTTTAAGCCTCCTTTATCGCAACAAATGCGTTCCGAAGAGAAGAAAGAGGAAGGCACCTTTAAGTGTGGAGATAAGGGAACGCGGAATCTATGCACAAGGTCAACCGACTGAAACAGTCAGTTGAGAAAGAAGTTCATGAAACAAGATTATTAAGCCATCGCCAAGATAGGTCGACTGGTGCCTCTGTACTAACTACATAGGAAATAATGCTTTCCTAGGATAAACTGAGCTCGCGTAACATAGATACTTGCGAATCGGATTTCTGTCACGACCTTCAAAATTTTCGTTTGTTGCCTAATCGCATTCTTTTTCTGGATTTATTTTGCGGAAATTTCGCTACTAAGCTAAACCATTAGCTTCTTTGCGCAGTAACCTGAAATTTCTCAAACATTGGAGGGTATTCGCAGCAACGGAAAACCTGTTGATGAATCTTAACTTGCCCTTGCTAAACCAGCGAAGTTTTCTGGTTATTCTGCCATCTTCATAAAAATTAAATAAAGGTCAGCAAATCTGACTTTCTCTCCTATCCCTGAACATCAGGAAGATTCCACGAAATAAATCAGCCTCAGAAAATACGACTTTATCAGTGAAGTCAACTCCGATTGAAAACGGAATAAAACCTCAACCAGACGCAATTTACTGGTCTTAGAGAATATTATCAGGTTGTAACAGAAGTTTTATCCATTTTTTAATTTGAAAAATAGTGACAATCATGTCAAAGATATATTTATTGTGTCTTCAACATAGTCACCATTTTAATTAATTACATCTTCCCATCTTTCCATAAGCTTTCTAATTCCTTCATAGAATTTAGCCAGTTTGGACTAAAAAAAAAGAAACTAGTTTCATCTCGACCTTTTCTCTTGAAGCAAGCCTTTATCCTATTAAATGATTCTGTAAGCTCCTGAAAAGATGAAAATCGGTTGGAGCAAGATCAGGAAAATATGGTGGGTGATGCATGACTTCCAAGCCAAATTCTTCAATGAGATTTTTGATTGCTCCTGAAGTGTGAGGTCTGGCATTGTCATGGTGCAGAATCACTCGTTTTCGATTGATCAAAGAAGGCCGTTTTTCCTGCAAACTGCTTTTAAACGAGTTAGCTGCTGACAGTAAACTTCAGATGTTATTGTTTGATTGTCACCCATTAGTTCATAATAAACAATTCCCTTCAAATCTCACCATATACACAAATGAATTTTTTTAGGGTGCAGTCCACTTCTCGGTTGTGGAATTGGCTTTGAACTACGACTTTGCCACTGTCTTTTGCGCTTAAAATTGTTGTAAAGGATCCACTTCTCGTTACCAGTTTTGATTCGGTCTAAAAAAGGTGCCTGAAGTTCACGAGAACGCAGTGATACACAACAGGTCACATGCTGTTGCCTGTTGGTTTCCGACAAATCGTGTGGGTGGGACCCATTTTCCAACCTTTGAGATTTTGCCAAGTATTTTCATTTTCTGATATATGGTCATATGGCTTACATTAAAGGTTTTGCCTAGGTCTCTAGTAGTGTAGATTGAATTTTCATCAATGGCAGCTTACAATTGCTCATAATTGAGTTTTTTGAGCAACCTGCTCTCGGTTCGTCGTTCAGTCTGAAGTCATCCTTTTTGAAACGTGAAAACCATCTTCTGCAGGTCTTTTCATTCACAACATCATTTCCATAAGTGTTTTTCAGTGTTTTTGCTGCTGAGCTTGCCGTATTGCCTTTGTGAAATTTAAACAGTAAAATGTGCCTGATATGCTCTTTACGTGGAGTGTACATTATGGATAAAGATAGTTATTAATTACGACAATTATCACACATTCTGAGGGAAGAAATAATATTTTATTAATTACCATATTGATAAGCACACAACATTACCAAGCTAAATTGAATTAATCGTGCCCTAAACATATAGCTCAAAAATTAGACAGAACTTCTGTTACAACCTGATACCTAATCGCCCTCAAGAGGCAAGAGATGTAGAAATACCTGTCTAAATTACGCTCTACAGAAGTTCGCTGCTGAGTCAACAACGAGGAACTCCACCTCTAAAAGAAGTGCTGCTAAGCCGGTGACAAAAGCTGCAATCTTCCTGAGAAAAGAGGCTATCTCAAAAGATTATGTAAGTTAGTTTAAGCCTCCCTAATAGCTACAAAAAAGAACGTATCGAAGGGAGGAAGGAGGAAGGCCCCATTTAGTATGGAGATAAGAGAATGAGGAATCTAGGCAGAAGGGGAATTGAAACGGTAAGTTGAGAAAGAAGTTCATGAAAAAAGATAAAAGTTAGAGAAGAAAGTCGGAGGTGCTGAAAAACAGGACAGTAGTGAACCGAAAAAAGGTGGTCCTTAACATAACAAAAAAAAAGAGAACATTTTATTTCAACTTAAAGAAGGCCTACCTAACTCTCAGCTCAGGCCCACACACATTTTCCCCCTATGAGGGCTAATTCCCATAGATACAATAATTGTATCCCCCTGAGGGGGGCTATCTTAAAAACATTAAATTATCCGTTCAAGAAGACCCAAACAAAGGGTAATTTACGCACTGATAAACTTGCACATCAATTCGATGGCATGAACATAAATAAGGTTTCCCGTCGACGGAGAAAAACATCATCAGTCCTCATCCATCCTCAGGGAAGCTATCGACCCTCTCAAAACCTGGGTGCAATAACCCAAGGTCTCAAGCTTCAACAACTAACTACCCTCAGGTATCCCTAAGACAGGGACATTATTAACCTCTAAAATAATACTTATCAAAAAGATGGCGCCCGAACAGGGACCATCCATATTATCTATCAGAGATAAAGTTGAAGAAGAAAGTAGTCGGTGCTGAAAAACAGGAGAGCGCTGAACCGAAAAAAGATAATACTTAACACATTTCCAGCGAAGTGACCCACCGGTGGTCACTCAGGCGATTTTCATAGTGCTGCTAACCCACCTGCAGTCACCAACTCATGTTTTATTAATACATAATGAAAGCTAAATAAAGGCCCGATCCAATTAATGTTTGCTATTTTCAAAGTTGATTACCACAATTGACTTTAAACTTGATTATTGAAATTCAGTTTAACCCATCGCAGTTAACGTGTTAAACATTACAAATATTTCATTTCAACAAAAAGAAGGCCTACCTAGCTCTCAGATTGGACGCTCGAATTTTCCACCTCTGAGTGCTAATTCCCATAGACACAGTAGTTGTAGCCTCTTGAGAGGATTCTGAATTCAATAAAGGTGTAATAACTATAGGTAAAAAATACGAGCGATAAATGGGTGCAATATACACATTCGTCTCAGCTTTAACTTTTACGAAATTTGACAGCATTTCGCTAAAGCGCTTTCATGCCGGTAAACGCTTCGAAATTATATTTCAGCTCCGAATTATGAAGAATGAATTAATTCTCATTTGAAATGTAATCAGAGTGAACACTTGAACTTTAGGAGACGGTCGGCCTTTGAACAGTTTTTTTATATCATCAACAACCTAAATTTCGACGAAACTCGAAAAACGAGAACTGAACAATTGCTCTGTCTCTAGTCATTTTCAGTGGATAAGTTTTCGAAGTTCACGAGATCACTTGAAAGCTCAAAGAAAAGGCTTGAATATTGTTTCGGCAGTCAAGATATTTTTCAACACATTGTAACAATATTGATGTTCGAAAATTATGATAAAAATTATAAAATACAAGAAAATTTCACAAGTATAAGCACAGCAATGAATACTTACTCATGGAAAATATTTAATTTTGTTTGCTTAAGGTAGAGGTAGTGGAGTATTTAAAATAGAAAACTTAATAAGGTAATTAAGGTACTTAAATACTTAAGGCAATATAAATAAGTTATCATAAAATAATATAATCTTTAAAAAAGGTTATTAAAATAGTGTATTGATATTAAATGGTGAGTTAAGGTCGGCCAATTGAAACTCAGAATAAATTGCAAACTTAACTGTTGATTCAAAAGATCGCATCTGCTACGCAATAACGCGCACAAAAATTTCTGAAAATAAAATCAAAGGGACGAAATGGATGACATCAAGTTCTGCGACAAAATAGAATTAACTAGAATCCTTTCGAAACAATTCGCGATTCTTTGACCAAATCATACGAAAATACTCAACTTTAAAACAATCAATTGGAATAATTTTGACAGCTTAATTTTCTTCAGTGCTGTTTCATTTTGAGCTTGAATCAGTAAGTTTTATCTGGACTTGATATATATGTTTGCCAAGCTTTTACATCTAGGCAATCGAGCCATCGTCCTGGTGAACGCATGCAAAACCTTCACTGGCAGGTCTGGCTCTGCCGTTTGTGCTCTGACGTGCCAGTAGAGAGGCTTTTAAAATATTTAGAATGGCAGTCAAAAAATTCAAGATAAGCCGCGGAAACGAAACGGGAGAGAGCATTCTCACACCTGGCTATTCTTGAGCCAATATTTTTGAACCAGCTGGCAGTTGTTGAGCCAATACTAGCAGCTGGCAGTTGTTGAGCCAATACTCGCAGCTGGCAATATTAACGAAATAGATTGTAAAGTGCATATTATTCGTTAGGTAAATTAAACAAAGTTGCGACGGGCACAGACATTGAAATGTCTGATGTTATTCAGAAAAACAGTTAGGACGTTTCTGTGTGCGTCGCAACTTTGTTTGATTTACCTAACGAAAATGTGCACTTTGCAATCTATTTCGTAACACGATTGTTGAGTCGATACTCGCAGCTGGCATTACCTGTCCCAATACTCACAGCTGGCAATACCTGCCCCAATACTCACAGCTGGCAATACCTGCCCCAATACTCACAGCTGGCAATACCTGGCCCAATACTCACAGCTGGCAATACCTGGCCCAATACTCACAGCTGGCAATACCTGCCCCAATACTCACAGCTGGCAATTCCTGGCCCAATACTCACAGCTGGCAATACCTGGCCCAATACTCACAGCTGGCAATACCTGCCCCAATACTCACAGCTGGCAATTTCCATGGTGCAGACTTGGGTGTCCAGGGGGAACTTGGAGAGCTCCATCATGCAGGCGAAGAGCAGCTTCAGCCTGTGGAGGTGATGAAAATAGTGTTGAAGGACGTTGATAAAATTAACATAAAAATACAGACTCGAGTCCTCTACTGCTCCCCTCCACGCATGCCGCCTGAGCGTGTGGTGAGTGAGGCTGGATCTCAGTGTCACCTCACCGCCTCCAATCGAATGACAATCATAAGAGCAATATGAATGATTGGTGATGTTGTACAGTTGTATGTACGGTTTTAGCGAACATTGTATAATTTTAACATTGATTATACACATTGGCGATGATTAAATTAGATTATTAGCTTATGACTCCCTATCCGCCACACAAGCGTTCCAAAGAGAGGAAGGAGAAAGGCACCATTTAGTACGGAGTTAAAGGGAACGCGGAATCTATACAGAAGGGGGATAGAATTAGTGAACCGAAAAAGAAGTTTATGAAACACAAAAGTTGAGGAAGAAAGTCACAGGGACTAAAAATAGGACAGCAGTGAACCGAAAAAAAGACGGTCCTTAACAAAATAAAGAACATCTCATTTCAACAAAAAGAAGGCTTACCGAACTCTCAGCTCAGGCCTACACATTTTCCCCCTGGGAGCGCTAATTCCCATAGATACAATAATTGTATCCCCCTGAGGGATTGGCGGTGATTAACCAAATTATTGTTAACATTTCGAGTTTCAATAACCATTCTAGCATTTATCTGGCTTGTGAAATTGCATAATTTCAGCGCAATAATTACAATGATAAATGAAACAATGACTTTGATGATCAATCACAGAAAAAGTGCAAAATTGTAATGTATTCAAATGATACATGTACCGAGTATTCAGCCACTTGTGAGAGTGGGTGTGATGTAAATTATACCCTTCCGTGTTTAAAAAAATAGCTGCTACACGATACTTGTATTCCATGAGAACCTGCTGAAAACAACCGAATATATACAAACTCATCGCGATGCCATTAAAATGATTAAACTCCCTTTACGTGATATTCCCTACACTAGAACCGCCTTCGTAATGAAAAAGGTTACGAAGAAATTAATCCTGATTGACTTTAAATCTTCATTCATGAAACAAGGACAGTTTTGGCCTGATACCTTGATCCGTGTTGGAAGCTAGATGATAATTAGCCTGTAGGCATCTAACATGGTGCAAGATTTAAAACAGTACCGAATAAATAAACAAAGAATAAAATATTACATGTGATTAGATTGTATTGTAGTTTAAGCCTCCTTCACCACATAAAGCGAGTACTCAAGAGAGGAAAGAGGAAGGTGCCATTTGGGAGTGAAGTAAGGCAACTGAGGAATCTATCGACGACTGTGGCTTCTGCAACACAGGATTCTTTGAGCACTGAAAGAGCAAAACGAGAAAAATTTCATGCAACAAAATTAAAGTTGAAAAATGTGACAAGTACTGAAAAAAATTTAAAAAAAGATAGTCTGCAGCGACAATAAGAAAAGTCAGTTTCAGCTTCCCTAACTATAACAAAAGTGTTCCATAGAAAGGAACGCTGGAGGCACCATTCAGTTTAGAGTAAAGGGAATGTGGAATCGATGCACAATGTGTCCTCCCATACAAAATCCCCTGCACATAGAAACATTAAAAATGAAGATTCTGAAACAATACAGAAGTTGGAAAAAAAGGAGTAGGTGCTCAAAAACAGGTTAGCTATTAGCCGAAAAATGATTGTCCTCAATAGGACAAAAAATTTGTTCTATTTCAACAAAACGATAACCTACCTAACTCTCAGCTCAGGACCTCTCATTTTCCCTCGGCGAGAGCTAATTCCAATAGATACAATAGCTGTTTCCACCTGAGGGGGTCCGAAGTGAAACGAGAAACAAATTGTTTTATTTAGAGAACACAAAAGTGGCTTTCCTAAATTCCAGCTCGAAACTCTGCACCTTCCCCAGGGGCTTTAATTCTCATGAATAAAAATATGGTTGCATCTCACTGACGGAAAGAAATTAAAAATTATGAGCGCAAACGGGGCTGATTTTGTATTCAGTCGACAAGAACGGAGAGAGTGAAATAAGTACGAGCAACGAGAATGTAATAACAGACAACGGAAAACCGAGACAGTGAAGAGAGTATTTCCTACTTACAGGAAAACGAAAATCGAGCCAATAAATGAATACCCCGCGTTTACAGGACAAAGGGAAAAGAGACACAAGTCGCGATGACCTAGAGCGCATTTCTTGCCCGTGGGAGACGGCAAATTAGAAACGTAGTCTTCGCTGGCCGAAAGTGTTCCTCACGAATGTGTATTCCCAGTGCCAAGACTGTGGGGAAATTCAGCGAAGTAATTTCCTACTGGCCCGACTCAAGGAAATTTCCACAGTCCCGTAAGGGAAGCTCGAAAAAGACCTCATTCCATTACTTACCACTGGCTTGCCTTTTGCTTACTGTTTTTATTTCTCTAGCTCTCATTTACTCAAGTGAAGGCTTCAGTATTTAAAATAGAGTTTCAAGCAAGCCAATTGCAGTTTGAAAGAACAAATTTGATCTCATTCAATCAACACTGCAGTACTAGCTCATTATCCTCCTCAACAACTATCTGGAATAGAAAACTAGTCAGTCAAACAATTTGAAACCAAAAGTCAAACAAACAAACGTCGCTCGATTAAACTCTTGACATGAAAAGGGCGTGCTTGAGGCTGGATGCATGTAGGAGAAATTACCACATTTCAGACCTTTCATTTATTTTCTCCCTAGTTTTCTCCGCCCACGAGGCAATGGCAGCGAAGTCGCAGGCTCCAGCCTGACGTGTCTGTGGCAACCAACGCACCACAGGCGGTGTGTGTGCACCCAGTTCTGTTCTTGTGCCATTTTGGCCGAATGCTGAATCGTGGCGAGTTTCAGCGCCCGTTGTTGTGATGTGGTGAACCCAGCTTAGCTTTAGCCTTACTTGTTGTGAAAATAGAGAGCACAGTCGAGTTAACCGAGTGTGGCATGGAATAGTAAGCACCCATAATGTTAAGCAATAAGCTGTCAGATTAGATAAGATTATTAGTCAGTTTAAGCCTCCCTATCCGCTACAAAGGCGATCCAAAGAGAGGAAGGAGGAAGGCACCATTTAGTATGGAGCTTAGGGAACGTGGAATCTACGCAGAAAGGGCATAGAAACAGTAAGAGGAGAAAGAAGTTTATGAAACAAGATCAAAGTTCAAGAAGAAAGTAGTAGGTGTTGAAAAAACAGGACAGCAGTGAACCGAAAAAAGATGGTCCGTAACAGAACAAAAACCTATGTTATTTCAACGAAAAGGAAGTCTACCTAACCCTTAGCTCGGGCCCTCACAGAGTCCCCCTGGGAGCGCTAATTCTTATAGATACAATAGTTGTATCCCCCTGAGGGGATAAGCCGTCAGAATAGTGAATCTAGCATAGTCTTGCTATCCTTTTCGGCGTAATATGAACTCAGTTTAGTATCAACGTCGATCATGATGAAATAGTGAATGCAGCTAGTTTCAACTCCGATTATGATTTTGTGAACCCGGGGGAGTTTGGATACCCTATTCGATATACTAGTGAACATCCATAAACAAACATTCCAACGACAGAATAAAGAATCTAACGTTTCAACATCCATTTCAGTAGAATAGCGAACTCAGCTTCACTTCAACACCGCGTTGACAAGAATAATGAACTCGGTCTAGCCTAGACACTCATCAGGCCAGACAGGCTAAGGTGACTGACTAGGCCAGTCAAGTGGGAGACGGTTGCATCGCGACCTCATTTAATGTTCAACACCTATTTTGGAAGGATGGTGAACCCAACCTAAATCTAAAACAAAGCCGATTGAAGGAAGTTATAATTCCCAAACATTATCACCGCCGCTCCACCTCCAAGCGCGTGCTTGTCAGTTCAACGCCCGCAGCGCAAGCAAAAGTGGCGCGCCATCGCAATTTTATGGATGAACAACTCCAGCGGGCCTGGACTGCAGCCAACGGCTGGGCGTCCTGAGCAGCGGTTCTGGGCAGCCGTGCGCGTGTGGTGCTCGCAATGCGGTCTCATTCCATGCAGTGCACGCAATGCGGTCTCATTCCATGCAGTGCACGCAATGCGGTCTCATTCCATGCAGTGCACGCAATGCGGTCTCATTCCATGCAGTGCACGCAATGCGGTCTCATTCCATGCAGTGCACGCAATGCGGCCTCATTCCATGCAGTGCACGCAATGCGGTCTCATTCCATGCAGTGCACGCAATGCCGTCTCATTCCATGCAGTGCATGCAATGCAGTCTTATTCCATGCAGTGCACGCAATGCGGTCTTATTCCATGCAGTGCACGCAATGCGGTCTCGCGCGTGCAATCCCGCATGTGTGTGTGCGACCTCATTTGAAGTTTTCTTCTCTACCCATTGAACTTATGTTCTTCACAAATTTGATTCATCTACAAACAGATAAACTATGCAGTGAGTAGAGCTGTAAAAAGCTAAGGACAATTGGAATGCCTTACCAAAACACTAAATGAAAACCCATTTGTTAAGCTAGGGGCATAATTTTACATTCATCTGTGAAATTTCTATCTTTTGCCGGTTTCTTGTCGATTCATGCGATTAACTTGTCACCAAAGTTTTTTCATTTGGGCATCAACGAAGTTTTAAAGTCCCCTCATGTATAAATAATTCTTCCAGCTTGTAAGCCACATTCTCTAACAAAAAAAGTTGCCTTTGAGGAGTGTTTTAAAGTTCTTCTGCAGGAATAATTTTTTCTCGGAAAAATCATGGCACGTCTGTGTACGAAATTTCAATCATTTGTCTGATTTTTTCATAATTTAAAACGTTAATCTTGAAAAAATAATTTCATGATATGAATTAGTTTAAGCCATCAACCACAATATAGAAATTTTAAAAAAATGGAAGGTTGAACACACCGTTTATTGTGGAGTTGAGTGAACCGGAAATTTCTGCGCCAGGTGTGTTCACACTTTAGATCCCCTGCGTGCATACAGCAAGATAGAAACGAAGTTCAGGAAACAAAATACAAATCGAAGAAGAAAGAAATAGATCCTGAAAAACACAACACAAATGAACCGAAAAAATACGGTCCGTAGCAAAACCAAAACCCTGGTCAATTTAAAACAGGCCCACCTAATCCTGAGTTCGGGACCTCGCATTTACCCCCTGGAAGCGCTTATTCCAATAGATACAATAGTTGTGTTCCGCTAATGGACTTAGTGTCTGAAAACACGAAACTTTCACAGCTTTGTAAGAATCTAAAAGAGGCTGAACCGTAACTGAAATAAAGGACGCTGTCTACAGAGAAATGGTACCAACAAAAACACAGACGATAACATTTTTAGAATCAAGCTTCAATATTAAAATCTAAAACACTATTCGAAGTCTATGAACAGGTCTCACTTGCTTTCAAATGTTGACTAAAAAGTTTCCATGCTTTTGCCTCCCTGAAACTCATTTCATTCACTCTCATCTTTTTCGCAGGTGCGTTGAGTTGTGGCCAACGGAAAGCCCAAATAAACACAATTCTCGCAATCCGCTCAATTCTTCAAACGGGATAAATTTCCCTCGCAAGAAATTGCGAGACGTCTTTTCGCTGCTTTGGAAATGCAATCCGCTTTTGGCCCAGTGCTGCGCTTAGCAATGACGACTTGTGTGGCTCTTTCTCAGCTGAATTTGTCTCTTCTGAGACGTCAAATTTTACAGAGAATAAAATTTCTTCCGTCAATGATAAATTTCTCGTTCTCAGTTCAATTCCGATCTCCGATATCGATCGGCAAATCACGCCCAGCATAAGTTGCTGCTAATCAAATTCAAGCCTGTAAATTTGTATTGTCTATTCGTTCATAGAAGCCCTGGAATGAAGTTATTTGTAAATTGTATTTCATCATTTCACCACCCAAGCGCTAATTGCCCAAAGCACAATGACGATAACAGACACTATCCGAGGTACACTACATTCTGTTTGTACAGCTTGAAAACATTACATAGCCCAATGAATTTAATGATTGATAGTAAGTTAGTTTCACACCCTTGCCACAACAAAGATTTTCAAAGAAAAAAACGATGAAGACAACATTTAGTATCGAATTTAGGACACGCAGAATCTATGCACGAGATCATTTCAAACTAGTGTACACGGCTCGTCAAAAATGACAGGATTCAATACCTTTCTTGAACAAATTTTTGTTCCAGTGGAGTTTAAACGTTCAAAGGTAACTTATTTTTCTTATGACAGTAATAAACAGAATACAGTATTTTTGAGCTGCAATAGAAATAGTTGTAGCCGTTTGTGTCATTTCCTAGATACAGAAATTCAGCATTACTGAAAAGTAACTGCGAGCTTGTGTATGTATATTTTAATATGCAATACCCTGCCGAACTCGGTATCCACGATACGGACTCGAGTATATAAGGCTCTGGATCTCTTCAATTATGTTTTAAGGGACTTATTATAACGCACTAGTACAGCAAAATGAGTGCACTAATTTACAGGTGAACTGAAACAAAGACCGCCAGTGCTAATTTATTTCTATCGATTCTTAAGAGCTTGACACGAAACGGACAAATAAACACACGACGGTGATTCTTAGTAGTAGATGTTAATTTAAGCCTCCCAAACCGATAACAAAAAAATGATTCTGAAGAGAGGAAAGCGGAAGGCACCACTCAGTATGGAGATAATGGACCGCGGAACCTATGCAGAAGGGGCAAGAAATAGTAAGCCGAAAAAGAAGTCTATGAAACAACATAAAAGTTCAGGAAGAAAGTCGCAAGTTCTGAAAAACAGGACAGCAGTGAACAGAGAAAAATTTTGATGGTCCTTAACAAAACAAAAACATTTTATTTCAACAAAAAGAAGGCCTACCTAACTCTCAGCTAGAGACCTCGCATTTTTCCCCTGGGAACGAATTCAATACGGAATATAAATCATGTACGTATTATTAGTGTGTATTGAAATCTCATAAAAAGCCAAACGACGCGATGAAAAATTTCCTTGCTTGCATTATGAAATGCTCCCGTCATTTGTAATGAATTTAAATTTACAATCTTCAACTATTCTAGGGGGATTTACTTGAGCTCTACTGCTCTCCAATTGCGCTCTCCTACCAGCCACGGCGATGTTCACCCCATGATTCAAAGATGTAATAAAAACAACGCATTTATTTACGGAACCGATAACGGCAGTCATTAAAGTAACAGACGGATCTTTGATACTGAAAATTCATCAAAAGCTGGCCACGTTCAGGAAAAATAAACTCCAAGAAGCTCAAGCAACGAAAGTTTTCTTTATTAATGAAAAGCAAAGCGCTTTCAAGCCTTCACCACGTGCATCAACTCTGTTTGCAGAGCAAAATATCAGAAGTTAAGGAAATTTTTTGTCTGTTTCTAAAGTCATCCAGACCAGATCTTCTGAACATTTTGCCTGGCGCACAGGGAGACGAGGACCATTTTTCAGCGTTCTTTTTGGGTGCCCTCCGCTCCCGAAAGTATTTTCGTGACAAAGAATGAGTTCCATTTGTCTCGGAGAACGAGATGGCCTAGTTCAGCTTCAGGACACGCTGTCCACTGCCCGTACCCAGTATTGGCATAACTACACTCGCAATGTGAGTTCTATTGGTCTGTCCCAGCACAGGGAAGAAGCCGCATCTAGGAGGTACAAAATACGCTAGTATTGCGACAGGTTGAGTCAAGCTTCATAAGAGACATCGCTTAGATAATGTTATGTTTGACAGTAGAACTTCGCATTCAAATAGGGCAAATTCTTTGGTTGAGCTCGCATATGTAAACGGCGAAAGTATGTAAAAGATGAGCGAGTGAAATTGCATAATTCCATACCCTTCGTAGTAGCGAAATAACTTTATGATGAGACCCACCTAATGTGGAAGTGAGGACATCTATAATACGGAGTAACTGATTTCAGACTTTCTGAATGATATAACTAGTACGCTAACACCCTCATTCATAGGAGAGGAATACAACAAAAAATATTTTATAGAGGTAATTTACGTTCACTAGAAAACATTAACTGGGGACGTCAAAATTTTAACAGTAATATAATCCAACAGAAAAAAGATGAAAACCATGAACGCCAATCAAAAATTTGAAACTCAAAAGTTCACATCCTAACACACAGCCCAAAGGTCGGTCGACACAGAGACACCCACACACACAGACACACACACACACAGACACAGACGGTCCAAAGGTCGGCTCGCTCTCTGATCTGCACTTTGCTCATGTTTCGTCAGTCAACATTTGTGATCCGAAAAAATGTGTTGATCAAATAACGTTAAGTTGAATGATAAGTTTATTTAAGCCATTTTAACTTAAACAAACGTGTTCCTAATAAAGCAAGAAAGGAGGCACCATCTAGCTTGGAATTATTGAAACGGAGAATCTACTCACAATATAAGTCCCTTCATCATGTGCATAGGAATAGCAAGATTTAAGGAAGGAATTGAAGATTTGGTTAGATTAAATTAGGTTACACAAGTTAATGAAAGCAGCCCTAACCTCAGATTAGATTAGATTATTATAGTTAGTTTAAGCCTCTCTATCCGCAACAAAGGCGACCCATAGAGAGGAAGGAAGAAGGCACCATTTAGTATGGATTAAGGAAACGCGGAATCTATGCAGAAGGGTCGTAGAAACAGCAAGTTCGGAAAGAAGATCATGAAACAAGATTAAAGTTGAAGGAGAAAGTAGTAGGTGCTGAAGAAAAAAGGACAGCAGTGAACCGAAAAAGACGGTTCTTAACACAACGAAAGCATTTTATTTCAACAAAAAGAAGGCCTACCTAACTCTCAGCTCGGGCCCTTACATTGTCCCCCTGGGAGCGCTAATTCCCATAGATATACTATTTGTATCCCCCTGAGGAGACCCTAACTTCAATTAAGGTGCTTCAAAGAGATAAAATATGTAAGCTTCTTTGGTATGGAGTTAAAGGAACGTTGAATCTATGCACATATAGTGTGCTCTCACCCAAAACTTCCCGTTCATAGAAACAATGTTAAGAAAGAAGTTTATGAAACAAGATGAATAAGAAGGAAGAAGTCCATATCGAACAAAAATCTAACCAAATTCAATAAAACGAAAACATGCCTATAACTGCCAGCTCAGGGCCTTATATCTTCACCTTGGGAGTTTTTAAACCATAAAGTAACTCGATCAGTAACGGTTTCGCTCAGAATTCTTTTTCAATGTTCGTTTATCAACACAAAGTAAAAAATTAACTAATCAAGTTCACTAAAAAAGTTGGTGCTTCATCATAAACAACATGTTGATTAATATTTGTGAAAAAGAAAAAAACTAGTTCTAATCTGAAGAGATTAATTTTTTAAATTGATCGAGTACCGCAGAATTTGCCGAGCTCATACCCATAATATAAAAAAATATTAATTTAAACAGCAGAAGAAGCTCAATTTATTCATAAGATTCTGCAGTTTCAAACTTTCCTAAAATGAAGCAACAAAAACAATTCCGCTCTTGAAAAGTTTTCTGATCCTCTCTTCCTGAGGGCTGCATTAATATTCGCAGTCAGGGTGCGTTTGAAGTGCAAGTCATTTGGCCTCGGCAGTTTTGCTGCTGTGCAGCGTGACACACACACCCCGCTGCCGCCGCTGCTGCTGCTCAAGACACGATGAAAAAACTTACTCTGCAACTTCTGCGATTGAGGCCACCCTCTTTTGGTCGCTGCTTTTCGGGGCCAGAGCGGCGTATCCTGAGGCGCACGTGACTGGGAAGCGCTAGAAGCTACGAACGACTCCGCCTGCTCGGTGTTTTGAGCACATCGTCCAAATCTCGGGTCAAGATAGGGGCGCGTGTGGTAATGGGTTGCACGTGCTTAGTGCCAGGGAGTAGTAAAGGATGCCGATAAAACATTTACGACATCTCTCTGCCTGGTTCTGGTGCAGTGCTCCAAGGGATTTTAAAGCTCAACCAAACCCTCTTAACTTGATATATTTTTTAGAAGTTTGTCATTTGCGCTCAATTTGAATGGCAGAAAGTCGCTTTCGTCTTGTCAAAAGCGATCAATAGTATTCAGTAATTCGCCGAGTTCCGCTATTTAAATTGCAGCTTAAAATTCGTTACTATAGCTTTTTTCAACTTCTCATTTCTGTGCTTTATTCTTATTCTTATGTTCCCCCACTGTGCATTGTTATTTATTTTGCATTAGCTATTTTCATCGAGTAAAATTTGTCAAAATTTTCACCATGAAATTTCATCACGCAAGAAACAAATTGACTTACATAAATATTAAGAAATCTTTCTTCAACAGTAGACTTTAGCCTGCAATGACTACATCGATCTCTCCACAGTAATTTATTATTCCATTACCTCGAGATGACGCTATTATTACGTTGCAACCAACGTTCAATGCTATCGTTCTCACACCAGTTCCGAGTCTGCTGTCCATAACACTGGCGTAAACAGTAACTTTTGAAGACCATTTCACGCTAATTCTAGGCAAATAAACGGAGCGTGCCTTGGACCATCAAATAATGCGAGGGGAACATTTCTCTTATGAACGTAACTGAGCAATAATTTTAAAATAAATTTTCCAGCTCTAATTCCGTTGGCTTGTCAGATTCGAATAGATAAGTTAGCTCAAGCTTACTTAACCACAGATTAGATTTTATGTTAGTTTAAGCCTCACAAATCACTAAAAATCAGAGCGTTTCGAAGAGAGGAAGAAGGAAAGCACCATTTAGTATAGAGTTAAGGGAACGTGGAATCTATGCAGAAGGGGGCAAAGAAACATTAGATTATTAGTTAGTTTAAGCCTGCCTATCCTCAACAAATGAGATCCAAAGAGAGGAAGAAAGAAGGCACCATTTAGTATGGAGTTAAGGGAACGTGGAATCTATGCAGAAAGGGCATAGAAACAGTAAGATGAGAAAGAAGTTCGTGAAAAAAGATTAAAGTTGAAGAAGAAAGTAGTAGGTGTTGAAAAAAATAGGACAGCAGTGAACCGAAGAAAAGTTGGTCCGTAACAAAACAAAAACCTATGTTATTTTAACAAAAAGAAAGCCTACCTAACCTTTAGCTCGGGCCCTTACAGAGAAACAGTAAGTTGTGAAAGAAGTTTATGAAGCAAGATATAAGTTGACGAAGAAAGTAGTAGGTGTCAAAAAACATGACAGCAGTGAACCGAAAAAAGGTTCTCTTTAACATAACATAAACATATCCTTTCACCAAAAGGGAGGCCTACCTAACTCTCAGCTCGGGCCCTCACATATTTTCTTGAAAAACATTCACTTTGAATTATGGCTAGCCTCTATAACATTCAGCTCGGCACCTCACATTTTCCTCCTGGGAGCTCTAACTCCCACATACATATACAATAGTTTTATCCCCGTGAAAGGATTTTGGATGTCACGATAAGCTGACATCCAGCACCGGTAGTAACTTCAACACAGGTATTTTTGCAGTGTTCCTCTCATGCTGTACTTCAGCGTTCACATGGAAACTTCAAAGATATGATCGAAAGTAAAATTTTGACTTGACGCGCTCAAAAAGGGTTGACGCCAAACCAGCGGGTCATGTTTAACACGATACCCAATCTAACTAGAACGTCCTGCTGTGCAGTTATTCATTACATTAACTTATTCATTTTCCGCTAAAAATTTCGGTTGTTTCGGAACTTTTCAAGTTAATACATATGTTTACCACGGAGAGCATTGTATTTGAAAGTGGTTGAGATCACCGGAAATGTTGAAGCAAACTCTGGTCTGATATTATTTCACGAGTTTTAAGAAAATTCCCGAATTTTGTATTTTCATCAGTGGAAATTCACGCTCGCTCCATTCAAGAAAATGATAGCTCGATTTTACTGAGCAGAAAGCTCGGTCAATTGAAAATACGGAATCCTACAAGGGTCTATGCAAACCTATAAGCCTCCGGCGTTCTATGTTCAAGCTAACATGTTTTTTCCATAACATATAGATCGAAAAGCCATCTAGAATGGAAAAATGTAAAACATTGAATTATATTTAAACATCTTCGCCAAAACGCGATGTTGCTAAAGTGAATCCCCGATCGCCATTCCAAGACGTCGAGGAAAAATAAAATAACATCAACTTTGTTATTGAACTAAAACCCGTGAGATCCAGGGTCTAGTACCAGGACATCCGCTGCAAATCGGAGTATTCCTATAGAGAACGCTAATCAACACGGGGGTTAAAAATACAAAGGCACTAACCAATATTAGCACAAATAGAACACAAGTGGGTGATAACCTTAGAAATTGTATCTAAACCATGAGGTTAGTGCAGATTCTAATGCACCTCGAAAAACATCGCTTTTCTGCACTTTATTAGATCTGAATACCTCATGACGGGCTGAATTGCTCAGGTGTTTCACATAATTCACAGCATTATGATGAATTCAAATTGCAAAAGTAAATTACGATGGTAGCTTTGATTTTTCTTCAAGACACGCTCTTGAGGGAACGAACATAAGCACATTTATTTGAACAAACAAAACTTTCGTGAACAATTTCAAATGCATTCGGCGGGTAACTAACACGCTTCAAGGTGCTTAAAAAATGACGAAATTTTTCATTCATTTCACACATTTTCATGAGGCGCTCTTCCTTTTACAAACATCTGAAATTGTTCCTCCCGGGTATCGCCTAAAAACGCCATGCTCTCATCATAGGCTCCAAAAAAATAAAAAGTTTTGCACACATAATATAGACAAAAAATTTCTTCCTCTTATTTCTGACACGACTTCGTCGGTATTTTGTTATTTTAAGCGAATTTCTACGCACAGGCAGGTCAAACTGCAAATGTTCAAATAACTGGTAATTTAATAGATTCATTTCCGTTGCATTTCAACCGATTCAATTCTGGTTTTCATTAGACATTTTTCTTCGTTTTAAAATATGCATTCAGTTCTTCCAGCCCCCTTTCCTCTCTAACATCCTATCAAACTTTTCTACATACTTTTTGGTTTTTATTCGTTGGATTTTTCAATTACTAATCGCATTTCCTCCCTTTCGTAGCTCTTGCGTTCAGGTTGTGCTGTTAATTATTATTTACAGCGTAATACGAGTTCTTCGTTCATCTGAACCTGCTTTTATTTTAATAAGCTAGTGCGGACGGACGCTGTCCGAGGCAAGTACCGTATCTTAAGAGAATGGGAACACATTTTACCCTCATCGCGCCCTTACGCATCGACCTCCATACGGCCCCTGTGCCACCGCCGAAGACGCCAGATGGGACCGTCAAGCACCTCATTTTTTATGCCATTCTATAAATGTACATTGCTCTCTACGTTGCAGTGAGGAGTAACTCCTCATATACTCTTCATCGAGAGTTTCTCCTAAAAACGCTGTACCTTTTGAGATTTTTCAGAAGAAAAATAGTGTGTTACAGCAACGGTATTCAGCTCGATTTTAGAGCTTCTAAAAAATTGAGATGAGTAAATTTGATAGAGCCCCTCGGTTATAGAGCGGATTGCTATCCCAGCCGTTAAGTCATTGGGACAAGAATTCTGACACTCGCTTGGTCTGACTCTAAACTGACAAATTATAACGTCTACTGGGACATTAGACACATACTGGCGAGTTATTGAACTAAAAGAAAAAGAAGCCTCTCTAACCACTAAAAATGAATTCATTTAACTTCATTTAGCATTTAATTCATTTATGAATTCATTTAACATGAATTCATAGGTGTGTGATGAATTCATTTAACTTCTGTACGCATTTTACACCTATTTGAAAGTGGGATTCACGGTAGGGAAAGTTTCTTTTGATGGCGTTGTTGCTGAACTTGACTCTGATGTTTGGACAGACTTTCAGAGATTTGAGATAGGAGCAGAAATTAAGGCATTCTCATATTTCATAAATAGAATGAAACTTCAATGTAACGAACACAAATTTGAAATAGATGCTGTTATGAAATGACAACTCAATATTCCCCATTTCTGCGCCTCTGAAGGCCAGCAATGAAGAAACCCGAAACTTTCCTGAGACGAAGTGGTAAAAAACAGTTCCAAGAAAAGGATCTTACCTGAGCATGTAGAGGATTTCCCCGTGGGGATTGATCCTGACGAGCACGTTGGGGACGGTCACAAACTGGAACTCGGCGTGCTTGGCGTTGGGGAAGTAGACTTCAGGCTTCCATATCGCCTTCACGAGGTTGGGATCATTGAGGTCGAGAGGCTGGACAAGATCTTTGTGCATGAGGCGGTCGTCGTGCCAGGTTTGGCGTAGGTACAGGTCCACTTGGTAGTCCTTCGAGGCATAAACAAATTGGTACTTGCTCTACAAACATCATATCAGAATGAAGGTGAGCTTAAGCCTCCCGAACTACAACAAAGGTTTCCCAAAAAAAGGAAGGAGGAAGGTACCAATTAGCAGGGAATAAATGAAACGGGAACTCTAAGCCCAAGATGAGCCTCACACCCTGCGCGCAAAAACAGCGAAGGTTAGAGAAGTTTTTGAAACTAGATAAGCTTATGAATAAAGTAATTCGTTCTGGAAAAAAAGACATCAGTGAACCGAAATCAGTTGATCGGTATAGCTAACCAAATACAATTCCAATAATTATATTTATATAAGAAAGTTTTAGCCTCCCTTAACCACAACAAAGATATTCAAAGAGAGGAAGGAGGAAGGCACCATTTAATATGGAGTTGAGGGAACGCGGAATCTATGCGCAAGGTGCAAAGAAACAGTGAGCAAAGAAAGAAGTTCATGAAACAAGAAAAAGTTGAGGAAGAAAGGAGTAGAAGCTGAAAAACAGTACAGCAGTGAACCGAAAAAAGATGGGCCGTAACAGAACAAAAACCTATTTTATTTCAACAAAAAGGAAGCCTACCTAACACTTAGCTCGGGCCCTCACATAGTCCCCCTGGGAGCGCTCATTCCCATAGATACAACAGGTGTAACCCCCTGAGGGAACAATTCCAATTAAAAAAATGCCCTTTAACCTTCATGTCAGGACGTGTGCTATATTTCACAGATGTGTTGATAAAATAAACTTAGAATAAAATACTGTAAGATAGAACATGACAACAAAAACGAACCGGAAGGACATTCTGCGGCTGCTACCCAAATTCGGGCTGTCAAATTTCAATCACGCGCACGCACGAGAGTAGGAGTAGAACAAAAATGAGAATTCCATCAACAGTTTCCAATTTTCACCCACAATCACTAGCACATTCTTGTAACACCAATTTTTAACTAGCGGCGCCATTCTCATTTATTCATTTAAAATTAGTTTGGCAATTATGGTCACGTTGAAAACATCAATCTTGACATTTTTCGGAAAATCTTTAAGAATTGGAATACCCATTTCTTCAAGGAGTCTGCGTTTTAAATAAAACCATTTTCAACTACCGGACCTATATCGAGTGCCTCTACTCCGCGCTATTAAACCAGCAACATCAGAATTCAAGCCAGAACCATTAAACATTGAACGCTGGCTTGCCCACGCAGATCAGATGACGATGAGGTGACACACAAAGCGGCGTGCTGCATTTCAAGCGTTCCAGTCCCTACAGGGAAGGTCATCTGTCCTCAGTCTTGTCATGAAGAGATCAGGACGCGACACCTGCCTAGGCTCGGATCTCGCAAATTAAACCCGATGGTATTGTAAGCTGATGATTCTAATCTCAGTGAATGAAACGCATGCGCATTAGAAGGGCACGTCTGGTAAAATGAGTTACACTAATGGGTAAAAGATTGTGTCAGGCACTCGAGGCTAACAAGTTTTCAACTCTGAATAAATTACAAGTCATTGAGGCTGGCTATATTTTCTAGACATTTATGGTGTGTTTTTCTGCATTAGTCAATCGTTAGAAAAAAATTGATCACGTAGCTTCATGCAGTAAGAGCGCGAAAAAAAACAAACTGTACTACTAATACCTTAGTGGTTTGGAATTTTCGCCATTCTGGAGGAGAGACTAAAAACAGTTTGAAGGGATAACATGCCAAAAAGCATCCAGAATGCCTAATAATGTCCCAGCCCAGTCTTGTTTGCAAAATTTTTCCGGTTACGCAAACAAATTTAGTCTATCGATGTTTACTATTAGGTCGCACTAGACGCGCTCATCTGGTTTGCTACATACGTTACAGTAATCCTAAAACACCCATCGAAAGAATACAAATTTTGTTGAAAAGTCTTCAATACGAGAACAGATTAGTCTAAATCATGTTCATACGGGTCAGGTTCGTAAAATACAATCATAATTACATCAGCGAGCATTTCGTTTAATCAAGACCGCGTTAATTATGATCATTTCATGTCAGAATATTCGCTTACCATGACAGCTACTGAGTATCAGCGGGACGAATTAGCCGTGCATTCCGCCTGCAATTTTAGGTAGACGAGCGGAAATGGCAGTCATGGCCAGACAAACGACCAGGCGCGACTATGATTTATGGCAACGTCTCTCATTGGCGCACATCAGCGTTAGGAGACAGGGAGTTTTAACGACCTACCCCCTCCATCAAACAACGCTGAAGCGCTTGCGCGACTGGCTTGCAATGCGTTATTAGTTCGAGTGCCTGCCTATAAATTTTGTTTCAATCCTGTAAAGAGAGGTTTAAGCGCCATCATTGAGGCAAACAGCTAAATGATTCTCTCCTTCGTAAATCCTCGCCGCGACGTGTGCCACTGACGCGAACAGCGACACGTGAAATGAGAACAGATTGACGTGCAAAGTGCTGCGCGCTGCTTCTCTGCTGCATTGCTGGCACCGATGAGGCGAGCTTCTCATGGATGCACGAATGCATAAGCATACGCAGTTTTCCGATCAAATAGACCTTCTACTGTGAACAGAATTCTACATTTTTGTAGCGCTTCCTGTTAGGTAATTAAGTTGCGCGCTCCTGTCACTAGAAAAAGTGCACTCGCACGAATGCGATGGAATCAAACCCTTCAAATGAAGCTCCCGTGGCAGGTAATTTCAAAAGAATCCAAGACTGCCACTCGCACAAATCGATGCGCATGTTTTGTTTTTCAGTTGAAGCTTTTTTTTTTTAACAAGCGGAAAATTTTAATAGTTTTTCGCAATTCTAGAGTAATTTACAACGCTCCGGACACTTCTTGGTTTCGACACCAATGCGAACTTTGCTCCGTTATCTGGAAAATATTAATTCTGAAGGAGACCCAGGAAAGTTCTGGAATGAAAAACCATTTGAATAAAAAATTCTACAGGAAACTTCAACATGAAAGCAAGATTACTGTGAAAGGAGCAATCTGAGTAACATGCACATTTAGGATTGTTTTCAGCCAAGGAAAAATTCACGGAGAATCAAATGCGTAGTGCGTGTTTTAGGGAGCAACGAATTCATTTTCTGTGCAACTAACTAGAACAATGTACTTAAGGGCATGGCGAACTAAATTTTCTCAAGATATTTCTACAGTAAGTTTAATGTCGGAAGAATAACGAAAGGAACCAATGGCATGAACATGTGAAATGTAAAAACCGATTTATGAGCTCTAATTTAAATTACATTGCAAGTAACTAAGATCCATAATTCGCTAAAGTTTAATCCCTCTGATGCTTCAGCATCACCAGTTTTCAATAAAGGATATCCCATGTTAACACATCAGTGTCTCACACTCGGGAAAGCAACTTTGCCATTCACGTCAAATAATTTTTCCGGACAATATTGAATTTAATGTCAACGATTTCACTAATTTTGTTGCCACATATGGGTAATATGGTACAATGGAAGACGTTTTATACGAATGACATTGTGCTCGCAAATGCTTAGTTTTTGAGATATTTAGCTATGAAGTTATAGGAACGTCGTTTATAAAATTGAACAAACGGACACCTAAATCAGCAGAAATGCGGTTTTCACGTTACGACAAGCGAGTTTAGGTTACATTAGGTAAAGTTAGGTTCGTTAAATAAACTAAGTAAATCTGAAATAACTTAACTTAGCGCTACCGAGGCCGATGTCTCCCGCCAAAAAACTTGGCGTCGTCCGCGTCCGCGCAGCGCCGGAAGAGCCATATCGAAAGTTCCGTCAATGCTATTCTTACCTGAACGTTATTTATGCTATATCTCGCAAACTAAGCATTTGCGAGCACAATGTTATTCGTGTAAAACGTCTTAAAATGTCTCCAATTACCTAGATCTCGCAACGAAATTTTTAAAATCTCTGACAACGTTAAATTCAATGTTGACCATTTTTTCTACCGATACGGAGAAATAAAGGGTCAATATCGGGTTTAATGCGCTCTCGGAAATTAAGAATTCCGTTCCTAAGAATCACTAAAGGAACACATTTTAAAACGTTTTACATGAATGACATTCTGCTCGCTAGTGCGTTATTTTCGAGTTTTTCATCTTTGAAATTTTCGTTTTCCATAGCAGTTCCAGTATGTGCAAAAAAGTTATCGGGAGTCTTCCTGATTTTAAGTAAAAAGGAGAGAACTAAAAATACCGTATAAAACATTTACTCGAATCAAAAATTGCAAGTAAAACAATAAAATTGAACGTTTCGAGCATTCGCTCATCTTCAGCAAAAAAAAAATTACCTGAAAAAAGCATGAAATGAATTTGAAAGTTGATAAATTGAACAAACAAGCAAAAAAAAACAAAAACCTAACATAAAAAAAATAAATAAATAAATAAACTACATGTTAACTATTGACAACGGAAAAGAACTAAGTTGGTTGTTTAAAATCGGCTTATTTCTTAAAATGAAGAGAGACTCTAAAACATAAATGGGTGGAATTTTGGGTGAAATTTAATAAAATCTATGCCTTTGGGTGAAATTTTGGATTTGTTTGTCAAATATTTTCCAGGCATAAACTTTAATGTGGTTTTAGCAAATAGTTTCAAAATAGGCTCATTTTTTCGTTTCAAAGACATTCTTCCTACCGCGATGCAGGCCTCCCTAATTTATAAATTTTGTTGTGCACGATGTGCATCTGAGTACGTCGGCTTGACGTCGCGTACTCTAGGCTGTAGGGTGGCCGAGCATCGAGGTAGGAGTTACCGCACAGGGAATATTTTAGCTAGTCCTTCAGATTCAGCTATTAGGGATCATTCAGAGAATTGCAATAGCCCGTTTGACATCAGTAATTTTAAAATTCTCACTAGATCTAAATTTACCTCCGATTTAAGGATTTTAGAGTCTCTCTTCATTTTAAGAAATAAGCCGATTTTAAACAACCAACTTAGTTCTTTTCCGTTGTCAATAGTTAACAGGTAGTTTTTTTTTTTTTTTTTTTAGGTTAGCTTTTTGTTTCGTTTTGCTTGTTTGTTCAATTTATCAACTTCAAATTCATTTCATGCTTTTTTTCAGGTAATTTTTTTTGCTGAAGATGAGCGAATGCTCGAAACGTTCAATTTTATTGTTTTACTTGCAATTTTTGATTCGAGTAAATGTTTTATACGGTATTTTTATTTCTCTCCTTTTTACTTAGTTCCAGTATGTTTGCGCTTGAGCGGGAGCTGTTCGAGTACGTTTGGGTACTTTATAATTCATCATTTGTCAACCCCTCGGAGCCTGAGGAGTCTGAACCCACTGCTAGGATGTTTTAGTTAATAACACAATAAAGGTTCTCACCCAAAAATATTACGCTTTATAAATATTCTGATGTCAAATCTACGGTATTCACTCCTACGGTTTCGCTAATGCTCAATGGTCGCTGCCATATTGAAACTGATGCCGAGTGCATATCGATTCAAGTCTTCACAATTCCAGTCCCGCTAATATTTTTGGGTGATAACCTTTATTTGTGTTATTAACTAAAACATCCTAGAAGTGGGTTCAGGCTCCACGGGGTTGGCTAATAATGAATTACGCCATAAATTGCAAAAACAATAACTTTCCATGCGCTCCGCGCACTTGCGGCATTGTTGGAACTTGCGTGGGAAAGCCATTTCATGAGCGCCATTCCTATAACTTCAAAGTTAAATAACTCGAAAATAACGTATCAGCGAGCAGAATGTCATTCATGTAAAACGTTTTTAAATGTGTTCCTTAAGTGATCATTTGGAACGGAATTCTTAATTTCCGTCTGCGCATTAAACCCGATATTGACCAAATAAAGTGAAGAAAACAGGACCAAATTTACAGTGAGACGTGGTCATGAAAAGAACAAAGACAAAAAGTTACTCTAAGTCCTTAAATTGTGCATTGCCTTCGGAGAATGTGTATTCTTCAGCTACGTCAAAATGGACAATTTTTTGGCAGAACTACTCAACATCTATGCCTTTCGTTCGACTCGTGTGCGCAATAGGATAATGAGGACTGCCCAATGTGCGAGCAGCTTCAGAGTCAGTTATGTGAACGTGGGATATAATAAACGCCAAATGTACGACACTCATTCAAAAGGGATTAATAAGATAGCCTCCGACACACCTACAAGTAAACGGGTAAGAAATATAAGGAACAACCAATTATAACTTACGATAAAACGAAAAAGAAGATAAGAAGCCTCTAAATTTGTTTATAACCATGCGAACATGGAAAATTATAAATCAAGACGCGTACTTACGATTAAGCTAACGTGAGACAAGGAGACCAAAACTCACCATGGAACTGGGATCGATGGAGCCAAAACTGCGGATGTATAGCTCGCATGTCACCGACGTGGCGTTGTCTGAAACAGGAGAAAATCCATCATTGACAATTGTTTATTTTCATTTTTTATTAATACATGGCAATCGTTTAAATACAATGTCTCAGAAAAAATAATCTTCAAGAAATTGTTATTCACAATGGCAATAGAATTTTGAAAATTATATTCATGATCGCTTATGACCACTTAAAGAATGCGCGTCTATTCTAAACAGCTGTCACTCCTCAAAGATGAGCATTTTATTTCCAACAAAAAGAGTAAAACCTTGTGGCCATGCTGTCACACCAGCATTAACACACACACATATCAGGTTGTAACAGAAGTTATGTCCAATTTTTGAGCTATATGTTTAGGGCGCGATTACTTCAATTTAGCTAGTTATTGTTGTGTGCTTATCTGTGGTATAATTATTAAAATTTTATTTCTTCTTCCAGATTGTGTGCTAATTATCGTAATTAATATATATTTTTAGCCCTAATGTACACTCCAAGTAAAGAGTATATCAGGCATATTTTACTGTTAGAATTTCATAAAGGCAATACGGCAAGCTCAGCAGCAAAAACACTGAAAAACACTTATGAAATGATGTTGTGAATGAAAAGACCTACAGAAGATGGTTTTCACGTTTCAAAAAGGATGACTGCAGTCTGAAAGACGAATCAAGAGCAGATTGCTCAAAAAACTCAATTCTGAGCAATTGTAAGCTGCCATTGTTGAAAGTCTAACCTGCACTACTAGAGAACTGAGCAAAACTTTATGTGTTTGCCATATGACCATATATCGGGAAATGAAAATACTTGGCAAAATCTCAAACGTTGGAAAATGGGTCCCACACAATTTGTCAGAAATCAACAGGCAACAGCGTATGACCTGTTGTGTTTCACTGCGTTCTCGTGAACTTCAGGCACCGTTTTTAGATCGAATCATAACTGGCGACGAGAAGTGGATCCTGCACAACAATGTTAAGCACAAAAGATGGTGGCTAAGTTGTAGTTCAAAGCCAATTTCACACAACGAGAAGTGGACTGTACCCTAAAAAAATTATTTTGTCTGTATGGTGAGATTTGAAGGGAATTGTTTATTATGAACTAATGGGTAACAATCAAACAGTAACATCTGAAGTTTACTGTCAGCAGCTAACTCGTTTAAAAGCAGTTTTACAGGAAAAACTACCTACTCTGATCAATCGCAAAGGAGTGATTCTGTACCATGACAATGTCAGACCCCACACTTCAAGAGCAACCAAAAATCTCATTGAAGAATTCTGATGGGAAGTCATGTATCAAAAAATGGACAGAACTTCTGTTACAACCTGATATATATACACATGTGTGTGGGAGGGGCCATGCCCTCCCCGAAATTATTTGTCCCCCCAGTAGACTGTACTGTATATTCTCGCCAAAAAAATTTGAATTTAAGTTTGACATCTCGCGCCATTCTTCATAAATTGTCAGTTTAAACAATTTTACCTGCTTCAGAAAGCCTTCAATGTCCTAGTTTCCAAACAATTTGCCATTAGAGACACTGGAATTACATCACCATGACAAAGATTTCAATTAATTGGAATGAACTCAACGCGGCAGCAAAGGCGAGCCAACACTCGACAAACTAGGTACAAATATTCCGCAAAATGAGCTCAGAACACGAAATTAGGAGCCAATTTTGGTCACGGCAAGGAAATTTCAGATACACAGCGTGCCAATTCCAGATACACAGCGAGCCAATTCCAGATACACAGCGAGCCAACTCCAGAGACACAGCGAGCCAATTCCAGATGTTCAGCGAGCCAATTCCAGATGCACAGCGAGCCAA
>JACJUY010000596.1:78585-165021 GCA_014220935.1 Platorchestia sp. MABIK | reverse complement strand
CGAGCTACATCACAGTATGCCGATGTACGAGCTACATCACAGTATGCAGATGTACGAGCTGCATCACAGTATGCAGATGTACGAGCTGCATCATAGTATGCAGATGTACTAGTTGTATCACAGCATGCTGGTAATCGAGTATACCAGAGCACGCCTCTGTACGAGTTGCATGAGACGTACAAGTTGCATCAGAGGACACGCTAAATGTAGGTCGCATCACATAAAGCACTAAATACAAACATCGGACAAAGTGTGCACAATCAACGAAAGTTTTCCTCAATAAAATTTCACCGTATCAATACTGAGATGTTCCGAAGATCGTCTCCACGTTCAATACATGCCAAGGTACAGAAGAGCCACGAGGACTTGAGTTATTTTAGGTTAGATTAGATTTGATGAATCATTTTAAAGTTTCCTGACCCTGTTTCCAAAAAGAGAAAGGAAAAAAGGATCATTTACTATGGAGTTTAGCACACGGGGAATCTATGCACAAGGTGTGTTGCCACACAAGATGCCATATGCATAGAAGCAGCAAGTCAGGAAGCAAGCTTATGAAATGAGATAGAAGTTGAAGAAGAAAGTAATAGGTGCGGGAAAACGAAGAAGGGGCTAGCAGTGAACCAAAAAAAAATTCCTCTTGCCAAAAAAACTTGTTCTATTTCCCAAAAAAAGGTCTACTTGGCCTTCAACTTGACCTTCAGTCTACTTAACCTAACATCTTCCTCCTGGGGGCACTAATCTCCGGGTATAAAAGCTATAGTTGTATCATTTGAGGAGAAATATTAACTCGTGTTTTTACACGCAAGAGATAGATATGAAAGTCACATGACTTAGATAAATATATCGCACAATATAATAAATTCATATTTGTGCCTAACACAGCTGCCTGAGTGCCAACTCACCAAAAACTTATCATGGATGACTGACAGGCTTACGGATGTTGGCTTAGGGAATTTCAGCCATACTTTCACAATAGCAGACTTACAAGGTTTCAATGGAAAGTGACGCACTGTACCGTCTAGACTCTAGACAAACTAGATGCAAGCGCATCAGAACACGATGGAAGTCTTTATTTTCTGAGATACAGTGAGGATTATTTTCATTAGATAGTTTAAGATTCCATAGCCGCATAAAGTGCAATCTCAAAAGAACGAAGAAAAGGGATCATTTAGTATTCGCTGTAACGAACGAGGAATCAATGCACGTGACGTGTTCCCACATAGGGATACCTTGCGAGTTGAAACAAGTTGGAAATGATGGGGAGGAAATAACAAAAAAGCGACAGCGAAGAAGATACGAGCTCTGAAAGAAGTTGCCTGAAGTTCAGAACTGAAGCAAAGTGATCGAGAAAGATTTTAGTCTTAAACGTTTCCCTATCACTGAGGTAGCAACTGTATTCCCATGGGGCGCCAGTCCCCTTAGGAAAGCAAACCTAACTGGCCTGAGCCTGATGCTTATTGCTTGCCTCCAAAGGGGAGATGAAGTGAGGAACATGTGTAGTCACACGAGTTTTTACTGAATGAATTACTGAAGCTCTGAACTGGATAAAACCAATCGGTAAAACATTCTGCATTGCTTTAGCTCATCGCTAGGATTTAAGCATTAAACTGCGTTATTTATCTTCGCTGAAAAAACATTCCAAATGTTAAGAGCACATGCGTTTAATTATTGTTGTAATTATATAAGAAAGTTTTAGCCTCCCTTAACCACGACAAAGATGTTCCAAGAGAGGAAGGAGGCAGGCACCTTTTAGTATGGAGTTGAGGGAACGTGGAATCTATGCACAAGGTGTACAGAAACAGTAAGCTAAGAAAGAAGTTCATGAAACGAGAAAAGTTGAAGAAGAAAGTAGTAGGTGCTGAAAAACAGGACAGCACTGAACCGAAAAATATGGTCTGTAACAAAACAAAACCTATTCTATTTCAACAAAAAAGAAGCCTACCTAACGTTTAGCTCGGGCCCACATATGGTCCCCCTGGGAGTGCTAATTCCCATAGATACAATAGTTGTATCCCCCTGAGGGGCGCATGCGTTGAAAATTTTTTCATCATTTTCAGACGATTTTAATTATCTAACACAAGATGAGAGTGAAGCAATACGTCCTTAAATAATAGAAATTGAAAATCGACACTCGACGTTCTGATGCACAACCTTCATGCACAAAATTGAACAAGCAGGAAAAAAGTTTGCATCTAACTAATGTTCTCAGAAAGCGTTATCACAATCTTCAACTACACATCCATGCCTCTACTTTCACAGTGACTGCTTCACAAGTCAAGAAAACATTTGTAATCGATCGTATGGCATAAGGTCTCACACTACAAAAGGAGCCATAACAATTTCGAATCTGGGGTCAGATTATTTCAATCGTAAGCGTACTTTTAGCGGGCATAGTAAATCTACCCAGTAATCCATAGCTAGAGCGGAAGCGAAAGTTCGTTCACATAAACTCTAATCAGACAAAGACTGCAACCAGGAGGTATACCCGTGAACTGACCCATAATAATGTAACGAGACACCCACAATTTACCATTATCCGCAAAATTCTCCTCCTTGACATCGAGAACGACTCAGTTAAATTGATTCAGTTTCCGTTTACAATCTCTGTAAAGAATGAGCAGATTACGAAACAGCTCCCAAACAAATGCTACTTCCATGACAAACAACAGAGCCACGATGAGCAAACTGCTACAATTATATTTTGCGTCCCTACACGCAGCCCATTCAGAGGTCCCCTCAGGCATGGCAACGATGCCTTATGGTGCGGATCATGATTCTCAGCTTTAATGTCTACGCAGAACTACTTGGTTTATCACACTATAATTCCCCTCCACATTTTAGGCAACAATTACGTGAAATGTGAAGGAGCGATCGCTGGCATCACTGTACTGACAATCGAAAAAATTAATTTGCTGTAATTTATGCTCAAGTTTGATTACATCAGGAGTTAGTACAAGATTTCCTAATCGCAACATAAGCGTTCCCAAGACGGAGAGGAGGAAAGTGCAATTTGCTATGGAAAGAAAGAGGAAATTTAGGTACCAGATGTGTTCTCACACACAATGCATAGAAACAGTAGGAGGGGAAAAAAGTTTTTGAAAAAACATAAACGTTGAAAAAAGAATAATACGTGCATTACAATAGTCCGTATTGAACCACAAAAAAGATAGTCTAAAACACAGCAAAAACTCTTTTCTATGTCAATAAAAAAATTACGTAACCTTCAGCTAGGGACCTCACATCTTCTCCTGGGCGTGGTAATTCCCACATACGCATAAGTTGTACCCTTTCCATTTCATCAATACAGCAGTATTACGGAAATTTTCACACAGAAAATACAGCAACATTTCTTCGTATCAGGTGAAAAGTGCTCGGACGAATAAGAAGAACACTTCAAAGAAAATTCAGCTTAAAAACAATGGTAGCCAAAATAGTTCGACGAACTATGTGACTGAAATTAGGGCGGAAACGTTTTCCGAAGTTACTAAATATCCTCCATTTAATTAATCTGGCATCTAAAAAAACGTTCAAATTCAAGGAAAAAGTTTTCATCCACACTAAACACACTAGCTTGCAAAATTAAAAAAAAATAGCTGTACTTTGTCACAATTTTGTTCGTATCTCATCTGCAGCTCCACGCTCAACTTATTTCTTCACTGAATAACAAATTTTATCATCACATTGATTAAATACTGACAGATAAACTGACCAAGGTTGCGCAGAATAACTCCAACGTGAACAGAATGTCTAATAGAATTAGGCTTACTTGATTCTGATGCTTTCAACCGAAAGCATATTTTTGAGCTTTTGAGAAATGACAATGAATAGCATTACATGAACGCAGAACCTAATTTTCTTGCCTTGACATGCCTTCATTTCGCGTTTGCTTACACTGTTCTCGGTCAACAGAATGGCAGATCAATAGTGATTAAAAGCGGGAGCTTACTCTGGCTAATCAATCATCTGCATTGAACGATCCAAGGGTAAACATTGCGCGGGGCTTCTACGAAACATCATCGCGGCAAGATCACTCAAATCTCTACATATTCACAATATTTTTAAAGCACGTTGGCTGCTCACTTTTTTGTGAGCTATCTGTGTTCTGCATTCGGTAATAACATAAGGAAAATTCAGCGCCTTACATCTATAGTAATGATAGAATAAAATTCTGCGCCTTGCTTCTACACCTTTTCACTTCAAATTAATCCGAGTCAAGTTCAATTTAATATAAGTCAAGTTCAATTTAATCCAAGTCAAGTTCAAATTAATCCCAGTCAAGTTCAGTTTAATCTAAGTCAAGTTCAAATTAATCCAAGTCATATTCAAATTAACTGAACCCCAAGTTGAGTGAAAAATTGACAATCACTTGTTAATTTGAGCTTTTTGTGTTATATATGTATCTATTGGATGTGATGAGCATGACTGTCGCTTTTCCTTTTAGCAAGGAATACATAAAATTTTTGAAATATAAAAACAAGTTATCGTAAACTGTGGTAAGTATTCAGTATCAGGAGGCAGGGTGTGATTCAGATCTTTGAGCGGTGTAAAAGATGCAAGTCAATTATAAAAACTTCGTATTATCCTCATTAAAGTTTTTTTAAATTCTAAATTGATGACAGTGTGCATACATTCAAATATTTATATTCAAAAGGGAATTTTTTGTTACACATACACATGGTTTCGAGGATTTATTTACACTTACAGATATTTATATGCGTGAAATTCTACTTCATCACATATATATTATTATATATAAATATATGAAGTCATATACATGCAAATACAAAAGATTACTACTGGACGATATGTATATTTATTCTTTAAAAAATACACAAATTCGATTCACAGAGTACTAATGTACGATTCCGTTTTATAACAATTTAAATGAGTACATTACTACACAGAAACATTCCTGAATTGACAGGAAAAATGTTGCCACTGCTCTCTAATCTTCATCTTTCAATGCAGCATCTATCACTCTGCATTTTTTTTCTCTTGTTTTCTTATATTTTCCTCTCTTTACTCTTCTTCTTACTCTTGCGCGTGTATATTCTTGTTCATCTTCACTTGTTTGATAGTCCGTTGACTGGTTGTAGAGATCCATCTTGAGGAAAGCGCTGATTCAAATTCAATGAGAAACACTTTTTTCTATACTTCTATATTAGAGAAATCGGTAAATAAGATACTGAAAAAGCATTTTTTAAATTATTTTAAAAACCGATGTTACGAAAGACAACATTACAAATATAAAACCCAAATGTATTCCTATATATGTATGTAAAATTTGACTGTTATTCATTTTTATTTGACTTGGATTAATTTGAACTTGACTTGGATTAATTTGAAGTGAAAAAGGTGTAGTAGTAACATTGGGCCAATTTTAAATTTCCTCAAGTTGTATTTTACGGATACAATCCTAAAATTTGACGCGTAATTAAACTGACCCGAAAAGTATTGGGTGGCCCAGTAATGTAGCCAACTGTTCAAATAGAGCTTCAAATAAGTTAGACTTAGTTTTCGTGGGCGAAATGAAGGGTGCATGTAATGCTCAACGGATATGCGAACAAGAACGTATTCATGAACGGAAGTTCTAGGAGCAAAGTTGGGCCTAACTCAAAAGTTAGAGATGTCGAACGCGATATGATCGTGAAAGTAAAAACTTTTATAAAAATAGGGTGGTTTGGAACTATAAAGTTTGAATGAAATGGACAAATAAACTAGTTTTATTTCTGAAGCACCTCAAGTGCGTTTCAAATCTTTGATTATGCGTGGCATTCTTTAAAAATACTAAGGAAAACCATAGTACAATGAACTTAATTCCGGTAAAATCTGGTTCATTTAGTAATGTTAAATCCTTTAAAATCTAGTTCATTTATAGAGTAAAGTCAGATCTGGCGAAATCAAATTTATTATGTATTGTTCAATCCAGTGAAATCTGGTTCATTAGCAAAGCTAAATCCCGTGAAATCAGGTTCTCTTGCGAAGTCAAATCCTATAGAATCAGGTGAACTTGACACGTTAACTGCTGGAGGTTAAGCTTTAGTTCAATATTTAACTGAAGTTAGAGTTAATTTCAGCGATCAATTAAAAAAATAACGAATATTAAGTAGATCGTAATGTCCGAAAAAAATTACACATGTGCGTCAAGCGGGAGCGAACTCATCAAGAAAGAAGCCCGAGATAAATTCACTGAAATGAATGTGTATTGGCAAAGCTCTTTTACTCGCCATTGTAAAGCTGGCGGATTGAACAAGTTTGGCGAGACACAGCAATAATGAGTGCAATCTTGATCTCTTGAGGCAGGACAGCTGATTGACGTTCTCTCTTCACTCACACTACCGCACACATGAGCGCTTTTCTTGCATGCTTGAGTGTAATTGGATTTACTTGCACTCGGTGGGCATGTGAGTAGGTCGATTAGTGAAGCGTTTGCTTGAATCGAAAGAATTTCTGTGTTAATCTTTTTCGTTGTAAACAGAAAACATTTTTAACTTTACCACCTCACTGCAAGGTCACGGAACGACATCAGTGTGCACAGCACTTCATGAGATTAAAATCTGAGCCACATGACACGATTATACTGCAATGATTTAGACGATGTGCTCTAATATACTGTATTACTGAATACTAAAGCATGAACAAAATATTTAATTAAGCTCTTAAAATTTAAAAGTGTTAAATTAACACTCAAATTATCTAGCGATATACGTTCTTTCACATTTGGGCCCCTTTTCTGATTTACCGTTGAATATGCATTTTCTGGACTGTTCTTGAAAGTTACTATGAGGTGCAATTGCACCTAAGCAATTTAATTTTGTTACGAAACAGCATTCACTTTCTTTAAGCTGATGGATTTCTAACGGATGTTCAATTGAACTTCTTAGGCAAGGGACCTAAATTTTATATCCATTCCAAACGAAAATTGGTACAGCTTTGGCTTGAGTTTATATTTTCTATCCAATAATAAAATAATGAGCTGGTATTTTGTAGCGAGTTTATCCAATTCACTCAATTAAACTTTTAATTAATAATTATAAGGCGTCATGTGAGAAACAGGAGCCGATAACGGAGAATGTTGAAGTAAATATCAGCAATGTGTCATAATTTGTACAAGAACACCCCACTTAAACGCTCCACAAGTGCACATTTTACAAGACTCGCGTCACCTTTAAATAAGCGGCGTCTGAGCTATATAGACGCGCGGCAAGCCTCGTCATACTGCAACTCGAGATGTTTACGAGACAACATCACTATGCAGAGCGGACTTTGAGCCTCTGCTGTCTTTAATTGCGTCGCAAAAATAACTGGATAACAAGAAGAAAAGGAGCTCCTCCGAGCCCTCGAGGTGCTCCGCGCCCTAAGAGACAAGTAATTTCATCAGAGATCAGTCGACCAAAACGCCTGCTCGCATCAGTCCTGCATAATTTGTCGTAACAAAATTACAGCGTATCACGCACACCCTCATAAGGAACATGCTGAGCGTAGCTAATAGAAAGTGCATGCTGCGAGAATCCCAACCCCTAAATGGAACAAATCACATGTAAGAGTACGGAAATTGTCACACAAAATGCCATGGGGACTGCGCATTCATGGATTCAAGTTGAACAGTTTGAAAATCATCCGAAATAATGGTAAGTGGAGTACCCCTACCAATATCAGGAGCTTTAGGCATTGAAATGAGCGTAAGAAGAACACTAAAAAACAGTTCAAAATCCTCTATAAATGAAAATAAGAAATATTAAGTCTCGAGCATTGTCTCTTGATCAGCAAGAAATTGGTCTTGAAATTTTGAAATGCTCGTGCCTGGTATACGAAACGTGGAAGGACGAGCATGACCTGTGACCGCTGAGAGCGAGCCACAACGTTGCTAATCTGAGACAGGCACAAGCTTTACGGCATCGAAGACACTGGGATGACTAAACGAACGATGAGGCATGAGTTATTAAAATTTAATTCGACACTGAAATCATTAGGCCAGTGACTAGCAGGTATAAGTTACTGAAATTACGTACAAAAGTTCATACTCTGGCTGAAAGTTAGAAAATTACACTACGTCACTATGCCATGTAAATATTTCTCCTTTTACGCCTTATTATGCCTTAAAATGCAGAAATGTTACTTCTGGAGCTTTCAACTTTCACTCTCATTTTTAGAAATGCAAAAAGCTTGTGATGATAAATTATTTATATCTTATAATTATTTGAACTGGGAAAATGATGCATCAACAAATTCAAGGGCCATATCTCCGAGATTTATTGATACCTAATAGTCCTTAACTTCCTCAAATACTAAATAAACGTATTCGATTTAGCAACGTATGGAGGTGTGAACGCTAAGGAAAACTACCGCTAGAATTCACGGAAAAGTGAAACAGCGATCGATTTTCTATAGCACGCGGCGGTCCGAAGCGTCATTATATCGCAGCCCCGGCGGCTTCTGAGCAGGCCTTCAACGCCCCTCCGTCTTGCGGGCTTCCATTCTGATGTTGGACGACCTATTTTATTGACGAACACTAATTGCACTGCTCTCAAGATGTTAACGAATCCTTCCTCATCACTTAGATATGAAATTAACGGGCGTTTGAACTGCGCCTGGCAAATATAATTTAATGCAGCGGTAAGGTTTCATAGAGAACTGGGCTTTGTTTTTTTTTCGAAATTTTAACCCATGACCTAGCGCTGCACAACAAACTCAGTAAATAACACTACCTTTTTTTTCAAACAACCCATGATATGCAGAAAGCCTTTTCAGTGAACATTCCTTCTTGTTCGGTCACTGTAGAGATGCAATGCAAGACGAAATAGTGCTACAGTAATTTAAATGCAAGTACAGCGACTCTGGCGTAGACACATATGCTTGACGAGTCTGTGAGCTTCCCCATTATTACGAATATGATGAAAGGATTGACAATAAAATCAACTAACTTTTGGCATGAACCATTGAACTATTACTTAGCCCAGCGAACACAGTAAATTAACACAAAAATTGACTAGCCTAAGAAACTCTAGGACGAGTTCACACTCCAATTGTCAGCACAGATTCAAATTAATTTCTCAGGCGCGCAAAAAAATTCACTGGAGTACCGTTTAATAAACATAACCTCTTTCAATAGATGATGCCGTTTAATAAACATAACCTCTTTCAATAGATGATGCAGAGCGCAAACAGTGCTGAGTGGGAGTTGCGATTCAAGTGAAGATTCTCCCGTTAGCGCCGTCTTGCAGCGGAAGCGATTGTCCTCTAATGGACAATAATCAACGGCAGCGATAGAACCAGCGCTCACGCTATGCACAGCGAGACGTGAGTTACTTCAAGTACTCGAGGCTCAATGGCCTGAGAACAAGCGCGTAGGTCCAACTTTGTGTGGAGCAGCAAACGTAAATTGGCAGTTTTCGAATGCAAAAGAGAGGAATGCAATTTTGTACTCATTGCGGTTATTATTGTTTGCATGTCCAATTTCAAACTTCCGCTGTTCTAAAATTTCCTGCGACATGACTTCCGCCCGCTGAAGGCGACCTGAAACCCTGTGCGTAAATTTATCTTTGAAGTCTATCGTGCTTGATAGTGTAATGCATAGCTTCTTATGTTTTTCAGGCTAAAGCAGAACAGATAAGTTCATGTTAGGAAAAAAAGGATGAATTGCGTGAGGCTAAGTAAGGTCGGCCTGGTTCATTCAACGTCAGAACTGAAATGGATATATTTTGCATTTAGCAGGGTATATTTGAAAGAAAAAAGAAAATTTGAAACTTCAAATGATTATACAGAAAAGATATGAGAGTGATCATTAGTGAAAACAGAGAGCTAATATTTATGCGAAACTAGTGCAAAGGCTACGGTTTATGGTAGGTGTTGGAAATTGAAATAAGAGCTGAAAAATTAATGCGTATGTTACATACGCTAATGAAAATATTTAGAGCATCAAGAAGCGCGAGGAGTTAGGATGACGACAACTAACTGAACAATATCGAATGGAATTAGTAACATAAATAATAATCTTTTGAAAACAAGAGTATTCATAGAGGTAGTGTGTGCTAAAAAATTTTCTGACAAAAAAGTTCGAGCATGGCAAAATTATCCACGCAGCAATTGTGATGTTTTTGAAATTCAGTGAAAGAAGGCTAAAGTTCGTGAGAGTTAAGCAAAATAAACCCGGCAGCACGAGTGACGGTTTTAAAATTAAATCCAAAAGTAAGTATTAGGGAAGTGCTAGCTCGGCAAAATGATCCAGGCAGCACGAGGACGCGTCTCTGCTATACGGCTAAAGAAGAAACGTGTTCTGTACGAGCTGCTCATCAACGAGGTTTCATACGCTGCTCAAGAAGCCTGACGACAAAGATGAGAACAATTTAAAAAATGAGGTTCCCGGTGAAAGTTTTCAAACTATTCACATTTATTTCAATGCAATACTAAGATGATAAAAACAACGCTACGTCACTGTCCCTAAAACCTTTTAACGACAATGCGTACTCTACAGGACAACTTTGTTCCTAAACAGCGATTGTTGCTTCTTGTTCAAGATTTCGAACCTCGGACATCAGTTACAAAACCGTCCAACTTTTCACTGGGGCCTATGTTCACTTTCTTTTGTGTGACCGGGTTAGCGTGACCATAGGATCTATCTAACTTTTTGGCGGGCTTTTTGTGAAACTTCGGACTTCAGCAGAAGTCATTAGATCTTGATCTTCGCCAGATCAAGTTTTATTTCCCGTACGGAAAGGCCATAAAACTGTTGTTCTTAGCCTCTCAAAACCTCCTTGTTGCAATAAAATAAGAAAGATTCCAACTAATCCAGGATCTTCCCAAAAAATTATGAGAGAATATGTCAATCATAAAATGAGTTATTCACATTGAAGTGTAACTTGTAGCAACCATCACAAAGCAACAACTACCTATGTTGGTTTTCCTATTGGAGCTGAAAACATTCAATTACTGTTTTTTTACACTTCTTGAAGAATGGTCACGACCTGTAGCGTAAACTTTAATGCACGTAGACTTGGGATCTCCTAGCTTCCCATGAGGAAAGAATTCCATGTTTATTACAGCGTATTATGAAAAATCTCTATGGAACTGTGAGTGAACTTTACCAAGAGCCTAAGCAATCGTATGATTTTTATTATAACCAAATGCTGACGAAAATCGAGTATATTCCAATAAACTTAATTTTTGACTCAAAGATCGCTTCAGTTTAGCAAACGACTAACTTTTTGGGTAAATTCTCCTGTCCCGCTCCCATCTAAAATTCTAACCAGAAAAAGAATGGTGTTCCGGTGCGGAAGATAAAACAAAACAAGCTAAGGATAATAATCTTTCGCACTAAGGGTGGCAATCTTTCTGGCCAAGAGCATCAATACGATGACGATAAAATTAAAAGGAACAACTATTCGATGAACCCCTCAGTCACACAGCATAGCAAAATTTTTAAACTTTTCACCCAATCACAAAAATTGAAGGTAAGCTTAACATACGCTTCTGATAAAACGATGTTAAAAGGAAAAAGTATGATGTATTTCATGGAAGATGTACTGTATTTGTACATTATTTCAGCGAACGACTTCGACTCATCTTCAATTTCATCGTCATGATTCATATCATTCAATAGTTAAAGCTGCAATAATTTCAGCATAAAGCCAAAATTACCACCTGTAGTGATTAGTTCTAAAACACGCGGGCAGTTCTAGGAAAAATTCCCGCACTTCCAGAGGGTACACGCGCAAGTCCAGAGAGCACACGCGCAAGTGAGGATGAGCGCGTACAAGTCTACAAGACACGTGCCCCATGGCCGGCTCGTGTCCAATTCTCGAATGCATTTATTGCGTCAACACTCACGGATTTGAGCTTTGGCTTGTGAACTTATAGCGATGCACTGCCTTTGAGGAGCTCCAGGTCGGGCAATAGACTCGATTCTAGATGCTTGAAATTAGGTTAGCTCTCCTTGGAGTCTCCAGTTTCTCCTCTAGACCGACATGGATCTTCACTATTACGACCATCTACTCACCGATTTGTAATATTCAGTTGGGCAAGAGCTAAGTTCTAAATGGTAAGAATCCAATATTGACCGTATTCACAATCAGAGAAACAGCATTAGATATCCAGCCACACTTAACAAAACACAAGCCGATACCTGATCAACTTGACTCTTCACAGCAGCGTGCTCTGAATGACACAACACAGACACATCACCTCCCAAGGTTGGCAAAAAAAGATCACACAATGCTTTTGGAGTGACGAAGAGCAGCCATCTCACCGCAGGAAGACAAGCAGCACCAGCAGCAGTACAGTCTCTTTACAGCGTGAATGTTTGACGCGTCTGGCAGCTCGCCATTAACGGAGAGCGATCACAGGACGACGCTCCTCTCTCCCACTCGCTCATGCCGCCGTGTCGAGCGACGTCGCACACCGCAAGATCAGGACGATCATGAAAAGCCTTTCATGATGAAAAGACTTTCAAAGAGAGAGGCCTAAGCCATCATCTGTGACGGATGTTTCTTGGTTCAGAGATTACCGAATTAGGGATGTTCTGTAACTGGCTTGATTCTTTTTAAAAAAAAAGGAGTGTGATGTTGTGGAAAAACTCGTACGGTGGGGGACGAGAGACTGATCACGAAGAATGGCATTCAGTTAACCTCAATCATTGACGTGGCTGAAACGTCTTTTCGGATACAACTGCTCAAATATGCGCCGTAAAAATAACGCTTTGATAAAAATGACCTGCTCACCTCAGAAAAACACTTGGCAGCATAGCCACTTGGAAATGTTCTCAGGACTTGACGTAAAAACCTCCCTTCATTGGCACGAAAATCAGACTGATCGTCAGAGCTGAATGTCCTCCAAGGAAAGGCAAAAAATCTCGCAAGCTCCCATTTGTCTGCGAGCAAAAAAAGATCAGCTCTTGAAGATCAATGGTCTTCGACTTTCTGGACATGGCCGTAAAGCGCTTGTAGTCACAGCCCGGCACTGAGGCATGCTGGGCAGGCATTTCATGAGCTCGAAACCCTCCACTGATGCATCGCACATTTCTCGACAACTTCCATAAGAAGCTAGGGTGCACATCTTGCCGGCAATGTATGGCACCGGCATTTCTTTATTGTGGTAGAATTATACGTATTTCTACTCATATTACTCATAAATGAACAAAATGTACTTTTTTGCCAGAAAATTTGTATACAGGAATGGGAAGAGTTGAAGATTATGCACTCTCGTTTTCTACTGTTTTATTTTTCTATAACTTTTATATCAATTCAATATTTTCTTCCGGGGCAATGTACTCGTCATGTGTAGCTACAGAAAACTCAACTTTCGATCACGACACATCAAGTGAAGTACAAACTAAATTCAATTATGAAGCGACAGTCCCACAGTATTGAGCATTGACACTTCGACTACGATATGAGCCAGCGGTGGCCTTGGTGGGGATTTTCTTAATGTAGCTGAGCGGCCAGTGGTCACAAACTCAATTTTCATAAATACTTTATCATGAAATGAAGGCACGATCCAGTTAATGCTTGCTATTTTCAACATGGCTTACTAGAATTGACTTTAAAATTGAGTTGAATATTGAAGTTCAGTTTTGCCTGCCGCAGTCAAATTGATAATGAAAGTGAAACTATTGTATATGAACTAAGACGCGCTCAGTTCCCCACTCGATTGTATTTTTTGATTGCCCGTCTGATTTTAAAATTGAACTTGAACGTTATTTTAAATTATAAATTTGCTTAAGCCTTCCTGACTACAATAAAGGTATTCACAAAGAAGGAAAAAACTAGGCGCCGTTCAGAATGGAATTAACGGATTGGAAAATTTCTGCAAGGAGCGCCCCAGCGCCCAGAGCATAGAACCAGCATTATAGAAAAAAGTTTATGAAATAAGATATAAGAGAAAGTGGAAAGTAATGGGTGCAGAAACAAAGGACAATCTCCTAATTTCACCATTAGGGAAATTATGTACCTACCAAAGTATGTATCGCTACGACCATGATGAGATCTCGCAACGACCAATGCTAATTCTTTCTCTAAAATGAGCCGAAGTCCTTACATTAAGAAATTATTATTGCAAATCTTGTAACATCGACATCCAAATCTCAGAGATTGTTCTGAGGAACTCGTAGCCACCTCGTTAGATCTCTGTTGCCAGCGCTGCTTCTGCTGCCTCCATCTCCACCGCGATGGACTTCAGACACCTTCATGAATAATTAACCCTTTTCCCTTTCCTAATTTTGTTAGTTCTTTGGTGACTTTAGAGAATGTCCTATATAAAGCAAATTATATGCAGCATTGGTTTATTTTCTATAGTCTTATGTATTTGAGTAAACTTTGGCTTCTTGTAAAACCGACAGGACACGATTGTTCACAACACGCTTAAGCATGGTGTAGGTTACCTACCCTCTGTCAATTGAGTCGAAGCGAGGGACGAGTTAACGGAGTGCACGAAACGACTTCATTGTGTGGTGCGCTTGTTAGGGTGTACTGTCACAACAGTGTATCAATATGGAACAAATCTTTAAGGATTATTCAGATTAATAGTAATTCTCGTCACTCATTACCATTGAATTAAACAATCGTTAGAACACGTCTTTAAGATATTACGCGCACATACCCATCGTCGAACTGTTCCTTGAAGGAGCAGAGCAATTACAAGTGAATTCGCTGTCTGGGAATCCTCAATGGCAAGGACCTGTAGATATCAACCTTAATTGTGTCAACAATATTCAGATTCCAAACAGGACCTCCCACATAATTTCTGATATTCTGTTTCTGTGGAGAGTATTCAGCAGCTTACTCATTCAAGATAAGTGTTCCGAATGCGTTTAAAGATAACAAATGTGTTCCGTCTAACTTTTTTCTTGCTTTATCGAGTGTTAGCAATTTCTTGTAGTAATAAATCACCTGAACTTTTTCTGAGTGTCTTAATTACCTGCTTGTTACGTGAACAACGAAGATGAACGTTCAGCAAAATTAATGACCACTATTTGAAGGCATGATGTGACATAGGCTACTGAAATTTGAATAAAATACCTCCACGTACATAATGAAATTACTCACGTTCTGTAGTCTAACGCGGACGGCAGCAGCGAATTCGTTAATGGGTTGATTTATATTTAGAGACCTAAAAAATGAGGTCTAATATAAATTGTGGCTCATCGATATTAAAATGTCAACCCCAGGATGATCATAACATAGCAATGAACTGAAGAAAATTGTCCGTAGTAAAACAAAAACTTATTCTATTGAACTAAACTTTGAAATAAAACTACGGCGTAGTTCGCTTTTAAAAGCCAGACTAGTTAAGAAGGGTTTATCATGGGGAGTTATGAGCATGGATGCCAGCTGCAGCAATGCGAGGAACTCTACAGAGAACGCGTAGGAGACAACATAGTGAAGACAAAGCGTAGACTTTTGGGAGCGAGGTCGCTAGGGACGTTCATCGCTTGCCCAAGAAAAAATATCAAGCATTATCATCCCAGCCTGAACATTCCCGCCCATAGGCAACCTAAATTTAAATGTTCTTGGCTCGTATAATATCTCCCGAGATTCAGAGCTCGAAATCATTTAGGTAAGTACTCTTGCAGTTTTTGAGAAGTGACTGAAAAGATTCGTGAGATGCGAGCCACAATCATTATCCTTCCTACCCGTGATGCAGTGCAAGCAAGTTAAAGAAGCTACGAAGCATCTAGAGTATTTGAGCAGCAAGGAGATATAGTGAGATTTTCCTGTCTATCTGTAAGACTCAGCGTACTAGAACACTCGAATTATATCAATATAAAACAATATTGCAAATCGAACATTGGAACCAAGTAAAGAAACTCCCAAATACTACTCTAGGCTCACGTAACAGAGCATATCATGCGCTGATCCAGCGAGTTGAAGGACTAACACTAATAATACTCAAGTGAAATACTGTGCCTCATAAAAGCTAGCAAGAGTTGTATAAACTTTGTCTTGTATTAATTAGTGAGATGACGGAGTACAGACTGAAGTGAAAAATTCAATTTAATCGACATGTGTTATAAAAAGATTACGAGGTAACACACGCCAAACAAGTGAGAGAATCAAATTGAGGTGTCTACAAATCAATCACCCGCATCAGTTAATTGGCTGGTACATGGATTTATAGAACACATTATTTAACTTAAAACACATCCAGACAGTGCGGTGTTTCAAATTAAAACCGCAAATTTGAAGCTGCACCAACTAAGCCTCGCCAGGAGGCGTTGGTCTCTGACGAGAAATTTAAGCGTTTCTTGAACATTGTTTGCAGCTTCAATTTCTGGAATGGACTGAACAGATGGTTAAAAATTTATAGCTTGTGAAAGAAATAATTTTCTTTTTAAATTTAAGGATGTTAGGTATGGAACTTGTTTCTCATTTGGTTGAACGTTAAATAATTTATGCAGATTCCCAGCCACCGAAAAAGTAACATTCAACACGAACCGATAAAAATACACTCACAAGTTCTATGGGATATTTCTGTCCGTACACTCAAAAGTACCAAGTGCAATGCTATTAATTTAAGAAAAATCCAGAGAAAGGCGAATACGACGGGCTTCTTGATGCCGCAGGCTTTGCGAAGTCCTGGTCAGGTCCGTCTTTTTATTGGAGCAATGAACCTAATTTATTCATGGCATCTCTTATCGACGGACGGCCATAAAGCACGAGGCTGAGAGCAATCCTGTACATTCCCTGCTGTCCGGGGATAATAAAATACAGGCTTGTAGCCAAATTTCTGCGACGAACAAGATCAACCGATGACTTTGGTCGGCAGTGGCTCTTGTTTCCAACTTGCAAATCGATCCGTAAAAAGGGGAATATAAGCGTCTTTAACTCACTGTACACCCTTACAACATTGATTCCCTGCCGATCATTTGCTACCCAAGTGGGGCATATACAATCTGTTCCGCGTGGTAGTGTTTTCTGGTTGAGGCGAAAATTTTATTTATGTACTCTCAAGTAATTCAATAGAAACATCTGGGAAGATGGAATGATAATGACTGGAATGTCTTTTGATTACTCCCGTAGACTTCACTCTTTATTCACGTTACTGTTACGTATGGCATTTACCATAGTTTTTCGCTTGCTCGCTAAAGGGAACGAGTTAATCCGAGACATCTGTAATGAAGAGAAACAGTGCGACTGAGGTCGAGACAACTTATGACATACTTCACACCAACCGTCAGAACAATGCGGCCATTAAAAAAATGGAACAATCACAAGTTTTCAACAATTCCAAAACATCGTATTATGATAGATGGCTTGTGTTATTCAACATTTCGAGTGTCTGCAGATCAACAATGTTACAGGAGATACGAGCTCGAGGTGACAGCACGTGAATTGCTATTTGATCGTCGACAATTGGTATTTGATGGTCGACAATCCGATATTCAAAACCAGAGCCAGGCTCATACGATGCTGTTCGCCTCAGGCCTCTTCTGGATCGGTGATAAACTTGAATAAAGAGCTTCCTTAAAATGCAACAGCACTGAACAAAGCAACTCAAGTAATCATTAACATTAATCCAGGTGTGGAAGTTTGCGCAGGTACTCTCATAGATACGCCATGATTACATTTCTTGGATTTAATCGTTCCGTTTAGAAAGCATCGACGGGTTTTATTCGAAAGAAGTTGTAGATTGTTCATTTGTATACTGAACATTTGATAGACTTGTCACGGAGTTTCTGCTTTCACTTTTCAGTTGAAACAGAAACAATTTATACTTCAACCGCATGCTAAATAACTTAACACTGCTAAAAATAATTTAAAAGCGACAACTGCGATGCGATTGGTCATAGGAATTTACTTGCGTTAAATATTAGTTCCGTTCCTCGCCTGAACTACTTTATAATTTATATTTTTATTTAGACGACAATAACTATACGCAGCTTCTCAACTAGTATTTTCGGCTATCTCATTAAACAGAATAGCAGCACTTGACATCATAAAAGAAGCCAGCTTACATACCAGGCTGCAAAAAATCCTACATTCACTGCAGTAAGAAAATGCTTAGTGGAGCCATACTCTTTGTTTGGTGCTATATCATGCGCAACAAACATACGAGTCACAGAATTTTGGCGATAAAGATATGGAACAGTTTGAGAAGAGTACATAGTGACTACAGCTTGAGTAGGCGTACTATATACTGATCAGATTCAATTCATTTTGCTGTGACGCTGCCGAGACATGATGCCCATGCCAAAATACTCGTAACAGAGATCAGTGGATCAAAACACTCGTTATCAGCGCATCATGTTTTGCTAGCATCAACTCTGAATAACTGCATTGCCAGCCCGTCGTAACGACAGATAAAATTGCTCAGGGCAAAACTCGCCTAAGTATACTGACAGGTGGAGAGATTCTCAGAGTAACACCTGAGGTCCCCGAACCTCATGCACGGCTTGTTCTTGTGCGCTAGGGGATATCGCTAGCGAAAATAAGCGACAGTTTATACAGGATGTCCCCAAAAATTGTACTCGTCCTTTGACTAGCCAACACTCGCGTATTTATGTTTTTGTTTCAGGTACAACTTAGTATTATTTTACATTAAATTTTCTTCAATTTAATGTTCTTTTCTTTTATTTAGCTCATAAAACTTGTCTCTATGTCAATAAACATCAATATCAAAGCAAAATACATGAGTACTGGACAGTATTAAGTATCTCAAAACTAAAGAGGCGCTGTGACTGAAGCGCATCCTTTGTAGCTCATAACAAGGCACTTCAGTCTTCTAAAGAAGCACGAAAGCTGCGAAAGGGACAATTTTGCCCAGATTTAAAGTTAAGGCCCGTTCGAAGTCGGTCAAGTTATGGAGGTCGGCTGCCTCGAGATTCCCAAAGACACGCTTTATGATTTGTAAAAAATTTAACGTCCTACGTGGGGCCCATGATAACACCGGCCAGTTGCCACGCATCGCCATAACTGACCGTCAGTCTCTTCACTCCAGGAGATGATCGCTCGTCTCTTCAAATGCAACTCAAAAGTCCGATTTGAGCTCCATCATCCCAGAGTTAGTGAAGGAAGCTGTCAAGTCGAGATCTTTTGTGGTTATTATCTAGTGTCAAACTCTGATGAATAAACTGTCTAAGCTGTAGGAGTGAGATTTTATCCGTGGAAAAAAAACATAAAACATGGCTAGTAAAGTCTTGAAGCGAATAATTGAGAGACCTTAATTTTATGGCTGGCTCTTCGTCAGATTATTAACCCATAATTATTTTCGGCGTTTGAGTTCGTGCTTTTCCCAATGTTTCTCCCTATATTGTTCTCCAATTCAAAAAAAAGCTAAGCAAGACCAGACTCCATGTCTCATAATTCTAATTTAAAACTAGAATTCATTTGAAAATTAAAACGAAAGATGTTTGATGAGAAACTCCCAAAACAACGAAAAGTGCGTATTTCAGAGAAACCAAACATCCACCGCCGCCATTCGTTATTCTCCCAATGCCAATTTTAATGAGACCGGTCATCCTCGGCTCTCCTTCGTTGCGTAAATAATTCAAATTCTATTACGAAGCCTATGTAGTGCCAAAAATAAAACATTTTTAAATTTCCGAGTGCGGCAAAAAAATAGACTGAAGAATAAGAGGGAAAGCCTTTCAGATAACTTATGCATAAAGGGACATAAAGTTACGAGATAGTTTTGCCTCAGGTAATCCGCCAACATCGAACTCATATGTAACCAATATTCATGCAAATTGCAACTATCTAAACCCAAGACCATGAATAACTGGCTTCTACGATCATATTTTTTCCTGGCAAGTAAGACACATCATGCTTGGAAAAATGTTTCTCTGATGCTCGAGTTACATCAACGTCGTGACCAGCGAGTTACACCAGCGTCTTCGAGCTATGATACGTAAATTGCTCACCCGCGAAGGTTTTGCTGACTCTCACCCGAGATGCTGCTCTTCCGAGCACATGCACTTCCCTTCTCTCCTGTAAACGAAACTCAGCTGTGACAGAAGCTCGTTTTGATGCGACAAGCGAAGTGGCAAGGGTGAAATTCATAATCATAGAGGAATGGTACCTACAAATCGTAGTGTCATCATCATAGAAAAATGATGCCATCTAATCGTAACGTCATCATCATGGAGAAATGATGTTCACAAACCGTAGCGTCACCATCATGGAGTAACGATGTCCACAAATCGTAGCGTTCCAACTGAAGTGATCTCGTATCTTTTTTGTGGAATGTCAAAAAGTTGTAGCTCTGCGTGTTTCACGTTTTAAATCATAAATAAAAGTTCAGCGTATCGAATTCATTGATCTTCAGCATTTTTTTCCTTATTATTGAAGAAAACTCGATTGAGTTAAATATTCTACAGGATCAAAAAGTTAAACGTAAACTTTGTCATCATTACTGCGCAACATTTCACCACTCGTATGGAACAAACATATACGAAGGTTGGGTATGGACTTGATTATTCATTGGATACAGTAGATTAAGGAGTACGCAGCAGTTATGTGAAGCATTATTCTTTCGATAACTCACAAATCAGTTTAAAGCTTGCACATTTGAAAAGCTTTCAATTCGTAACCATACAAATACATTACATACGTAACCATGCTAATAGATTCGGGAAAATTAGTATCAAGTAGTGCTCAAGTATACCTGCGCTTGCACTAGCTGCGATATCCATATAATTCATCTGTACGTAAAACTCGACCAGTTCAGCACTGACCTCGAAAATAACATTTGAGAACTTAAAATTCTTTGGCGCCAACACAATAATTTTGGTATTAAATTACCAGTTACTGCATTGCATCAATATATTTTTTTCTTGTTATCTGACCATACAAAACAGAGTATAAACTCTCCTGAAACATTGATGCGTGCAGCATACACAATTTAAAACGAGAAGGCACGAGCTTCACCAGTGAAGTAGCCATTCGAGATCTGCAAATGCGTGTGATCCAAGCTGGGGAGAAAATTACGCAGACGCAATTTACGCAAAATTTTCAATCCTACGACAAAGACTTTAATTCTCTACGTACTAAAATACTGATACACACCACTGTCATGCGAAGGGAGAATATCATTATCCCTCTCAAGGCAAATAACATAACAGAAGAAACTCCAATTCACCTAGAAACGAGCATAGGAAGAAATGCTGTACAAAGAAGAGCAGGGATTTCGGCCAGGTTCTTGTAAAAGCAGCAAGACACCATCACTCATAGAAAAAGTGCTTAGGTCGGCACATCTGGCGAGAGGCTCCCTAATGGGCGCTATTACAGAGCCCTCTGGACACTCGGTACGAGTTCTCAACAGCGCCCGCCGCGTCGACTGCAGGCTGCGACGCCCGCATTAGGCGACACGGCCCAGGCCACACACTTTGTGAGCTTGGGAACACACAGTTGCGCAGCCGTGCATGAGAGCTCGCAGTTGTGGTACATTCGGCTTGCCTGCGTGCGTAATGCAAGCCTCGTTGTATACAAAAGGCCCTTACGATTCGCTTGCAACGCTCGCGGGACGTAACGCCCCACGGAACCATTGTATTTCTGCGACCAAGCCTTAACCGGCCCTGTGAATTGGCCAGATTGTACTACAAAATAAACTTCAATTACGGACCATTGTACTCCAGGCTTACTAGGTGTAATGCAGCTTGAAATAAGTTCTACTTCACAAACCAGTTTGAGGAATACAAGGACTAAAGAACATTTAGGTTGCATGTTAGGCTTTCATGACGTCTGAAAATTTGAACTCGCATCATTACGCTGCTGCTTAGATAAATGAAGATTCAGAGAAAAATATAGCACTAGCAGAAAACTATTGTATATGAACATGAGGAATGAAACGTTCACTCCAATAAAACTTTAGGAAAGAGAATATCAAACATAGAAAGTTCTAAATCTAATTTTACTTAAGCCTTTTACGATCATGCGCCGCTAGATCCATCTCAGAATCCCTGTACTAAATTTTAAGTAAGCGTACATACAATTTTTGGTAAAGATAAATCAACTAGAATGGAATCCGTCAACAAGAGGAAGAATTTACCAAAGAAGAGTTCGATTAGTCACGATGTTGAGGCGTGATTAAGGTGATTACTCACGTGTTGTAAATCATAAATCACCCGAGCTCAATCGTTTTTTTATTATTCTTTTTTCTACTTAACCACGATCATCATTCAGGCCCTACCATGGGAACACTGCATCAGGCAGTAACGCACCTCCAAGTATGAATATGCTCCGAATTCCGAGAAGAGATGAGGAACCTCACATAAACTTCAAGAGCGATTAATTCTCAGCATTTTCTTTCTGTAGAGCTACAGTATATCATACAGAGTACGTTAGACTACCACGAGGTATAAGGCTGAGCCACCGTAGTTACTCGAAAAGTATTTAAACAGTATAAAGTGAAGTAGTAAAAATGAGAAGCGAATGAGGCATCTCTCCCATCACATTTACCGTTAGTGCGATGTTCTATTTTTTGGTTCATCCCATATGCTCCATTCACTGGAAAATAATAACTTGTAAAGATTGAATGAGCTGGAATAAATGTGCAAAATCGAGTAAAATTACATGCAACACTAACATGAATCTATTTTCTTTGGAAGTATTCGAAAAATAGCATTAGACAACATAGACAGCGGTTTAATTATTTTGTATTAGAAATTAAGTTACAAAAAAATTAAAAATATGAATTCCGGATGTCATTCCTTACACTATAATATGAAAATAAAATGGAAATCTTTTCATACACTGTATATGAAGGCAAGATCGAGATTTTTCCGTATAGTGTGGATAAAAGAGAGATAGAGATCTTTCCAAACACAGTGTATGAGGGAGTGATAGTGATCTTCCCATACACTGTATATAAAGGAGAGATAGAGATCATTCCATACGCAGTGTATGAAGGATAGATCTTTCCACACAGTGTATGAAGGAAAGATTTTTCCATACACTGTGTGAAGGAGAGGTTTTTCCATACACTGTATGAAAGAGAGATCTTTCCATACACTGTGTTTGATGGAGAGATGAGCTCACGGCCCAGTTTCGAGTTGCGATGAGCAGCGAAAGAAGCTCTGGCCTGGCGCTGCTCCTCGTTTGGGCTGCACTGCTGGCATCACCCGCACCCTTGATTGGAATTCTTACCCTGCCTTTTAGCGGCACCAGGAAGTTTTAGGTCGGCACCATTTCAAAAGGAGCATCAGCAGTTGATAAGGCACGGTTCTTCCAAGAAACTCCGCCAAAATTAATTGCCCGACCTTCCCCATACAAATGAATGAGTGCCTGTTCGGGAAGCTAATGAAAAAGCATTTCTCCTCAATGCTCTTATTTAAACATCTGCTGTTTTGAGGCATGGAACTTGAACACGTTTTGGTCTTGAGTTAAAAGAAAAAATTCGCTTTACTAAACCACAGCAATATCCATTAGCCATACAACAAAACGCATGAAAAGATGAAGGCAATTAATGAGCTCTCATCACCCACTCAATTAATTCAGCCTTGTTTCTTCACCGCACCATGAGCGCCACTCAATCTTTTCACGAGTCGATAACGAAAAAAATACAAATAACGAAAAAACACGTCCATTCTGTGCGATCTCGCTTTTAAATTAATTTCGCAGAGCTTTAGTATATGGCGGAAGTATTTATTGGGAAAATGCAAGTAAAAAACGCCAGAGTCACAAGCCTATTGGCCTATACCAGCACACTGCAGCCCTCACTCATGCTTACAAAATATAATTACGCGATAGGAGTGAATAGTCTTACTGCTGCTCCCAATGTGTATTGGCACTCATCGACTATTTGCAGCTGACTTAAGGTAAAGAGATTCTCACGTTATTTGCGGTACAATGCCCGGCTTTGATAAAAGAAACTTAAACGAAATAAAATGGTCTTCAAGGTTATATTGAACCAAAGAAATAATTTATCAACGAACGCAGGCGAAACTAAATAAACGAACCTTTCCACTAACATAATGAAACTATGTAAAATTCTCGAACTGTACGACTAGACCAGTTCAAAATGCTAAAACTTCTTCCCTGCAAACACTGAAGAACCAAGTCTGCTGCTTTGACTCAACAACAGTTTGAGTCACAATACAAATACTCCCCCAGAAAACTCGAGGAGAGTTGAGACTTCCATTAGAAAACCTACACTCTGTGAAACGAACACGTATAATTTATGCCAAAATTGTCTGTCGCGAAAAGAAAAGAAAGCTTCGAGACAGAGCAGAACCCTCAAGTGCATTAGAAATTGGATCTCCTCGATAACCTATCATAAGCATGAAGGAACGATTATGTATCTAAATGCAAGAAGAGAAATATAAATCGAAAACACTTGAGATCAGTCCGAAGTATCACTTCTATACCAGTGCAGCGTTCGAAGCTCACAGCATTAACGAGCGCATTTTTGACTACCATTCGGCTACGCTACGTGCTACTATACACAACGAAGCCAGTCGACTCAGAAAAACACACCAGCTACACCGTAACTACAACGTGAAGTGCTTATAACCCTGGTCTCAAATCAAGAGGACGAGGACGGCACAAATGGATGTGGAAGCAGCCATCGCGCCGCGTCTAATGATCTGATGGACAGGCTGTCGGGAGATCGGCGGCGGATCACCGCAGGTATTTATCCTCAGATCACAAATGAGAAAATAATCCCGTGTGCGGCGCTCGACGTCCGTCCGTTGTTGCTAGCTCAAAATATTCTTCAGGATTCTGCTAAAAATGTTGCCTGGCACGTTCATTGCTCTCCGCTGCAAGTTCTGTGAAGAAATATTTTGTGATACCGAACGCACGTCCGGCAAAAAATAATTTGGAAACTAGCGTGAGAGCTAGTGAAATTTCACCGAACTGAAGATAGTTTAATTATGAACTATTGACTCGTTCCTATTTGCAGTAGCAATGCTAAGAAAAATAAATGCTTATTCTGGAAAATAGGCATGACGCGGTCGATGCTTTTGCAAATCATTTGAAATTCCACTCGGGTGTAGAGCTATGGAATAACATTAGATTAGATTATGAGTTCGTTCAACGTTCTCTAATCACTACAAAAGTGTTCCCGAGAGAGAAAGGATGAAGCTGCATTTAGTACGAAATTAATAAAATGGGAACTTATGCACAAGGTTCTCATTTTGCATAGGTTCCCTTTAAGGTTCAAGGTTTTCTTCACTCCGCACAGAAACAGCACGATTGAAAAAAATGTTTGCAATAAAATAAAAATTGGAACAAGAAAGTATTAGGCACTGAAAAAGGACAATGATTAATCAGAAAAAGATAACTCGTAAAAAAATAATGTTCTACGTAAGCAAAAAGAACATCTCCTGACCGTCAGCTCAGAGCCTCACAACTTGCCTTGGGAGCGTCAGTCCCCATGGATACGGTATTTTTATTCTACTGAGAGCAGTTATGGAATGAATTTCGACGCGCTCACTTCAGGTAAGCCGTTAATGAAATCAGTCGTATAATTTCGACGTTTTCAGTTTTGGTAAACCCTTAATAAAATCAATCGAGGAATTTCTATTTTCAACTCAACCCTACCCCAAGCATAATCTTCTCGTTTTAAGTTCAATGAAAATGTCTCTTATTCGATGGTAATTATCAATACTTTTATTCTTCCTCAGGAGTTCCTGTTTTCCTGAAAGCTCGATGAAAATAAACTTTACACGAGAACAAATATTAATATTCTCGAGAACAAATATTATTAATATTCTCAAGTTTATCCCAATACAATTTATTTTCCAACAAATTTTTACGAATATGGTTTTTCCACGCGAATAACTGACTATAACTTTATGCTGACGACTGAGTGTTCGCCTGTCTCTTACTCGCGGAGTTTCGAGCACGACTCTCACTGACCTTCACTTCAGTCGGTTTGAGTGTGTGATGATCATAAGCTGCTTAGTCTTCGTCTCGTGCTCGCGCTAAACCATTCCATTTTGGTTACGCGCATGCAAGATAGTCGCGTATACTCCGTTCCCTTAAAAAGCAACAAAATTTGAATGAATGAGAGTGAGACAATCACGTTTTGTTTATGTATTTGTACACCTTTTAGCTATTATAAAAATAGAGTTCTCGAAAGAAGAACTTTGTTTTTAATTCATGAAATTAAAACAACCTTGAAGGTTCGGATGAGAGTGACTAATCAGGTTTCATGGTCGTCTGAAAAGTTTTTTATTTGAAATGTAGTAGGAGTTTCTTTCAAATGAATAACTATTAATGCAATATGTTCTCAGAAACATTTTGAGCAAATAAAATATTAAAAAATGAAATGTACTGAAACCTTTTCGTACAGCATCACCACTTGTGAGAAAAATTTTTATGACACAATATGAGGCAGTAATTTTATTTTTCTAATGGGACAATCCATCCAAATCACACATGACTTCATGCGTGTTTTGGAAAACGATTTCACGTGCAAATTGTAGTCATCATTTAGGCACGAGCGTGAGATTTAAGAGTCCAAAATCAAACGAAATACTGAAATATCATCAATAATGTAAGTGAGACCGACTTTCACGTAATTATCCAGATCTTATGAACAAATGAGCCTAGTTTGGCAACTAGAGTCCTACTCGAGTCCTTGCATTGGACTCAGTAAGCCCGTTAAAGGAGACTTCGCAGTAATATCACGTACTTGTTGCGTGTTGGCCGCGCACGGAACTAAGCATCGGTGCAGGCTTTGTTGTGCAACTTCGAGTTCGGTCATCTGGGAAGAATTTCTCCCGTGGAGCAGCATTAAGCTGCAGTAGTTGCAGCACGCGGAAAAGATTGCTGGATTGCTGACAGTAGTCACGCTACGGTCCACCAGGAGAACTGAGAGCAAGCTAGCGCCGGTATCAGCCATCGATGTAGCGCTTTTGTACGCAGAACACCGTGAAAAAATGTAACCGTAATTTGTTGCATATGACTCTATTGAAAAATTCATTAAAGATAGATACTCCATTTCTTTTTTAGACAGTTAAAAAATTGAATTTAATAAAAGTAGAATGAAAAGCAAGTATCATGTAAAATGAGGCGGAGAAATTTTTATCATAATTTGAGTTATTGTAATAGATTCAAGGAGTGAGATTTTAGAGCCTAATACTGACTCGTTCGATTAATAGTATTACATATTCGTTACCTAGATTTCTTGTTGCATGTACTTATTCCAGACACATAAAAACTAGGAAATTCTGAGAAATGATTCAACGTTTAAAAAACAGAATTGTAGTGAAATGTGGAATATTATGTAACTGACCTACTTGAATGCGCGCTCTCAATTTTTTAGAGTACATTAACATGTCAAATTCTTATGATGCACTTAGAGTTTTCTTGGTGGATCAAGAAAGATGTAATAATAAAAGTTCTAATTTGATTTTGACTTCGTACTAGTAGTTATCGTAAAACACAGGAATAATGCAAAGCATATAAGAGATCTTTTAAAACATGTTCCATTAAATGTGAACGTAAAACGAAGTATCTTTCAAAGCTTCAAACGATACAGCTAGCAAAACTCTTTTCTAAACATTAAATTTTGGAAAAACATCGGAATAAGCGCAGCAGAATGAGGATTTAGACTTCAAACTGCTTAAACACGGGAGTCCGTAATTCATGCATGAAATATGATTTAATTGAAAGTTGAAGGCCCCTTAGAGAGTTCTCAGCGCGTGCATCTCAAGTTGCAGCAATTGCCGTCCACGCAAGCAATTCATGAACCATGTAATTGGTGCCCCAAATCAACTCAAGTTCCTCCGCCACCACTCGACATGAGGACGCGTCAGATGAACAGTCTGCGCTCAGCGCTCAGTCAGCGCTCGGACGACGCGAGGGGCGGAAGCAGAACTGAAATTATCGACGTGAGTGGCGGAGACAAACCAAAAATCATTGATGTCAGTGGTGGATACAGAACTGAACTCATCGACGTGAATGAAAAACCATAAATCACCTCTGCAAATGGCGGATACAGAACTGAAATCATCAATGTGAGCGGCGGAAACAAAACCAAAAATCATCGATTCGAATGGCGAGTACAGAACAATAAATCACTGATGCGAGTGACGGGTACAGAACCATTCTTCATTTACTTGAGAAGCAGATACAGAACATGAAAACAGTTGAAGTCACAAATTATGCGACATAATCTTTTCGATATGGAAAACCCACACAGGAAATATGAAATTTATCTCAAAGATCGTCTTATTGCTTTAAAAATTTGTATGACCTTTAAACTTTCGAGGAAACTCACAATATCAAAAGTTATCATCAGCACCGCTCGAAATTCATGGCGATTACTGCGAACAATCATTCAATGGTTTTTTACATTATTTACCGGAAATTATTGAGATTCAACAATGGATGCAGTTTACCAATAGCTCTGGAGTCGCAATAAAGTTCAGCGGCATCACGCTGGGATCTGTATATCCGTACTCATCCCGAAGAATGAAGATGTTAAATATGAAGAAATGTACATTGTGTTAAACGATTAATTTTCCATGTCAAGTTCTTCATCATTAACTCCTCGAGTAAGTGAAGAGCTATTACTCCACGTACAACTCACTTTCGAATGATGTATGCGGCATTAAAAACATAAACGACGTCAATTAAATTACAATCGGTGAGGAATTAGCGGAGATTATGTTAATTGGGACAATGAAGACCGCTATGCAACAGATTTTTCATGTCTATCTGAAGACTATGTCTTCAAATTACGCTTTCATTTAAAGCAAAACTTGCCAGTAAAGAGGATTCAGCAGCCGGCAACTTTGCAGGGTTGCCAGATACTGAGTACACTTTCTGCTAGAAACAAATTTAAGATTTGCTAAATTTATTAAAGGTAATTATACCAGGTTAGACTACAGCTAGTTTGAGCCTCTCTTGGTTTTTGACAAGGCAGTTATGAGGAAAGCACCATTAAGTACGATCTTAAGGGAACGAGGAATCAATGCACAAAGTGTCCCCACACGTTGCTCTTATAAATAGCAAGATTCAAAAGAGTTGATGAAATAGGATAAAGGTTTTAAATTAAATTACACCTTGAAAAAAAGAACGACAGAGAGCCTAAAAAGATGGCCCCTAACGAAACAAAAGAAAACTTTCATTCTTTTTCAATAAAAGGAAGGCCTACTTAACCTTCAGCTGAGGACCTCATGCCTTCCCCTGGTGAGCACCACTCAATTCCCACAGACACAACAATTGCATCCCTTCAATGGGTATGTTGGCCATAAATAAGGCCAATCTGGCCACTCGGAATTACAATTAGCAACATTTTACGTTCAGTTTCTCCAAGGTCATCGAGCGCAATAGCCAGGCACAAGCTCCGTGTCCCTTGGCGGATTTTTTTCTTCCTGACCTCGAGTGCAGCAAAATTCTTTCATCTCGAAATCATTTTTCTATTTATCTCCGGTTACAACTATCAATTTACACATGAATTTTCTCTCAAATTTTTCTATCATACGATGCTACAAATCTCTCGACGCTCATTAGACGTAATTAACTAATTGAGTTTGTGTTCCGTGAACAAAAGTTGAAGCACTTCCGCGTTTTGTTTCCTCTCAATTACATCTTTTAAACTTATTGAGTGGCGAAAAAATTTCCAGGACTGACAGAGTTTGGCAAGAAAAAAATCACTGCAATATTTTAAAACGATATTGAACAAAAATGAGATAGAACCATGAGTGTCAAAAATTGTTACTGCTGCAACCTCACTAGCAATGATCAACTTCTACTTATGTGCTACAAAGTCCGCATTATTGATGGAGGCCTCTTGCCCTGAAACAAGCAAACTTTAATTGAATTTAAAACGACAGATCGAGAACTGGAGAGTTGACGAAAACATTTCATTCCGACTCGATTAGTTTATAAGCAACGAGCACAGAATTTCTAGTGTCATTTAGGAGTCAATTGACGGCTTTGAAATAGCATGAAATGCTAGAGCAAGCCACCTGATATTTCGTGCTCGTGTTTGATGTCATAAAAAGTCAAAGGAACATTTCTTTCACAGATGAGATTTGGTGAAGTGTTAATTATCCTATTTTTGAACGCAGAAGTGAGAATGTTATCACACAACACGAACAACTCTCCCATGAGCAAGCCTGTGCAACCACCACAGTTCTTTGAGTTCGCTCAGATTTGTCCACTTCGCCACTCAGTGCACCAACGGAAACTGTTCTTTGAAGAGGTAAGCTATTCCTGCGAGGCAAACGAACGAAAACCAAGTGGATTACGAATGTAGGGAATGACTGCATGGGTAAAATAAAATGAAATAAGGATTTTTGCGAAAAATTGCGGAAGGTTTTTGGCCCTCAATACATAATGATCATGTTTCCAAAAAAATAAGTAAGAACACATTTCAACTGCTTCAGTTAATCTCATGAGAAAATATAAGAATGGTTCCACAAGCGCTTTTTGGAGATTCCTTTTTAGTGTGCATCGGTCGTAGTGATGAATTCGTAAGAGAGTGGGCCACTCGGACTTCGAACCGAAGTCATCAAACTGAAATTGGAAAGAAAGCTTAGTTTCTTGCATTTGAGAACAATGGGTGGAAGATTCTTCGCTTGCACGTTAAGCCAGTCACTCTAATTTAACACGTCCCATTTTTTGTCGAGCGCGCTAACCTATCTTTGATGATTTCCTTGAAGCAAATAATTTCATATATGGAATCCTAATCTATTCAGGAATGAATAAACTAAAATGTCAATCTAATCGAGAAAAACTTAAAAACTTACCATTGTTGTTGTAATCTCAAATCTTTCTCAAGAAAAACCATCTTTCTTCGTAGTCTGTTTATTCCTTGTGAAATGTTCCAAAATTACCGATTTATTTCGCAATATTGCTTCAAAAAATTAGTATTCAGACGGACAACACAATAAAACAATGCCATCGCACAAGCATCAAAAATTCTAAAAACAAACTCAAAACTGAGCGTTAGTTTCTTGAAGCGTGGTAATAAATTTTAAGGAAGACAGACTAAAATTGATTTGGAATTTTCAACATTATAGCAAATTACAAGCCATTTCATTTTCTCATGGACGTTTGAATGGGATTTTTATTGTTTTCTACTCCTGTTAGAAATCTTACTTGAAGAATGAACAAAGATGACAGAAAAGTTTTTTCTGCAATAGAACATCACAAACCAAAGGCAATTAATTTTCATAAAAGTAATCAAGTTTGGAAACACGTGAGCACCGAGATGGGAAAAGAGAATAATCATTAATAAAAATTTTCTTCGCTGCCTTGCGTTGACAAAAATATTCTGCAACTAGACCTGGGCTGGATTTTCAAGCCATTTGCAGCAGCGTGCAACAAAGTCTGCTTAATTGATGGAGGCCTTTTGCCCTGAAGCAAGTACACCTTAATTGAATACAAAAACGGGCAGTTTTCAGCGTGACAGCGTAAGTTATTTGAATCAACTTGGCAGAACGTGCGCTGCTGAGTGTACCGCTATAACGACAGAAATCAAGCCTTGTGTGTTTGTGTGAATTAGGAGAAACGGTCATTTTTGATCGGTCATGTATCCTAGCAATACAATAATTTTTTAAAGCGAACAACGCGGAAGTATGCAACTGTTTGTGTATAACTGAATACAAATTGTGGTTCTTAGACATTCAAGGAATTTTGTAGAATAAATGTATATACACACATTTTTTATTAAGATCCAAGGCAAATTTTTCTTTTTTTCCCGTTTCAGTACTGAAAATAGAATTTTAATCATTCCGAAACGCGTACAATAAATATAAATGTTCGTTTTTACTCTGGTTCTTCTTTTTATTCTTCGAGCCCTGTATTCTCAAATTTTGTTTTCAATGGCGCACGGGTGGCAACACAGGAAGAGATGCTCCCGGTCACACCTCAACCACAAAGTCACTTCTCGCTGGTGTTGAGCGCACCAACTGGACTCAGAATTTCACACTCTGTGTTGATGCGCAATGTCCTAATGCATCGTAGCGAGCTCTCTACAGCGGTGTTGAGGACCAAATTCCCTTTATGTCGTGAAAGAATCGCATGCATAGACGAAATAAATTTGTCAAGTTACAGCAACAGATGTGGTAACAGTAAAGAGCTTCCCTACAGTGCCGTCTCATCCAGCTCGCAACGATTAAATTTTCTGAGCCACCCGAGAGAAAAAGCAGGAGATGCTAGTCACACTCTACGCCCGTACTCATTACTTCAAATTACGAACGTGAGGGCAGAGGCAAGCGAGCGCTTCTAATTTTGCCTTCTGCTCCCAGCTTACAACATCACTTTTTCTTTCTGAAGTTCATCCCCGAAATGCATCCCCAGCGAACATTTGAGCCTCGATTCTGTCTTTCACAAGACATTTGTTTTCAGAGCCAGGACGAGGACAGAGTCAAGAGACGGAAGATGTTCGCGTCCGTAGTCTCATTAATTTCTAAGTAAAAGGACTTTCAAAACCGAGAGCAAAATTCATTCCAAAAAGCTGTGAACAAACTATTGCGGGGCCCAGCTCCCACTCTAGAGTAATTACTTAATTACGAGATTAGGCCTCATAAGTTCCTGAACGCCAAGTGTAATTTACATCTAATTTAAAGAAAATACGAATTTGCATTTGATCTTTGTTTGAAACTAGACGCATGAAATTTTGCTTGTGAGGACGAATTTAGGAAATGTGAGTCAAACGATCGGACGCTTGGTGGATTACGAATACAGAGAAAGATAGCAGGAATAAAAAAAGATAAAGTACTGATTTTCATCTAAATATTTGACGCACGTTGGCTCTGTTATACAAGGTAAATTTATTTAAATAAATAACTAGTAAAACTTGATATCATGGCTTGATTTATACGACAGAGAACATTCTTTTCAAGTTGTTCAAAAAAATCAAAACATCATCAATTAAACCATTTTGAGCATTGGATTTGTACAATAATTTAGGTATTGTTGTTCATATTGTGTACACTAAGTTTATTTTGAGAGTATGTCTACTGAACACAACGATTGTAGCGATTTTGTAACGAATGCGTCAGTTTAAGACACCTAATTGAGATTAAGACATTAATCTCATGAGAGCAAAGAGGAGGAACTAATAAGTATAGACTCTAGAAAACGGAGGAGTTGACTCACGAGGTGTGTTCCTACACAAGATACCCTTGCTCACTGAACCAGTAAGGTGAGAAGCAAAATGGAAAAAAGACAAAGAAACGAAATCGAAGAATGCAAGAAAACTGAAAGAAGCAAAGTGGGCACAAAACATAGAGGGACTGAAAACTACCCCTGAGGTCACCTAGCAGGATCCTCGTGGGGGAGCAAGTTTCTATTGCATAGGATAGACAAACCTAAACCTCCCGCTTACCCTTTACCCTGCTTGCCCCTTATGTAATTGTTCTACTGCTTGCCCTGATGGAACGATTGCATAGGAACAGAGTTGGATCAAATCCATGTTATCGCATTGAAGAAGTTAAAGAAGTCCGACACAAATACTACAATCTAAAAACCCTCATATTTTAAGTACTTTTCAACGCAGCAACACAATACGAGGTATCTTCTTCATGGTCTTAAATAAGCGAGACTGAAAACCTACACCTTCCTGTTCTACTTGGAAAAAAGCGACGGCGCACAGTACATAATATGCAAATGAGGCGGTGACTTATTTATGACCCCAGACTTATGGACTTATTTACGACTCCTGAACGACTTAGTGGGAAGTTCAACTCCTGAAAGAAAGTACACTCAGGTCTGGGTCTCTTCCCTCCCATAAAATTCTGTTGAGTAACTTAGCATTTCGCAGCAAAGAAAAATTCAATGAGGCTAATAATCTGTTTTAATTTGGGCAAAAAAAATGACTCAAAGATGGATGTATGGTGTAGAACGCATAATAATAAGAGCTCCAAAGAAATACGAGTTAAATTCCGAGATATACTTGAACAAAAATTTTTCGAGTTCGAGAGTGCTACTCCCAGCCGCAGCACGAGGCCACGCCTCCACGATTCAAGTTAATTTTTCCGCAGCTGAAAATTTTATTTGTGGTCTGGGCACAGCGCCGCTGATGGACCCGAAGGTGAGAGGAGGGTCGAGCATCGCTTCTGAACGGACGAGGGACTTTTAGAATGACTCTCGCTTTTACAGAAGCCACCTTCCAAAAATAGGAGACTAGTTAGTTACTTTCGATACCCTCTACAAGTCAAAGTACAAAACACGTATAGAATAGTACTGCTCGTAATTGAACGCTTGGAAGAGTGACTAGAGTATCTATGATGAAAAACTTCTTCCAGTGAAGAAATACTCTTCTTAAAAATACTTGAAAACGCAGACTTGAACTAACTGTTATTGGACTTCCCCTTTACGAGGCCCTAGAATCATTTTGTACCAAAAGCCATGTATATTGAAAACGAGTCATGTGTATCTCTGCCATTCCTTAGCTTTCTTCTATCTGCAGTGTGAGTCGTTGGTAAGAAAGATGATCTTAAAATGGTCGAATACCTTTATTAGTTATCTTCATACACGGGTCTCAACGTTGCGGAACTTTGAAACCGTTTTCTGGCCTTTTTAAAAAAACGGGGCTCGTACCGTATGGTTTTGGGTAACTTGCGGCCTTTCACTTGGAAGACAGATCTTGGCCGCGATCGGACAGGAACTCAACACACAATCCAGCGTAAAACACAGGATCAATTTCCTTTCGTTTGAAGACTTCAAGTGCTTTAAATTGCAACGTTGTTTGGTTGTCACCTTGGCCTGCGTTTGAAAGCGCCTGTCATTCACGGGAAGGGTTGCCATTTTGATTCCCGGCAATGTGAGCGGCTGATTCTCCCACTGGAAAAGTAGAACTCAGCCATAATTCCCCACTCGACCCAGGTGTTGAAAATGAGTACCGGCGCAACTGGAGGTAACCATAGTTGTGTCCTGGTGTTGGTATTAAAACATTTCAAATCCAATGAACAAGATAACATGTACCAGGTTTGATTAGAATAAAGCATCCTTCATAGGAAAAACACAATTTTACAAGCCTAATACATTCTTGAGTAGTCCAGCACTAAATTGGTACGATATTGAAAATTTAATTCTTAAACCGTGACCTTCAGAGTTGAACTAGAAAAGTTAGCGTACGCTTGAATGCAGGCAATTGTTTTACACCTGCAATTGGCGGTGGGATAGGAGGTTCCTGCGCAGGCTGTGGCAGATTCGTTTTGAGAGCCCTTTTGTTAGCACATTAAGTTCATTTTCGTTAAGTTCGTCTTTTCTGCTTTGACACTTAGTTTGTGTGACTGTGATTTCGTTCTATTGAGTTATAATTTTGCATGTTTGCGCCTCTTTGTTCCACGCTTTAGTTTGTTCATGAGTTTGGCTTAATGCCGGTTTTAATCGTTCACATAAAACGAGAGTAAATTAAATGAAACTAACCTAAAGCAGAGGAGTTGGCTGTGACCCTCTGGCTGCCCGTGTGGCAGATTAACCTTACGGCTGCCATACGCAGAATTTAACTTTAAAATTAACCTAAAACTATTAGCTGCTTGACGCAGAGTTAACGTAAACTTAAAATTAAGCGAGGCGATGTCCTTACATTACCTAATTTAAATTAAGCCATGCTTATTTTGCATGCTTCCTAACCAATTAACTGTCTACTCGGTATAAGAGAGTGGAACTATTCATACTCTATTTTCCTGTTTCTGAAAGCTTCATAGAGGCTCTTATTTATGGCCCTTTTGAAGGCGACAAATTGGTACGTAAATTAGGCTTTTGCAATGAAGCTATTATATTGATTTTATTGTTACACTTTTCTTGAATTAAAAGAATACTTAATATTAAAGTGTCCTAGTAAACGTAACACTGAACCTGAACATTGTTCAGATAAGAATACGCGGCGCATCTCTACTTCTTCGGTGGCGCTTGGTATAAATTTCCTTGCGGGTAATGGAGGCCCAGCGTCGGCGTGTCGACTGGTTATTCTTTGTCTAAGCCTTCGTTATCTTTTGGGTGAGCCGAGGGAGATTCCTGTTCTTGAACAAAGCAGCGTTCCAATAACTAAAACATAGTTCACTTCGATTAGCTTGGTTGATTTGTCCTTAGTTTCTCATCTTTCCATTCCAGGGGACGTCTATCCTTTAATCGGACAAGTTAATTTAAACGGTCTCTAAATGGTAACCGACTTCATTGAACAACGTTGTCGTCTTGAAACTCCAATACATCTGTTGTTGGTTGTTCTCTTTTAATTTCCGCCTTAAAATTACCATTACGAGTGCTCACCTCAAATGTATAAGTTGCAATATCAGGACTCACATTTAGACCTATCATAGCGACTGCAATACGGACGTGCGGAGTTTCCGGCGCTGGTTTTCAACATAATTACAGAAATCATTACCGTCGGAGAAAACTTGAAACTGTTTTTATTTCAAATTTCTCACATATACCATTTATAAATACTAAACAAGTGAATGCCAAGCCATTTTGCATACCAGTCACCGTGATAAAAGGTGGATAACGATGGGTAGAAAGTTTGAACTTGAAAAGCACAAGTTCAGTCAGAGCATCTCTAAGCATGTCGAAGTATGACTAGAACGCAAGTCAGCAGCTCGTCTGCGTGGCATCATCTCAGCCCTGTGTTAGTCACGTGGAGTAATCGGACGTGGTCAGTTTTCTGAAGTTTACTAACCCCAGCACAAAAACGTTCTTAGTATAAGTATTTAAAGTACGTACGATCAATTGATGGTTCAGGATACATCAAAAAACCCAGCGGCCCAGTTTGAATGGTTTATGGTAAACTGATCAAATAAACTAAAGCTACTAAACAAACGATAGCAATAATGAAAGTTTGGAAACCAGCACATGAGCAAAATTGACGTAACGAAACACCCAGGTAACTTTCGCGCGGTCAATGCAGAGACGCAAGCAACTTGTGACGGAGCTCAACGTGCACACGCGCTGCCTACGGCCAAGCAGGTGGAGGCAATGCCCTCTCCACTGGAGGCAATGGCATTGAAGAGGAAGCTGGACCTTATGTTGAAGATAGGAGCTTCGTTGTTGACGTGCGCAATATTACACTACTATATGCATGCGTTCACAGCCATCAAATAAACTTATAATAGCTAAGAATTCATTTAATTTGTAACTATGTAGTATAAGGGCTACAACACAAAATACTACCATCGATCACAGGATAGTCGCACGAGTGACACACACGTGACTCATTATTCAAAGTTTTGCCAGTGCCACACCCAAGTCGCTTGCATACTCTCTCCTCTGTAATCTACAGGGCTTAGACTTGAGTCTATCCTCTGACATAAAGCCTGTAAGACATCGAGGCCAGCAGCAACGACCCAGCAGGGCGCGTCGCACGGCCGACAGAGCCGTTGTGCAGCTCGTGAAGTCGCTCTTACACCAGACAAACCTTCGAACTCGGCTGTGAAAATTTGCAGCGTTCTCACAGAAAGCGTTCAGCGACATGTTTTACATTCTACATTATTCATACGAAAATGGGTAACTCTCATTTGAATATTTTTGGAGGAGAGTTTCAGCAATGGTGACGGAGTGGCTAAAGAAAATTACTACCGCTTTCAAAAGTGTTAAACCAATTTTTTATTGTTCTTTGTCTTGCTTTTTCAGTTTTACAACAATTGTATTGACTCCCTAATGAAGTTCACAATATAATGTAGAATTTTATAATTACCTATAGATAGAAATACTAAGTTCAAAGGAAGTTTATGAAACAAGATCAAAGTTGAAGAAGAAAGTAATGAATACTGAAAAACAAGACAAAAGTGATCCAAAAAAAGATCGTCCGTAAAAAAACTATTCTATTTCAACAAAAAAATGGCCTACCTAACTCACAGCTCGGGATCTTGGACTTTCCCCTAGGCGTGCTAATTCCAATAGATACAGTACCTGTCTCACCCTGAGGAGCTGTTGCTGTACGAAACATGATATTACTTCCCCCATGTTTCAGAAGTTGAAACTGTAAACTTCACATAATTCCTGCTACACTGAGGAATCAGACTTGATATTATGCCTCAAAAATAAAAATAAGTGTTACATTACTCCACACACAGGTATAGGAGGTAGCTAATACTATACCACACGTCGCAAAAGAAGACATTATCATTGAGATTGTATCTGCTAAATAAGAAGTAGGAGATATTGCAGCACATCAAGTTATGTGTGGTTACCAAAATTCTACAATGCCTCACACGAGGTAGTATTAGTCATAAAATGGTACCTCACTAGTAAAAGACAGTAAATATCGCACAGTGCCTCACACACGGTGAAATTAATCATGTAATATCACAAATGGAATATATTAAAAATCGCGCGGTGCCTTCCTCACACGAGGTTATAGGAGTCATAAAATCGCACCTCACAAATAAATGAGTGAATTTCGCTAAGTGCCTCACACAAGGGGATATAAATCATAAAATGACATTCCACTAATAGAAGGCAGCAAATAAAACACAATACCTCCCAAACTGTTAGAATGCGCAGCAGTGAGAAGCAAGCTCGAATAACGCGTTGATTGCTGTTCTTTTCGTGTTGACCGAGCTGCGAAATGAGAATCCCATTTATATCTGTCAATTCCATAATGAACTACAAAAATTCTCCATAGAGCTCATAAGTAAGAAGATTACGTGTTGAAGCCCCCGCGAGAATATAATCCGAAAGCTCAAAAAGGATTTAATTCTAATTTCTCAGTAATGAGCCTTCAACCTCAGCAAAAGAGATGGGATAGGACTTTAAATTTCCATTAAAATGCCAAAAGAATTCCCCAAAAAGTACAGTGTCTCATTTGGCGCTAGCGCAAAATTCAGCCAAATTCCTTTAGCAAGATTATGGCCACCAGCTTTTTGATGTTCACAAATAAAAAATCAAACAAGCTCATTAGTGCAAAATAACTACTAACTTTTCACCGAATGTGAACATTGCGGTTTCTGCAATATTTGCACCACGAACATTTTTATTAATGACGCTACCGCAAGGGGCAAATGTTAGATTATGAGCGAAACTTGGGAAAATGGCTAACAATCCAGTCAGTGAGGCAAAGATAGAAGTTAATGGGAGCAAATTGAAGTAAAATACACAAAACCTGAAAAAATTATCTCATTTAAGTCGAGGAACATGACTTTGAAGGCTCAAAATTAAGGAACTTCAACAAGTTATACTGCAGGCATAGCCAAATGCCGTAAAGTTCTGTTGGGGAAAGCAAAATCAAAAGTTTATTTTCAAAATTTACAATTCAACCAGAGTGTAAAATATCTGGGGGTTTTAAGGAACAAAACTAATTCCAATAGGCGGATCCGATCGAAACAGCGCGAAAGAGTTCGAGCGAGCTAACTGTTTTTCATTGCATGTACACTCAGTTTTGAGAGCATGAAAACAATGAAATGCAGTGTCGACAAAATAAGAAACAATTTCTGTGAAAAAACTCGAACATCGTAAGGAAAGCAAATTTGAGTTCTGAAAAAAACATACAGATGTAACAAAAATATACATAGTCTCAATTTTTGTACCCAATCCTGAAGTAGATTTTAGCCTAAAATAATTATATTAAGTGAATAAAACAACGATTTAAAATGAAAAATAAGCATCATGAGATTTTCTGCGTTTGATAAAAAAAACACAAGATTTTGCGATGAACCGATCATATCATGCTGTTGGGAATTTATCTGTGAATACGAAATATTTCAAAAAATACTGATTACGATCTGTATACGATCAAACCGTTAAACCAATTTTTAAACAGCTAGCTACCTCAGCGTTGACTACTGAAAACTGCAAATTTTACAGTACAAATTCGTAACACCAATATATCAACTCAAAGTCTTCAAAATTATTGTTTGTGGTGCATCCTAATTATTTCACACAGAAATAATCAGTCTAACATGACCAGCACATTAGGAAGAAAGAGACAGTAAAGATTGTAATGTTTCGAAGCATGGCATAGGTTGACGTAAGGTCACGTACTCCGGGCATGCTAAGAGCTGCATTCCAATCGCGAGTGGGGACCGAGCTCATCATTTACAAGCCGGTAATTGTACTGTAGCGCTTGTCCAGGCAGGAGGCAACAGAATTTGAGTGAGCGCACAAATCCAGCTTTGTGAAATTCGAAACTACTGAATTGCGTGTAAAAGTGTCTGTAAATGAGAGAGACAGCACGAGCACTCGAAGTGAAAGCCGGAGTTAATGCTCTAGTGAATGTTCAAAACTGACTGAAAATTCACGTGAAAACATTGAAGCATCGATGAGTATTTTTGGTATATTGGTTTAAATGACACCAGCATTTATTAATTTGACCTGTAGATTTAGTTTTTCAATTTTACGTTTCAGTACTTTCTTCTGTATGACGTTAGTTAGACTAAGAAAATCCCCATAAAACGAATATAACACTCTCAAGTAGACAGAGTAGATGAAAACTTTTAACTAAAAGTAAACTTCAAATAATGAATATACGGGAAAAAAATCAACAATCCAAAAAAATTAGCAAGGTGACTGAAATTCCGCGTTGTCTCTCGAAACCAAGCAGTGTGACTCAAGCAGCAGGGTGCGCAAGGTTCAATCGAGAGAAACCCTTTCGCTTTTAACATGCTCTCTGCTCTTACTTTAACCCTTTACCGTCAGCATTTTTCTACTCACATTACCGTTATTATAACCACCATCATTGGACTTACCCTGTCATCAGGTAATGACCGACATCAGAATGAGGAAGGAGCTGCCACTCGGCAGTGAACTCCGAAGAACACACTAGGGAATAAATTTAACAGAAAAACAATATATTGAGGCAATTTTCAAAAGTGGACTGCAAAGTCTACCTTAATGTGTGAAGGAGGGAACGCGCAGCACATTTCCTTTGCACTCACTGGGTCGTGGTGCCCGCACTTAGGGCGATGAAGAATCGTATCAATTGGAGCCAGCAAAAAAACACTATCTCACCGACTGCGATGAAAGCAGAGCAGTATTTTGAAAATTAATTGCTCTCGAGCTTTACGACCAACTCTCCCTGATTACCTGTCATGCAGAGCAGGAGATCTGGAGGTAATTTTATGAGATAACAGCCGAAAATCACAAGCCAAATGCTCAGCCATTATGGCCGACGACCTCTCTTTTACACTGAGTTAACACACATTCATAAACAAGCTTACGCAATGACCGAAGTACATTCCTTAATTATACTCTCAAGTTTTGTGAATACCAGATAAAAATTCCCTGGATAAATATTCATATACCTGGATAAATATTCCCTGTGAATCATGGTGAAATGGTAGAAGTTTCCCGATACTTCAAGTTCACAACAAAAAGGTAAACTAAGATTAAGGTCGCAACCGTTTGGAAGCAATTAATGCTTTTAGAGACAAAGATTCATGAAATAGAGGTAAATTGCAATTCAGTTATAGAATAATCATAATTTGACTACTTTGCAGTTGTTGTTGAATATTTCTTTAAATACCTTTGAAAATTACCGATTTTTTGTTATTCTCAGGGTTGAATGATGCATTGCAACAAACTACAGCAATTTTCAAGCTATGTTCTAGTTTACCACATATATGCAGGTAGCTTCTCCAACGTGAAGTGACTGCAAATCATGTGATAAGTTGTTTTAAAAATTCTGCCAGAAGTGCACAACCATACTTAGATCTAATACTTCGCGTGAAAACTTGTGCAAGCTCATTTAAGTGCTATTAGAATTTCTGCGCCACAGGTATTAGAATATGCTTGGAATAGGCCGTTTCTTGCTTGGTACACGTTTCGGAAAACTTTGCTTTTAGTTGAAAAAAATCATATTGTTCGAATGCATAAAAATAAACTCGGTGTAAAATAAATACCCTGTGAAGGTTCGTGCGTAACAAATGTCAGGAATTGCGTGGAAGTAAAAAAAGACCCAAGCACTATACTGGAAACAGCATCGTGCCAATATTGGCTTCGCACCATTTCTAGACTGCGGTTAACTTAAACTTGATTGCGTGGCCAAAACACGATGAACTATTGTGATTTTCGTTCCAATCTTTTCTTCGCAAACTCCAAGTTAGGCGGACACGCCCAGCCAAACTTACTGCGACACAAAATAACGCCACAGCTTCCAGCAAGACGCCAGTCCCAGTCGCTCCTAATCTACAGAGCAAACATCGCACCCAGAGCCAAACAAGAAGAAGTGAGCATTGCTGTCGGCCCCAGAAGAGAGTTACAGTCCTCGCTTCTCGCTTCAAGCAGATTGCTCCTTAGATAAGTTGCTGCACTCCTAACAGGATGCTGGAGATCATATCAAAATAATGAATTCTCATTTCTAGAGAAAAACAAAAATCTACAAGGTAAAGTCATGATACAAAGTTTTGATGACCAGAAAGCTACAGGCAACCACAGCACAACAATTTCAGTAAGTTATTGATCTTTCGAGTGTGAAAATCACAAATTATTCAGTAGAAATGAGTGTCGAGTGAAAATGAAGAGCCCAGCAAAAGCTCAGTCACGAAGATAGTGTACTCCCGTTGTGCCTTGAATGTCGCGACTGACACAAAGAGCTGCGTGGGACACAAAACGTGTTGGCCGGCGAGCTGTATAGACTCGCATATAATGCAAACAAACTTTGTCATAAGGACATGAGATCACTCGGTTAACATAGCCTGCATGAATTGCTCTCCATTCGTGGCACTTTACATGTTTTTGCACCGTAGCAAGAAAAAAACATGGCCTTTGGGGGCAATGAATCATTAATTTTCTATCACTGTCAAACAACAGCTCTGGTCTTATCAGACACAGTTGGTTGCTGAATGAAAATAGTGAATATAAAACACTAGTTTTGACGGAAAAAACACAGGAATAAGTCAGAAAATGGCTTAACAAATCACAGAAGGAAACAATACTTTTGATCAATGTAATGAATTTATTTATACTTTGATTATGAACAAATCATGATTAAAGTTGAAAAAAAGCTTTCACAATTTTCATGTTTAATGTAGGGATCCGAGAAGCAAATTCAACCATGAGAAGCAAATGAGAAGTTTTTGCAGAAATAATGCAGAAATTGTGTACCTGAGCAGGAAAAAGTTAGCAGCAGCTCTTCAGTTCTGGAGTCAAACCTGCTAACAAACTTCCAATTAGTTGGAAAGCCAGGAAAGCTACTGATCTCGAACTCAAGCCGTCGGGCAAAATGATATCGTTGTAGGATGACAATGCATTGAAGTGTGAAATTAATTAATTAATTTTTGAACGATGTCCTGTGATCGGATACGTAAATCAAACTTGAAAACGAATTATAGATCCGGACATCAGTCTGAAGTTATCTGAATCTAATTTGTTGTTGAACTTAAACCAACAACTTTCCGTAAAAGAAAAAAAAATAGAAGAGCAAGATAAGCTCATCTTATTATTAATTAATTTAAGGTATATATTCGAATAAACCCTAATTTCAAACGTTTCGGCCACAGGCCGTCATCAGTGATAACAATTCTGAAAAAGTACTAAAGAAAAATAGACTATTTTACAATGACAAATATGAAACAAGTTATAGAATTACGTTAATTGCGAAAATCTATTTACCATGGCCAAAGGAAAAAAACTTAGAGTGTTAATCAATTTATCAATTTTCGCTCTTAGCAAAACCACGGTTTTATACAGGTATGCACATTCTAGAGTCCTCGTACATTTTTTAACTTAAGCCGATTTTAAATAACACTCTTAGTTCAATTTCTTTAGCCATAGTAAATGGTCCATCGCAATTAACGTAATTTTAGAATCAAGGTAGCTCATCTTGCTCTTTCATTTTATTACGGTTGCTGCGGCTCCCTGATGACTTTTTTGCTTTGCCTAAAAGCGTAATCATTCGGTAACAAACGTATACAAGACCAAATAAAATAATTATGCATTGGTGATACCTAAGACAATGTTTCATATATTTTAAAATGAGGGCCTGACCCTTTTGTATAAGTTTGCAGCATTCATTAAATTGGCACAGATTGGTACAAAAGACTCTTCTCTAAATTCTAGTTAGGGCCTAATTTCATGCTCCATAAGAGCTGCGTTGAAAATGTTGTGAATGACAGATCCCACGAGTAAAAGAGATCGTCGCTACTCAATGTAAGAAAAAAGAATAGCGCTACAGATCTCCGTTAGAGCAATCCTGAAAACTTGGGACGCGTCGTATCTCGAGTAATGAGAATAATTTTCAGGAGAAACTTTTCGATATTGCAAAAGTTGATTACTGATTCGAACGAAGCTACGTTGGCCAAATTGATGTTTGCCTTGTTCCTGCCAATCAGGCAGTGGTGGACGGAGTTCAGTCATCCTGTCTGGCAAAAAATTTTTCCGTATATTCATTCAAGTGACAGAATAGTGTTGTGCAGACATGTTTTATTAGCTGAAAATATTACATTCATTTCATGTCTTTTTTCTACAGCCGAGGAAAACATCATTTAGACTATAAACAGAAAGATGATTCGTCGTCCGAGCTGTGAAAATGTTCGATTAATATTGATGTAACTTTGCTGTCTAAAAATTATCAAGAATCTTTCTTTACAACAGATAAGTTGATAGTTCTATGCTGCTCTAAGATTTGGGCAATCTATAAATACCAAAAGAGTATTTGGATTCACATTAACGCCATCCCTTCTCTGCAAAACTTGAATGGGATAAACTGTAAAACCCACGAGAAGAGTTCGGCTTCAGATAGCAGGCTTAACTGCACAGCACTCAGCTCTGAACGTCTTTGGCGTCCCAAAACACAGAAAACATCGCAGAAAGAACTGAAGCCCAACAGCCCACTCGACTCCCACTGGCGCTCAGCGAAATGAAGAACATGAGTTACCGAGGCGATCCCGCATCACGGAAGCGCAAATTCATACGAAAGCACAAGGAACTCCACTTGGAAATAATAAACATGAATCAATTCCGAAGAAAAAAAGAAGGACAACCCGCATGACTGTATAGGGAGCTAGTGCCTGCATATCATAATCGAGAATGGAGCTCGACGCGCAACAAAGGCACAAAAGAAGGCCATTTCGGCAATGCCTTCATTCGTCTCAAGAATAAGTTGAAGCCCTGTGGTAGCCTTAGAGCGAGCAAGGTTAGAATATTACGCATCGATTGGCTCCATAAAGTAGCAAGGTTGAGGTGACCTCTACAGAGATAATTCTTTCTAGACTTCCATTACATTCTGGCGAAATTATTGGTTGGCAATGAACAACGAGAAAAGCCACGAGGTTCAATCATAAAAGCTTTGAGCTGAAATTGGTAGGTTTAAATCGATTACACAAGCATGAAATCGAGGCTTTTGAATTCTGAAATAGCACACCAAAATGAGTTCGCATACCTACAGTAAATGAAACCAGTCTACTGCGGTCGCACAATTCAAAGTAAAAATTGTCAATTGATGCATAGTCAACAGAACGAGTGCGAAGTAATGGTTGAAAAGTGAATAAATGATCGCACAGGACTAGTTTATCGTAATGCGCTCCCGCTGAAATTGCAAAGCATATCGGAATTTCCGTTTTATTTTAAAAGCAACGAAATCCATCATAGTCGTTGATTTTTCAGGAATTTGAGTTTTCAAAAAGAAAAGCGAGTACTGATGTAGAGTGCGCCTACCTCAGAATTTGCGGTCGTCAACGAGATGGAATTGCGAGCCAAAACACTACCGTGCAACACGCAACCGTGACAAAATATGAACAAAGAATTTACGCTCACGAGGAGCTTTTCTCCCCGCTGAATAAAACGTACTACCTAGCAATTTCCAAAAATTTGACATTTTTTCGTTTTAGCCCATAAGTCGTTAGCCTTTTTTCAGTTGTATTTAAACATTTTGAATCCAGCTTCAATGGATCCATTTTACAGTAATCAAGGAATCTGAATGGAGAAAATTAAACGCTGAAGTTAATTCGCTGTGATTGATCGAACTGAGAAGAGCCAATTTACTGATCACCGCGCGGGTACTGTGTGCAAGCAACAGCTAGCAGACGTGCAAGTGCGTCGTCTGCTGGCCAACTAAAGACGACCTAACTAGCACACATCGCCACTGCCAAAAAGTGTAATGCGTGGGCAAGCAGCACAGAGCACAGCAATGTGCCCGTTCACTTTAGGAACAAATGCTAGAACCCAGACAGAATTTAGGGCATCGTCAAAAACTGGAGATAAAATGCGCCAGTGCATAAATGTTGAGCGATGCCCCACATTGAAGTGTTCACATCAAACGTTTTGCTGATTTGGAGTAGTAGGTCACTTCATTCTCAACAGCAGTTCATTTTAGTCCACGAGCAAGTTTCTAGCTTGCCAAAACATGGATAAATCCATCCGATTCCAAGTCGACAGAAGATCATGCACCGCAAAAAGAAGAGAGCAGAACTGACAAATCATGTGCGTTCGTTACAGAGTGAAGTCAAAACAACTTCTTCAGCTTCCTGAGTATATGAACTGGGGAACAAAATGAAAATGCAGGTTCTTCTCATGCGTTCAGTACCGTAAAAAAATACTTGAAGATTTTGGTTCGATGCGATTTGGGTATAAAATAAAATGGTATCGCACTTTCTCCCACAAACAAACCTAGTCACAGTTGCATGAAAACCTTGAAATCAAAATTTTTTCCGTGAAATTCTCGTAAGGCCAGCGTATTGAGCCACGAACATGAAATTCATTGTATTCGAAAAAGGGATCAGGATTCGCTCTCCTTCTCAAGGCCAGCTTATGCAGCTAAGGTATGATCCCTGCCAGATGGGCCGTACTCCTATGAGAAGCCAGCAAAATGCTCTTGACAATCTAAAAAGATACCCAGCATCGACGATCATATATGGCCAGAGAAGACTTAGGACATCCTCTGAACGATGAATAGAGCTTTTTTAAAAATAAGTCTGGCAACTTCACATATTTTCACTCAAGTACGGCAACTTTCTTTCGTTCAAGCTTTAATTGAAACACCAAAACTTCCAGTGAAATAATGAATGATTTTCTTTACGGAGCTCGACGATGTTAGTCCTGCCGCGAATTTTCTTTCCCAGCGGAGAGAAAAGAGCTCCAAAGTTGGCTAATACTGTAGGGAGCTCGATGAGAAATAGCGTTGCTGCCAGTTGTTACTGGAGCTCATTTTGAGCAAAGTTTGTCGCTTTAAGTCTTTAGCTCAGGAGCTGCTGACTTCAATGCTCAAGCGCTTGAGCCAACTCTCGGCGAAGCTTTGGGTGGAACAGTTTAATAACGTTATTGGAATTGCTTTGACTATCTGCTAGTGAGGAAATTCAGTCCAAATGTATTTTTATCATAACCTAATGCCTCTTTTATGTGAATGAACAATTCAGTTATTAAACACGCTGAATAATTGTCCCAAAACCAACTAATGAGCGTCTAGTAGTCACAAAACCGTCTATCAAAAAGGTCTTTTCAATATAGAACATTGGTAAAGGTATTGTGACAATGTTTCGTCGTGGGCCGCTACGACGCACAGTGTGCCAACTATGACATTCCTAGCTTCAGTCGGAATAATTTCACAGAAAAAATGTTTCAATTTCTCAGACTAGCGTACGAAAACACAGAATGTTTAACAATATCGAAGAATTTGAAGAAGAAAATAACAAAAATTTCAAGATTACAAATGAGAATACTGAACCTTACAAATTTCCAAGCCTGTTCATTTTTTGATGAAAAAATTGTCGCTGCATGAATCGTCAGTATGTTATTTGACTCTCCCGATTACTTGAACATGATGACCAATGTAAAACCCCCAGATGTTTCAAGATTTCACTGAATACCCATTTGACACACACAAGTGTGTCCAAACTTCTGAGTGTACTTACGCTTGAATACGACATTTTACTTAATTGTTTAATAATCATGAGAGAAAAACATTATCAATATCCGACAACTGCAACGAAAGGTGGTTAGGTATTTACGGAAGCAAAATGCTGTAGTACATTTTGACACAATAACTGTAAATAGCATCATTTTCTCTGCTGCTATGCTCCTAACAGTGTGCGTTACTTCGATGATAGTTGAATACAGCTTGACCGACATGGTGAGTAACATGCAAACAACATCAAGGTCATGCAGGGATCGTTACAAGGACTCGTAAAAATTTAATGAGGTAATTTTTTCCCATCGTAAAGATTATTATTGACGGCAGACTGTTCGGTACACAGAAATTATTGCATCCTTCATGACTCAGTTTTCATACTTCACTTTTTGGCCCCATTTTGTGTACGTCAAATAAATGAGAGCCTAAATTTTAAATAAACCGATGATATTTCAGTTTTATTTACTGGCAGCAGAAACCAAGATCTCTTCTGAATGGAAGCAGCAACAGCAGACAGAACGGACAAATCATTTTCGCGAAGCAAATGTGACCACCAAAAGCCATAACATAATTAGCCGCCGAAAAGACGTCTGTGAATGAGCAGTAGCCGACGCTCAAATTCACGAAATGGAATTAGCTTGGATGAGTTTCTGACAAGACGTGATATTCCCAAAAATGCTTAATATGAACCACCATGTGTGCGCATGTATCCAATATCGTATCCAAAAAAGTGTGTAGTGCAAGTACGGAAAAAACTATTCATTGAGTGTAATTTGACATATTTAGGATGCATTAGTGGTGCGATTGAAGTACCTGCAAAAAACATTTAAATTCGTACTTTCGTAATCAAAAGTCCACAAACCTCTTAACTAAAATGCACGCACACATCACCAAGTGCACTTTAATGTGCCACCCTAGTACACTCCTGTGCAAGGTGGGAAAAATGAACACCATAAGCAAGAACACTTAGCAAGACAATGAACGGTCGCTGTACCCTCTGTAACTCTCAATATATAACTAAGTGCATGACACATGTTAGCAGAATCTAAGCGAAAACTCCCTCGTAAGGCAGAACATTTTCCTGCCAATAAAATGTCACGCCTCGAGCGATTGGCATCACTAATTGACCAGTGCACCTGCAAAGCGAAGAAAACCGATGTCAAGCCATTTTGCGCGCTTGCATGAAGGCGGCGAGCGTGTAAGAATGTTAAACGCTTTTATTCACTGATCAGCAGGTCATCGATCAGGTCGTTATGCGGCTGAACTAGTCAGTTCTCTTGATGAGATTGATTTACATCGAATAACTGAGCATTTGTTCTCAAAATATATATCACGGTCCCCACAAATTTCAAATCAAAGCTAACTAATTTAATTTTGTTAAAGAAAATTATAGCCATTTTCTAGATGTCAGCGTGAATTTAAATTAATGTGCTGTACCAATGCAATCGGGCACATTAAGAAAAAACGTCAGGAAAATCAAAGTCTACGGACTTTAAAAACAGTATTTAACTATCTTTTTGCAGAAAATCTTAATTGGTTAATTGCATTAGCAAAAATGAACCACATTCAGTTCAAGCGAAATTTTATTGAGCTTCGATGCGAAGAAAAGTGATTGCCCATTGACAAGGCTTCCTACTAGACACTTCTTCTATAGACGAAAAACATTTAAATCAGGAAGCGGCTTTCATATTTTGATGTTATAGAGTCCGTCAAATGACAATTACTGAACGAAACTTATCACATGTAAGGTAGACTTTTTAGTAGAGTTTTCCATAATTTACTGTTTTCCTCACTACATCACGAAACAGTATTTTTAACTCATTTAAAAGTTTCTGAACATCATTCTCATGGTAAAGGCTTTCAATTCACTGTTGAATCAATGACAAACATTTCCCGCCTGCAATACTTCTTCACTTGCGTGTATTCCCAGAAGGGAATGGTCGAGCACATGCATTAGAGAAATTCTCTGGGGAAAATGATTATTAAATTGATAACTTGATTTTGGTCTAAATAATTCATAATTAGTTAGAGTAAAGAGAATTTCACATTAGGCAAAGAAAAAGTGAATAGAAGTTTACATTAGCTAGCGAGGAAAGAAATTTACAACTTTTTTTGCTTCAAATTTGAAATCATAATGAAAAATGCTTTTCACAAAAAATATTTTCAACATTCACAAGTGCTTTGCGTATCCAAGGCATTCAGTATCGAACATAGCGCACTGTTTCATTTTGAAATTGGAACACAAGCGATGATGCTTTAGAGGTACTCAAAATTCCACAGAGGATCTTTTTCTACCTTGGTTAGGGAATGAACATGATAGGGAGTGAAGATGTACACATTTGTCTTGATACCCTCAGTCAACTCAGACTTGTGTCGCTAACTCATCAAAAAGTCACGCATACAAAAGCTGCTTTTATACGATTCTACATCACCTCACAATCTTCCCCCTAGAACAGGTGCTAACAAGAGCTAATTCCCATCCACAATTGAAAAAAAACACAAACAGAGGTCGATTCTACGCCTGCCACCAATGATGCAACCGTCAGTATTATTTTCATTACAATACAACCGTCAGCCCGAATCTTCTTTCGATTCATCCATACTTCGGTGAACAAATGATGAAGCCAAAGTGATCATTTAATAAAAGAGATGTCACAACACAGCATCAGCAGCATCTGTCGTCCCCTGGCACACGATGACCCGAGATGCTCCACGCTACACACATTTGCAGGAGCTGTTGATCTTGCGCTCCCCAAACACTGAAGCAAAACACAAAATATCTTCCCACTCTAGTGCTGGTCCAGACGAGCTCCACGCTCTGCAAATGGAGGGCGCTTTCTCTTGTTCTTCTTTCAAAAAGCGGTGACAACGTTAAGTTTTTCAGTGCTCTTTGGTGGCGTTTCACTGTTGCAGAACGATGAAAGTTTGAAGTAACGTCTCCTAAGATTTAAAGCACTCATTTTAACTTCTTGTCTCCACTCGTGTATGTTGAGCCAAATGTCTTACTGGATCTAAAAATGTAACGTCAAAATAACAACTGCGAGCTGAAAGTCTTCTTCTGGCAGCCAAATAGAAATTTTCTGTTCGTGCATTAGCTAATTTTACGTAAAAACTTGACAGTGGTCATAAGGCTCTTAACTAGTCATCACAATCAATAGATATTTGCTACTATGGACATTCTTTCTAAATGTGATCCACTGCTGTGTGACGAAGCTTCTTGTTTAAAAATGAAGGGAACCTTATCTAAAAATGAAAAACTTTTTTTCTATGGGACGTACGTCTATGAAAATTTGCACACTACTGGATCTCCACATTTGTAACAACTTATCTTCTATAAAATTTTTTCATTGGGGGCATAGAAAATTAATTATTTCTTATAATAAATAAAAAAAAATGTATATTTATTTTGAGTAAGTCCGAAGCTTACAAAGCTAGAGCAATGAGGTTTGTTGCATTTGAAAGTAAAATGTGTTCTCTAAAAATAAGATTAGCGATTTTTTCGATTTATTTCATTCCGAATTTTTATGAATTTTTTGAAAGAGTTAGGGTAAAAGTTATAATTTAAAATGTGAAAAAGTCTACGGAAAATGTTACATGAAGTTTTTGGAGAATACTCTAATCTGATTTTTAGAGCACACATTTCACTTTCAAATGCAACAAACCGCATTGCTCTAGCTTTGTAAACTTCGGACACACACTCAAAATGTCTTGAAAACTTACTTGTTTCAAGAGATTATTTTAGGATTCAAAAAGCTTCTTCTCCTACAGTTTTCTAGCTACAGTGATTATTTTAGTATCATTGCATGCGGAAAAACAAGGGCTTTCGAAAGAATTGAATAGTTTTTCTAAATTCATTTTATTCCAAAGTTATGACGTCATAAATTTGAATGTTTGACAAAAAATAATGTTTATTTTATTTTTTCATTTTATTAATTTAAAATTGGATTTTGAAGGAAAAGCATTTAACTTTTTGGAATGTCCACGTTATTCTGCATCCATTGATACCAAAATCATTACTATAGCTCAAAAACCGTCAGAGAATAAGCATTTAGATAACCCTCCAAAAAATGTCGTTTTCTATGATTTCCAATTTTCTTTCAAAGAAAATCGCTTTTTTTCATAGAGGGTAAATGATTTCAAATTGCATTTCCTATCATTGAACCAAATTTCATTGCTCTAGGTTCAAAAATGAAAGAAAAGGTCCCTAAGGGGGATCCTCTACACCTCTCGGGGGGGCGCTAGCCCTGGGATACGTTCCTGTTATTTCTACAGACATTCGGGGACATATCTCAGACTCTTTAAAAATCAAAAAAAACAAAATCGTGGGAATCTCATTTTGAGCCCAACTGCTACAATAAGGTCTGTATGACAGGAGAAACAAATATTCTGGGTAATTCGCTGTCCTTTGTAACCAGTAACAAATAAAAAAATTTAAAATGCTATTTCACAACGACTTAGAGAATCATATGAAGCATTAGTGGGTTGCCCATGCAGCAGTTAAAAAATTTTTGACGTAGATGTTTTGTCTAGAACCATTTGACAGGCTCAGCCATTTTGACAGGCTCATTATCGTGACTTCATTTGTAGAAAATTTTACAGGAATAAGTGATAAGAGTTTGGAAATTTAACATTTACGTGTGCCTGAACGGTGCAGACGGAGCCCAGGAATTTAAGAATGAAATAACTCAATGATTCAAAGTATTAAATTATGAACAACCACAAATCCTACATTCTTACTCCTAGTTCGGTTAAATATTTCGTCAAGTCCAACAGTCACAGAAAAATGGAATAGCGTATTATCAATAGATAAAAAATATTCCGCGACTGAGACCACGATGCGTCAAAATTTTCAGAAAGCCAATAACTAAGAGAAACAAGCACAATGAATAAACAAGCACATGCTGCAAAAATATGTGCGCTTGTATTCGACCGAAAACAAACCGAACCTCAAGAGAATGCACGCAAAAATATTAGAAAAACACACGTTCTCTTAATAACCACACTTTGACTGCGACGGGAGCAACCGGTGGTCACTGAGGGAGTATTTATAATGTTGCTGACCGATTAGTTGTCACAAACTCAATTTTCATAAATACTTAATCATAACTAAATGAAGGCATGATTTTGTTAATGTTTGCTATTTTCATCATTGTTTAATAAATTGACTATTAATTTGAGTTGAACATTGAACCTCAATTTTACCAGCCGCAGTCGAAGGCTTAAAATTCAGAGCAAAGAAGAAACGACTGAGCTGCGCCTGGCGGTGTAGCGGGCCGTGTGCAGGTGAGCAGAGAGGGCGAGCCGAGGAGTGCGGCACGAGAGGATTGAGGCGATGAGACGCGGCGTCATCGACAGGCCAAAAGGCAGTTTGTGAACCAACTCTTCGGTAAACTGGCTTCATTTACTCTGAGAAAATGCCTCGATGCTCGTAACTCGAGGCGCTGAGTGCGCCATCACGGCAGATTTAAGCAGTGTTCAGCATGAGAGGCCCAGTATCGTCGGTTATGGTCGGTGCCGTCGATTATCGCGAAGACGGCCTCACAAAACAAGGATGAAGCAGCTCGTAGCGTGCGTTCGACGTCAGCATGCCATGGAAAATTAATGAAAATTTTTGCTCAAATCAAATAACCACAGCGAAGAAGTTTTCTGAGGGATTCGTTTTCCAAGCGTTCTTTTATATATCAGAAGAAATCGTAGCTGCAATGGCCGAAAGAATTTATGCGTTTGGATCGAAACAGTGAAAAACGTTGCCGGCTGATAAATTTTAATATAAATAGTACAAACAAAATAAAAAGTCCTTGGTATTCGGCTCAGCTTGAAATCGAAAAATATTACCTGTCACCGATGAAATAGATAAAGAAGGCAAGGAGATGAAATGGCACCAAATTTGAAGAACCGGTGTAACTGTATCATCGCTGTAAGAGGATGAAGAGAAATAAAGAACATCTAACTCTACTAAATTAAAAGTAGATTCCGGCAACCCGAACATTTGAGTCTTATCAAGGATCTTGAAATGATGTACAGGCGCTGAGAAAAAAATACACTTGTCCTTCCCGATTTCAGAGGAGCTATGAATCTTCCTTCAATCGAAGTTCTGTTTGTATCAGAAAAGTAGGGATATTAGAAATGCTTCCTACTGAATTCTCGTCAAAACAGCCATACATTTAAATTCCAAAAATAGGAAGAAATACGACAAATGTCTTTTTTTCCACCGTTCAAACCATATTGCTGCTCTGATAGAGAAACCGATGATAAAATTTGTATCCGGTAGTCAGTGGCAACCATAAGATTCTCGGAAGGAAAGCGTTACCAATGCATTTCAGTTCATGTCTGCGGAAATGCATGGAATTAACTCTACATATACTTGAGCTGTTGAATATGTTTTTAAAATCTTTCGAATCGATTCAGGGCAATGCGTTAACTTGGTATGGTAAATATTGTTATGAACAGCGCCGCTCAAGCTTCTGACCAGTTTATCAAGAGAAAACTAATTTATTTAATTAAATGTCAGCCATTTACGCGTGCATGTATCGGTGTAATAAACAAACGCAAAATGAAATACACGAGACCATTCTTTGATGATGACGCTGTAACCATGAAGAGAAAAAGCAGGAACAAACTAATCAGTTGAACTGCAGCGATAACGGATCATTATTGGGTAAAAATGAGGTGATGCCTCATATGTGGCAATTTCTGGGCGATGAAATATTCGAATGTGAGCTAATTTCGTGAGGACATTTTAGAATGTTAACACATTTTCTCCGTACGATAACAGGATCTTAACCATGAATTCTGTTCCCAAGTTTCATACGTATCTATATGTTTATTACGAAATAGGTCCATTTCCAATAGCTCCTCGTTATCACTGCATGAAATGCACTGATACTAAATCATCTCAGATGAGCTACCCTGAACTACTGTAGAAATATGACATGAGAGTGACCGGGTGGTTAATCCAATTTGTAGCGTAATACTCTTTAAGATGATTTAATACATTGTTAGTGAATCGTTTTCGATCATGCCCAAGGTGTTTTCGTGCCTACCGAGACCCGATAACAAATTTTTAGTTCCTCTAAAATCAGAGCAAAAATAACCTCGTCAAATAGCCTCAAGTTCTAAGCTACCAGAGTCATAGGCCTTGCCATATGTACATGTAAACGACAGTCCATGCATGTGTCACAGAGACTCGTAAGAATACACGAAACTCCATCCCGAACGAATCATACATATTTATTTGCGTAAGTGTCACAAATACTTCATCCCTGACGCATCTCAGATACCTCGTCACATACGAATCACAGAATCTTCATCTCGTACGAATGAACAGATATTTCATCCCGTACGTATCACAGGCACTCCCACTCGTACGCATCGCAGACACTTTGTTCCGCAAGCGTCACAGACCAGTAACTCAGTTAACACCCTTCTTTTTGAAGAATCACAAGTTATACCACAAATACTAGTGAAATTAGTATAAATTTTCGTAGGAGGAAATTTTTCACATCCCCTCATTAAAGATGCGCTAAAAATTTGCGAGCAAACAAAAATTTACTACGTTTATAAAAATATTCAACAACAAATCTTATTTTGGTTTTAACGCGCACGCTGGTAATTAACTTAGGGACAATGATTGGTACAGAGGATGTGTCCCAGCTTCCTCCCTTCATCACAATAGCGGAGCAAAAATGGGACTTGCCAATCGGCGACAGCGTCCAAGGCTGGCACCGTGAAAGGCCTCCCTAATAGGCGCAATGAGGCCAGTTCACCAACCTAAATTGCTGGAAAATGAAAATCAGGCCTCAAACGGAGAGCGCGATGCGAGCTGTCTCAGAAGCGCTGCCTTCACATGAAGAGGCGGCCGCAATTCCAGCTGGTATTCCGCTCCTCAATGATCCCGCGACTGCTGCTCTGAACATCACACGGCCTCCATTAACACCACATTGAATCCGGCGCCAGATGTCCTATGTTGTCGAAGTGCTGGTAACCTTCGAACTACTACTACTACTACTTTTAACACTACTACTTCTGCTAATTAACACCACATCGAGCTCGAGCAATGCCCGAACACCACTGATTAATCTAAAATTTCGGTAATAATGCAACAGATATTAGTGCGCGCAGATACATGAAAATCTTTAACGGATGTCGATCACAAATTTCCGAACTGTTGTATAAAGTCTGTGTATGAAACGTTATCTGAAATTCTAATCTTAAAATTACATGCTTGGTGTTCTATTTCACAGCTGTTTTTAATCATTAAATGAATTTGTTCAAGTCTCCCTTGTCACAATAAAAGTAGTCCACGATGGAAGGAAAGAGGCCCCATCAAGATTACAGGAAAGGAAATCTATGCACAAAACGTGTCCTCACATCTAACGCATACGAACAGAAAGGTTGAAAGAAGTTTGAGAAACATGGTAAAAAGAGAAGAGGAATGTAAGAGGTACTGAAAAAAAGCAGTGAACAGAAAAAAAGATGGTCCGCAACCTAAAAATTTCTTCTCTTTCAGCAAAACGAAGGCCTATCCCCAACTCTATCCTCGAACTCAGAACCCCACATTTTCTCAAGAGAGCACTGATCCCCATATATATAAATAGTTTTCTCCTGAAGGAGCTCTTGCTCACTCTTCAAGGACGACAATTAGCACAAGCTAACAAGACGATAACACGCAAAAGAAGAGCCCGTCTTTCATTTCAAGGCTGGGCAGACATGAGTCGATTGTTTATGTATAATTTAATTGCATTCTTTCTTCTGAGGTTTTGGTGGCGCACCACGCGTACGCCTAAGCAAAGCCATTAAAATCAAACCACTTGGTCACTCTCAAGCAAGAACGTCAAAGTCAGATAGCGTTTCAGCTTAGATATGCAATGAAATAATTTGATCAGTTTTATATCAAGCACATTTTCTTATGGTGTTCATTTGAAGATGTAACACGAAAAGATATTGCGAGAAAACTTTCGAAATTACTAATCCGTCCTCCAGCTCGTTGCACTGATGCAAATAAAACGGCGAATTATTTTTCTACATCAGCATCGAGAATACAATCGGAGACAAAAAATCAAACGGTTTTTAATATCGTTGGAGCAATCAAGGGCACTTTTAATTGCGCAGCACTCGTATTAGCGTAAATATTTATTTACCGAGTAATAGAAGCGAGATAAGTAGCAATCAGTACACTTTTCCAGCACTTTTGAATACCTTGCGAAATACCCAATCAAAAACTTGTACACTTCACTGATTTTTCAATCAGTGCAGTTTGTAATCGAGTTTTGCTCTAGTCATGAATCAGTATAACTCGTCATTAAGCTGTGCCGCTCGACGCTCAATTGTACACAGCCTCGTGCCGGTTTTTGATTGGGTGTTGAATAGATGCGATAATTGCTTCTGGGCTTCTCTAAATCAAGCCCGGCCCAAAACTGACACGGTGTCACCAGCTATAAGTTTGACTCGAGTGAAGCTAAATGAACTGTTTCGAATGTGCAACCGTGTTCCAATTGTATTGCGGTTCAAGCATTTACCGAGAAAAAAATTAACGAAAGAATGCAGTTTCCAATTTTACTGCTTAGAACAGCATCTTGTTGCGCTACAATGAAAGCACGACAACGAGCTTCTTTCGCCTGTCATTTTAAAAAAGGAGCATGTTGCTGCGTGTTTGAATATAGGGGTAAAATATTGATTTCGGTCATTAGAAATTCATTCTCGGTCAGCAAACTGACATCAAACCAATGTCAAGTAAAAAGGAGAGAACTAAAAATACCGTATAAAACATTTACTCGAATTAAAAATTGCAAGTAAAACAATAAAATCTAACGTTTCGAGCATTCGCTCATCTTCAGCAAAACAAATTTACCTGAAAAACTTGAAATTAATTAGAAAGTTGATAAATTGAAAAAACAAACAAAACAAAAAACTAACCTTAAAAATAACCTGTTAACTATTGACAACGGAAAATAACTAAGTTGGTTGTTTAAAATCGGCTTGCCTCTTAAAATGAAGAGAGACTCTAAAATCCTTAAATCGGAGGCAATTTTAGATCTAGTGAGAATATAAAAATTACTGATGTCAAACGGGCTATTGCAATGCTCTGAATGATCCCTAATAGCTGAATGTGAAGGACTAGCTAAAATATTTCCTGTGCGGTAGCTCCTACCTCGATGCTCGGCCACCCTACAGCCTAGAGTACGCAAAGTCAAACCGACGTACTCAGATGCACATATTGCACAACAAATTTGAAAATTAGGGAGGCCTGCATCGCGTTAGGAAGAATGTCTTTGAAACGAAAAAATGAGCCTATTTTGAAACTATTAACTAAAACCACCCTAAAGTTTATGCCCGGAAAGTATTTGACAAACAAATCTAAAATTTCCTTCTTCATTTCCTCCGACTGAGGTCCAAAATACGGAAACGAAACAAAACGAACGTCCTCACAGATTGATTCCACAGAAGGCAGTTTGTTGAACTTTTTTTCTAAAAAATTAACCAATATGAGAATCCATAAGTAGATTTGAAAAATCATTATTACGGAAAAATTCTTTTAAAAAAGGTGAACTCATCATGTAGAAACTTATACGAACTGCAAACATTGAACACTCTAAAAATGAAAGTCCTGATAAAATACACTTTGAAAGTATATAGCGAGAAACTGTAGAAACTGGTTCCTAAGCCTGTAAAATACTTTTTCCTATACACGGAACACTCGAACTCATTCCCAGACGGGTGAACCAAACAATCTAAGAAGGAAATTTTGAGTGCCTCTTCACCCTCCATTGTGAACCTAATGTTTCTATGGCGTTCATTCAAGTAATTTAAGAAAAGCGGAGCATGAGATTTGTCGTGAAAAGGTAAAAAGGTATCGTCCACATAACGTCTATAAAAAATCGGTTTAAAACTCACAGGGCATTCGTCTAACCATTTTTCCTCATTTTGACACAAAAAATGTTTGCAAATGTTGAAGACAGAGCAAGTCCCATTCCCAAACCTTCAAGCTGTGGATAAAATTTCCCATCAAAAATAAAAAATGAACTAAGTACGGCTAGCTATAACAATTTAGCGAAAAACACTTTCGAAAGATCAAGTATTAACGTATGAGTACTGGTAAAAAGGGAAGCCAAGATAATATTTATAGTCACGCGTACAGGAACGTTGGTAAAAAGATTATCGATGTCAAACGAACACATAAAATACAGACTTGCATTTTGTACTTTCGTTATTTCCTGAACAAATGACTTAGAATTTTGTACTGTATATTGATTAGTAGTAAGAGGATTCAAAATCGGTACCAGATACTTCGAGAGCTTATAACTCAGGGTATTTATGGCAGAAAAAATAGGTCTATACTGGAAATTTTGAGCAAAATCTTTTTTATGTATTTTAGGAAGGCCATGAAGAAAACCTGGAGTTGAACCAGAAACAAACAGACTAGTGTACACAATGTCAGGAATGACAATGCCACTTCGGAGAACACATAATTCTCTGAAGTCAGTCTACGATGACAAATGCTCGCACAAAAAAATACTGAGCTCCGTAACTGAAGCGCAGGGTATTTCAATTTTTGAATTACGACACAGGAAATCGCAGGCTTATTCTAGAAATTACTGCAGCTTTCAAATGACTTTGAACTCGCACTGCAATCTATTCAGGATGACACGATGGCGAGCGAGGAACTCACGAGGGTTTCAAAGTCACAGGAAGACTTACTCGCCGCTAAAGATCGACTGAGGCTTCCGTTCCGCTAAACATGAAAACTTTGACTAGGAAAATTAGGCCGAACGCAAAAAAACATTGAGGAAGCTTTCTTGGTCGTATTGCCAGCGTTTGTGTTGGTATGCTCGTGCGTCAAAAAAGAAACACTCAACGTGCACCTTAACTTTTAAGGCAAATAAACAGAGAATTACACTTCAGTGTTCGATGATCAGCGCCAGTTAAATCATAATCGCAAACTAGAAAATTAAAGAGTAAGTAGTCCTACGATGCGGCCCTAATATTCTATATGCAGTGGCGCTGAGCACAGCTTACTATATTGTCTGATGACGCCAATTGACGTGGGACACAAGCATTCTTGGTACTAAACTTGAAGCACCAGGATGCAACTTCTTATATTACTTAGCAGATATCCGGAATGAAACCTTTAATGACATATCAAGAAATAGACCTGGTAAACAAAATCTCCCTTAAAACTCATAAGCAGATAGGCGAAATGGAGCTCCACATCAAATAGTAACCATAGCAAGCAAAACATCCTGTACATGTTGAGTGCCCATTGCTCATTTAGATTAATCTGATCAAATAATTCCAATGCATTAATTACAGTAAAAAGAAGTTCTATCACAGGCGTGGGTAGTTTCCTTCCCCCCTGCGCACACTAAACGGACGCTTGACCACTAATTACACTGCCATCAATACGTACGACTGCCTTTAATAAAAGAGGCCCTGGCCTGATGGCTGCTCATTACACACAATATAAAAATGAGCTGACAACTTTGACTTCGATGAGGCACAATCGAGAAAAAACTGAACCGGGATCTTTTTCATCTGTCCCATTTATCTATCGATGACGACCTCAATTAAAGTTCGGTTTTCCAATCAATGACCACTCAGACTGGGGGAATCAATGCAGGCTGGCCAGGTCTGCGAGAAAAACATACCGAGTATTTGATGGCTCAGTGATATAAGCGCTCAAGAAAACCTGCAAGAATTGCCACAGCTGGTCGCGCTGAATGAAATACACGATATGAACACACTGTAAAGAATAGAAATATCCCTGGTTATTTTTAAAGAATGAAAAAGAACAAAAAATACTTGTCTACTGAGTTCATGATAAAATTTAGTGCGCAAAAACGAAATTTCATGATTTTTGCTTGAACCAAATTGTACTTACTGGAATGTAAGCAAGTTGAATTCTCATCTACGATGAGAATTATCCAAAATACTGTAGAAATTGATTTTCATAGGTTGAGTCTAGAAAACTTTTCATGTATGGGAATATGTTTTTTAGTATAAATATTTATTAAAAAGCTGGAAAAATTTAGTCTAAAAATTTTACTCCAAGCGAAGAAATTCAGCGTCTAGTTACTTATCTGGCCAACAATTCATCTGATTTATATGAGGTGCTGGTGTAACAGAACACTACCGAGTTGATCTTGGCTACATGCCCAACAGCTACTAGTTCAGGGCCTGAACAATTAAGAAAAAAGTCGACTTTTCAATCAGTAATTCATAGTTGTTTGCCTTATTGGCAGAACACAAAAACTTGATTGTCTTGTCGAGGTCCAGCTTCTGGTTCTTAATATTAATCTCAAACAAACATCTTGTTGAGGTAGTCACATGCAGAAACTTAAAAACAAAAATCATAACTTCAAAGGCAAGCATTGAAGAGCACAAATGTTACACAAAATTTCAAATTTGATCTGGGTATCCTCTCTTTAAATAGCGGCTTCCCATCCATATAGGAAAATTGGTAATAATTTTATTATTCTTATTAAAACAAAACTTGTGAACGGGTCATATTCTCCATGCGAGATGTAGTGGCAAGTTAGGCAGGTTAATTATCGCTACCACAGTGTGGTGTGATGGAGGCTGTGTTCATATTGTTTAAAAGAGAATTATTTTAACGAGTTTCGTACACACCCTTTGAAATTCCTCTGATGTTTTTCCTTTCACACGCGACGCAATCAGTCTCAAAAAAAATTAAGGGGAGTTTTGCTCTGGGAAATTCACGCCTTCAATATTAGTGAGTCAATTGACTTCAGTTTTTACTGAGTCATTAATTTCTGCACTCAATTTTTGCAAAAAACATTTTCACATTTTGCTCCTTATTAAAACGCAAAGATTTTTGATCAATGTTAATGACGACCTTAATGAGAACATTGGTAAAACTTTTCTCTAAGTTATCCACGATAAATGGGGGCCTAGAAATAAAATGGCAGAAAAATAAATTGTTAGATGATAAATTCCTCAACCATCTTCTTGCATATTCTGTATGGTGTTTTTCTCAGCCGAGGTAACAGAAAAAGTTCGAATAATGTGAGAGCTTCATTTCTTGCCAAAGAAAAATTTGAAATAAACTTTTAGAAAACGATGAAAGCCGTATCGCTCTCTTCGTACAAAAACATCTTTTGTACTGAACTCTGGAAAAATAGTAGGACTTGAAAGAATAAATTTGACCGATGTTTCTAACAAAATTCTCAAGCCAAACTCACTCACCGGAAACGCACAAAACAACAGCACCAGCCTTCACTCACGGCCTTGGATATAAAATAAAAGTGAATATATCTTCACTGATCACCAAATACACCCTCGTTTTCTTCGTCTTCAATTGCATAGATGGTTACGAATATGACTTTCAAAAAATAATATTATACCAATGAATGCCATCAGAACAAAAAAAGATGATATTCTAAAAACAAGTCCATAATCATGCAAATCTAACCCTCTCTAAAAAAAAACATCCTTTAGATATTTAAAAAAAAATTTTTAAATAAGGAAACTAACGCGCGTCGATGGTTCCAAGGACAGAAATTGCTGAGAGCGATTCAATAGAATTAGCGATAATTAAAAGCACTCCCAGAAATTGCTATACCAGTGCGTGAATCATCAAAAGTGTATGGATTGGAGCGTGTTGCTAACGAGGCTGCAGGCAACTCAAAGCGAATTTTAGAGAGCGCAGACCTGCATTGCAAATCGCACTCAAAGGCGCATCAGGAACCAAAGAGAAATAATTACAGTCAGTACGAGCGTTCTATCAACCGAGCGTCGTAATAATTGGCATTAATTCGTCTCCTCTGAGTCTGCTCAAAAACAGCACACATATGTAAAAATGAGAATGGAGATCCTGCTGAAATGCTCAGAATTTGAAAACTGGCGAAAACACCAGGAGAAAATTAACTCGCTAAAACGAGAGCTCTTTGTCGGACGTACATTTCAAAGAAAAGCATTGCATAAGTTTTTCCTCACTACAATTATTAGAATCACCGAGTAAAAAAGCTATATAGAGTTCATTGCCACGAACGTTGTGACTTTAGTCTTCAACACCTCCATGAATATAGGAAAAACCTAACGTGCGAAAGGTACTCAGTTGAAATACCATTAATCCCATTGACGACTAGCCGTGCTTAGTCCTGCTCTTGTTGTTACAAATTAGCAAGGGAAAGGAAACAAATTCAGCTCATGCACCAAATCCCTTAATGCACTTCCAGGGATAGCTGAGTTTTTAACGCACGTGAACAGATAAGTACCTGCCATGAATCATCATTATATCTCTCGTTCATTGTACTCATTCATTTTGTAACGAACAGATGGATATTTTCTGAGCACTTTTCAGCCGAACCCCACAAAAGAGTCCCTGAGGTCGCAAAACAAGTGCACTGCAACGCGAGATGCACTACGCGTCCCCGGGATGCAGCCCAAGTTCTGGGCCGCACAACTCGACACAACTTCTCCCGCGTTGGCTCATCTTTGCTCAACCATCAGTCTTCTGGTAAAATGGAAAGAATTGAGCATCGTTATCTTACATTACGTGAGAAACAACAAGTCATTTAATTTGACCGTGAAGATCATTTCATTTTTTGGTAATAATCTTATAAAACATATAATAGATTTTTCACACAAATATTTGTTGAGCGTTCACGCAGTTTCTCTGAACCACCACTTGGTGTCGAATGCGTGAATCATTTAACACAATTTACCTCTAATAAAAAAATCCTTTGAAATGGATTATTTAAGCTCTGCAACGCTGAATAGAGAATTGGTTCCTTAGTGTGCATTTAAACAAATCCTTAGTGTCAAAAAATTCAAACCGAAATCGTGGACAGCGTAATTTATCATTAGGTTAGATGTTACTTTAAGCCTCCATTATCTCAACGAAGGCGTTCCAAACAGAGGATGGAAGAAGACACAATTTAGTATGGATTAAGGGAGCGCAGAAGCTTTGCACAAGGGGCATAGAAATACTAAGTTGAGCAAGAAGTTTATGAAGCAAGATAAACGTTGAAGAAGAAAGTAGTAGGAGCTGTAAAACAAGATAACAGTGAACCGAAAACAAGATTATCTGTTACAGAACAAAAAACCTGCTGACAGTGTGTTAAGAAAGAAGTTCAAGAAACAAGATAAAATGGGAAAAAAGTAGTAGGTGCTGAAAAATTAGGACAGCAGAGAACCGAAAAATATGGTCCGTAACAAAACAAATACCAATTCTATTTGAACAAAAGAAGGCCTACCTAACCTTTAGCTCATGACATCGCATATTCCGCCTGGGAGCACTAAGTTTACCATTGGAATGAAATCTTTCTCTTCGTTTTACAAAGTCAACCAAAGCAATCATTCTCTCAGAATTCATTGCTCTAATGCCTCGCTAATGCCTAATATGATTGACCTGCTGAAAGCAATCAAAGCTATTTTTTTGTGCAAGAATAGTAGATAAGCGATAGACGATAAATTTATCGTTCTAAAACAAATAAACTGACTCAAGGTCAAAAATAAAGATTATAACGTAGCGCGGATTTTTTATAATTAAAAATCATCTGAAACGTGTAAAAGACTCAACAAATTTTGAACACACAAATAGCAGTGCACGACTTTGAAGGACTCATTTACCTAAATGAAATGAACAGAGTCGAAGAGCTTAGCAAAGAAAACTGTGGAGAACAGCGATGTTCACTGTAGTTGGTGCGTAGCGCTAACCTTCTCTAACAATTAAAGAAGCTTTGCGAGCCCCCAAGTTAGGTCTTAGTAAAGCTGCCTAACTCAGCGGGCACTCCATTGTTCTTCGGACCGCGAGCAATTCACATGGCAAGAGATTTCGTCAACGCAACAACAGGTTAAATGAGAATTGGCGTCTCAAGTAATATGAACTTGAAACCAGCTAAAAGACAGCTCTAAGCCGCTAAATTATTATTGTATTGAAGCTCTAAGCCGCTAAATAATTACTGTATAATACGTGCAAGTGAATGTAGTGAACTGACTCTGTACAGGGAACATCGAAACTTTGCCTTGCGAAGTACTGACTGATGCTAAAACCAGTACCGTGAAGACAAAATTCCGAATTGTACTTTGGTGTACAAGCCAATACGATGCTCTAAAAAACAATTCTTCTAACAAAGTTAAACAACATAGACATTATGTACTAGAAACCTTAAATTCTCATCAATGTCAAATTTAGTCGTACTCATCACAGTGAACGTAGCTATTTTCAAGCTCTATTCGACGCAGGTGAGTGGGAGGCAATTCGAGCACCGAGCAAAACACTGCTCGATGTCGCTCTGGTGTTGCGAGTGCCGTGGTAGTCGTCCATTTTAACTTGAAGGAAATCTGAGTATGGACAATTTAATAAAGAATAAACATCATTTTTCCAACTTCAAAACCTAATGTAATTTTTCTAATTTATCACGAGCTCAAAAACGTATTTTAATTCGTGATGAACTGGAAAAATATATTATACATATTCATAGATGTATAAACATCATTGTGTAAAAATTTAACACGGATTTACTGCATTTTAAAATTAGAATGCTTACCTCAGTAGAGATAAATGATTAAAGTTATCAGATAGACATGAATGATTGAGGTAAAAAGTCTCTGAAAAGGATCCTGACTGATGCGGAGCAGATGATGCTTAATTTCCCCGTTCTCAACGTAGCACGTATTTTGATGTAACTTAAAATAAACTCAAAGATAATCTCAGCGATGAGGAAGTGATCTACTATAGAGCCAGCAATGATCAGACCAAAAAAGTATAAAAAGGTAATTTTGAATTCAGCGTTCACATTTACGTGCGAGCGATCAACTGGGTTCGAAAACAGCGTTCATTATTCACTGAATTCATCGAGAGCAAAGCTTGGATTGGATATGTTAGTTTAGGCCTCCCTATCCCCAACAAAGATGTTCTACCGAGAGGAAGGAGGAAATCACCGGTTAGTATGGAGTTTAGGGAATGGGGAAACCTGAGCACAAGATGAGTTCTCTAAAGAAATTCCCTGCGTGCAGAGACAGGGAGTTGAAAAAGAAGCAGATGACACATGATAAAAGTTGAAGATCACCAAAGTTGCTGAAGAAATTAGACAGCAACTAATTGAAAAAGCCTTTAACGGAAAAAAAACCTATTCTACTCGAGCAAAAGGAAGGCCGACCTAACCCTCAGCTTAGGACCTCGCATCTTCGCCTAGAAGGGGCTAATTCCCATCGATACAATAGTTATATTTCAAGATGGGGGATCACAAAGCATTAATACATGTTTATAGCATAGGTTCTCAACAAAAAAATCTGAAAGCCAAGAAATAGCATGTAATTAGTGAAAGAAAGAAAAAATCGATAACATTTCGGAGACCAGCGCCATCAATATTTCTGTAAAATTCAAATAATAATCAATATTTACACTACTGATGATGAAACTGGTCTCCAAAACGTTTTCGACTTTTTGTTCCTCCTTAGAAATGACCAATTTTTCAGCGTTTTCTTCGCTTTTAAGTTGTTAGTGAATCTGCGATCATGATTGTGTTTGTGAATTAATAGAACTATGATACCCAAATCTAAATATTTAAGCTTCTCTAATGTTTGAAAAGCCACGAAAATTTTCTGCTCCTTATCAAAATTAAGTAAGGAATTCATCCATCCAGCGATTTCGAGAAACGTTAGAGGACGCATCAGTCCTTGATACTCTGATGTTCGTCAGTTCGTCCAGGAACTAACGAGCGTGGTCATTAAAGTGATGGATTTACCATACGATATTAACGAAACCCAGGGGTGGTGATGACAGGCGCAGAGTGAGCAAATGAAGGGTTGCGCAGCTAATGTTCCCGGACTCTGCTCTAGAGTCCCACTAGTATTTAGCTGATGGCTCGGCTCACTGCCGCCTATTCTTGATTATCTCTTGACCACATCAAGAATGTGCGCTTTGCAAATATTTTCTGGAGTTGCAGTAGTATTTAGCTGATGGCTCCACTCACTGCCGCCAATTCTTGATCATCTCTTGACCACATCAAGAATGTGCGCTTTGCAAATATATTTTACTTTCAAATAAATGAGCACTCTGAAGCTGTACTGACATTATTACTGATCAGTGTATGGTGTTTTGAAATTGCAGACGCATCTGTACAAATTTAAGCATATTTTAGACATTGACTAAAAACTACGATTGAACATGTTTCTAATACTTTCTTTAAGTGTAGATTAGATTAGAAGTACGTTCCCAAAACAAAGATTGAAAGAAATTAAAACAAAATAACAGTTGAACTTGGAAGGAACAAATGCTGAAAAAACAGCATTGAGCCCACAAAATACGTTCCGTAACAACATAAGACATCATCTATTTCACCTAAATATCCAACTAATCTTCAGCTCGGGACTCCTTCAGGAGAAAGTTTGTTCACTTCCGTGGATTGGAAACAGAAAAATGATGAAAAATATTATTCTAGAACTTTGGAACATAAGTATCAAATGAATGCACAAATGAAATCGACTCTAAAATTTATTAGAATGAATAAACTTCAGAATATTTCAATATTATAAAGCAACACAAGTTCCAGAGAAGCCATGCGTTGACATTAGTGAAGAAGCCAATTGAGAGAACTCCAGCTACACACTATACTGAAGAATAAATAAACTCAAGCAGGTTTGACAAGAACTTTCACACTGACAAGCCGATGATGCTAACAAAGACACCAGACTCTCAAAGAAGCCGTTTTCACCCAAAGCTGGAATCTGAAAACTGCGCGTTCGCAATGATGAGATGCCGCCACTCTTGTAGCAACAGCACCGAGTATCGCACGCCCCAATTTGCATATTAAAGCTCAAGTGTATGACGACCTCGAAATGGTTGCAGTAACAATAGTCAAGATGCCGGGCGCAGTAAGATCAGATTTTATTTCCTTCTTATACAGTGTAGAAAGCGAAGTGTACTATTTTCCCATGAACGTGATGTGGATCTTCATTTTTTCCACTAGCTGAAGTACTTTAAATATTCGTTTCTTTACATTTTTTTGGCAAAGTAACATCCCTTATCTTCATTGGTTGCTCATTCACCAAAACTGTGTGGCCGAAATGGTTTTCAGTTTACTAACCTATGAAGAGGGAGTGAGCCAGTGAAGAGCAAGCTTAACACTTTGGCCACGAAGTGAGCCATAGGTGGTCACGGAGGAGATTGTCATAATGCTGCAGACCGACCAGTAGTCACGAACGCCATTTTCATAAATACTCAATCAGAACTAAATGACGATATGATCGATTTAATGGGTATTATTTTCAAAGTAAATGCTAAAATTGACTTTATTTTGAGTTCATTATTGAACTTCAGTTTAACCCGCCATTGGTAACGGTGGTCATAAGTAGAGCATTTCTCTCTCGAACCCATTCAACCTGTCTTCTCCGTTTATCACCATGGGGTTCCATATACTCTTTTGAAAACTTCGTGAGGGCATGACTAGAATCGAATCAGGTATTTTATCGTAAGAAAATGGATGCTAAAAATATCGCTTCACAGAGGAAATGCAAAAAAATTAATGGCGTAATCGTGTACACGAGCCCTGTACACATGCTCGTGCAGGCTGAGAAAATGATTTCAAGACAGATTCAAGTGCAACATCAATTTTAAATTCCAATCTTGCGCACTTCTTCCCCAGCGACGTTTTGGGCAGAAACGTTTCATTTCAAAAAAGTTTTTGTCGATGCTTCATCAAAATATTTCGAAATGCTGAACGTTTTGGCAGCTGAGAAAGGATCTGAATCAACGTGTAAACTTCGCTAAGGCTGTTTTTGATACATTGTGTGGTCGAGTCAACTCGCCACACTCTGAACAGAACAAACTAAGTGAAGATGAGTTAACTCGTCCATGACGAACAAGAAGTTAAAACAAAAAGCAATATTTTTTAGCTCGAAATACTTAATTCAATTAAATTCCAACGTATAATTGAAATTTTTTAAATATTTCATGAATTAATAACTTGCATCATGATAGAAACTTTCTGTGTACACAAAAACACTTCGTTACGAATGGATTAGTTTATTTAATTTGTTCTCATACTTTGATTGCTGCACAAATTTTGAATTCAGAAGCTAATATAGGTCCGTTTAGTAATTACTATCATTTTCCTACGCATACCACAGTTATTAATGACAAGAATCATGTCATTGATCGTTAAATAAAAAAAAACCTAGCTTCTGGGCTCATTTTGCACGTCACGAGTGAAATATGGTTTCAAAGGTTAGATAAGTATTTCCGAGAGAGGAAGGAGGGAAGCAGCATTTGGTATGAAATCAAAGGAATGGAGAATTTATACACAAGCTGTGTCTCCATTTTTTCCGAATAGAAACATTTAGAATTAAATAATTATATCACATGAGAAAAAGCTGTAAAATAATAAAGCAATTGGTGCTGAAAATTAATATTATTTTATTATTATTATATAAGTTTTAGCCTCCCATTCCCACGACAAAGATGTTCCTAGACAGAAAGGATGAAGGCACCATTTAGTATGGAGTTGAGGGAACGCGGAATCTATGCACAAGGCGCATAGAAGCAGCAAGCTAAGAAAGAAGTTCATGAAACAAGAAAAAGTTGAAGAAGAAAGTAGTAGATGAAGAAAAACAGGACAGCAGTGAACCGAAAAAAGATGGTCCGTAACAAAACAAAAACCTATTCTATTTAAACAAAAAAGAATGCCAACCTAACTCTCAGCTCGGGCCCTCACAAAGTCCCTCTGGGAGCGCTAATTCCCATAGATACAATAATTGTCTCCCCTGAGGGGTTGGTCTGAAAAATGACAGTGGCAGAAGTAAGCTGAAAAAAAATGGTCAGCTAGAAAAAAATAATCTATTTTAGCAAAAAGAAGGCTTACCTAACTTAAGAATCAGCATCTCGCATCATCCTTCTGTGGGTGCCAATTCCCACAGATGCAATAGCTGTACCTCCCTAAATAGGCTATAATTTTAACATCCAAAAATTATTTGCAATAACTCATGCAGGGAAATCTTCATCACAGCCCTACAATCTTCCGGTATGAATTTATCATGAAAAACTGTACGAAGCTCACATAAAGAACAGTTCCAAAGTTCAATTAAAATATTGAAAAGCTGCCAGGAATCCAGTTTGATTTTCCTTTAGGAAAAGCATTTCGGCAGAAAACAAAATAGCAGGAGTGTAATTTATGCTGCAATGTTGACACTCAACATTGAAACATAAATGATATCTTCTGAAGAAATGCAGCGAAAACTATCCAGACAATAAATTCAGACCTACCCCACAGGCATAACCGGCAGATAATACTAAACCAATGTATTCATGTTTTTAAGCTGAGTGCTACTACATCTTCGTTAGAGAAGCAGCGAAAAGCATCCAAACGTTAAATTCGCAGCCAGACTTCCGAGACAAGTGATCCATTTCTTGGGCATTCTAATCAATATTCCTGCCTTAACTTGACCCATTAGAGAGAGCGGTCACTGCCTTCAGTTCAGATGCCTTGAAAAGAACTCTACGCGAAATGCTTGTCGAACTTGACTAATGCGTAATTCTGCTTTGCCTTCCAGCGCCGGGTAAGGATCTGTTTCCGATACCGGTCTTAAATTTTGCCTTTGTCTTGTGACAAGACGGATTGCCGGATATGAATCTTTTGCCACATGCAATTAATGTTGACGATATTATCGGTAGGAGCTCATTAAATCAGACGGCTTCTTCGGAGCGAATTAATGGGGCTTTTGGCCACGAGTTTCGAAGTGTCTGGGGCATCCTCGGAAACTTAGAAGATGTCTAGCGTCGAGCTTTCGGAAGTGTCAAGTGAACCATGAAAGCTTAACACGCTCGCTGCAGCAGGCGGTCTCTTGCTGTGTGCTGCTGACGCACGTGCGTGTCATTTATTCCTTTGCATTCAATGATGTGTAATTTTTTTTGGAAGACACGATCTATTTGATATTAATTATGTTCAAAATTGACCTCTAAAGTCAACTCAAATTTGAGACGAATATTGAACTTCAGTTTAATCCGCGGCATTTAACCTAAGGCGTTTCATTGTTTACGAAATTATTGAAATCAATTTCGAATGATTCGCCCTATTATCTATCGAAGGGCCTTTCCAAATCATCGCACTCAATATTTTACCGCCATGTGAGCCACCGGTGATACACGGAGGGAATTTTCAATTTGCTGCTGATTATGAAAAACAGGACAGCAGTGAACCGAACAAAAGACCGTCCTTAACACAACAAAAATATTTCATTTCAACAAAAAGAAGGCCTACCTAACTCTGAGCTCAGGCCCTCACATTTTCCCCCGGGCAAGCTAAATGAAGGCACGATCCAGTTAATGTTTACTATTTTCAAAATGACTTACTACAATTGACTTAAAACTTGAGTTTGATATTGAACTTTATCATAGGCTAAGGCGATAAATGTATTAATATCGTATGGTTAGATAACATGCTTGGTAATAAAAGTAACTTTATTTAACATGTAGAATTTCACTCCAGATCGAGGGTAAAATTTGTCACGGTTTACGCAACATGCTAAGAAATCCTGAATGTTGCTAAGAATTCATGAAATTCACACTGAACGTACATGCTTCAACACAAACTTCCTTGGCATTTTCTGACGCATTCCGTAAAATGAGCTATGTTTTAATCTATTGCCAATGAAGTAAACTCAAGCACCCACGCTTTATCAACTGACTTTGAAATGAAAATCAAGCACTCATGTTATCTCAGTCGACAATTAATAAAAATCAAGCACCCACGTTTTATCAAATGACAATAGAATAAAATCAAGCACCCATGTTTTATCAGTTGAGTTGACCAAGTATAAAAATCAAGTCCCCGCGTTCTATCAAGTAACATTGAATGAAATCAATCATCGACGGTGTCTGAACAAGGAAGGAAGTAGAAATGCCTTGAGAGGACGGGACATTTGCTTCAGTAGCTCACCGTATTTCGCTCGTCATGAGATCCCGGAGATGATTCCCGTGTCAACGGCAGGGTTCGCAAATGGAAATCCCGCGTGCATCGAGAACAGAGAGAAAGATATAAAATTCAGAGCGATTGAGCTCCCTGGAAATCCATTCCAGCTAGCGATCTGCTAAAGCTTCGTTAAGTAATCATGCTAGAAAACAATATAGAATCTCACGCTAAAAGACTTCACGTTGAAAAGTGTAATTAAAAGTGGTTCAGTTTTGGATTTCGTATGACCGTAGCTCCACAGAATGTTTTTGAAAAGGATTCAATGATAAAAATTGGTTATCGAGCAGCAAGCAAAAAATAAATCAATGCATGTAATATCGCCATAAACGGTAATTTTTTAAACGGTAATTTTTTTTAAACAATGGGAATTTCTGAGTATATAGATCAATGTGTTTCACTGTAAATCTGGTTCCAATACAAAATGTGAATGACAAGGTAGCCAATTTTACAAGAATTCACTCGGAAAGTACCTAAGTAAAGTGAGAATATTACATCTCTTTCCAATTCATTCAATAAAATTGGAAGTCGTGAACAGTAACGTGTGGAATGAAGTTAAAAATTCCTTTGTCTTTATGGAACCACAAACTTGACCAGTTAGCATGGAAAGGAATACCTATGGAAAGCGTGCATGCTGATAGATGGCAAAAACGCTTTGTGTAATGTTTAGTCACAACTGTGGTGAAAAATTTGAAACACCTGTATAAAAAATACCATCTCCTCGGTTGAAATGCACATTTCACAAAATTCACCAAAAATTTTCCCAAAACTCCACCAGTCTGACCTACAAAGAATAGCACGCACAGAAGCCTCCATTTAAAACACTGGTGTCCGGGATTACTGTCAGAGTACTGCCTGCTATGATCAGCTGATCCACAACCCAGCAACGGAGGGAGTCACGAAGCAGAAACGTGGATGACATTTGACACGTTTTTACGCGCTGCTCATTAAAAGGGGCGAGTGGCCGCGCCCATTTGAGGCGGGCACTCGCATTCTCTAATTACGGACAAGGAGTGGTCGTTGACAGGCGACCGAGGCGGGTGCAATTATTGCGAGCATTGCAAGCCTCGCTGCTCTCAAAAGCACCTAATTTCCATGCCAGCGAGAAGTGATGGAGAATTCGACAGGTTTTCCTCTGTCTTGTCTTCTATCCTTTCAACTCGTGGCGCCAGCGATGACATCCCTGTTATATGTGAGACAGAAATTGTCTTCAAATCAAGGTAACTTTCTCATGAGAATTTCATATTATTGCAAAATGAATATTCGGTCTTCCGTTCTAAAAAACTTGCCATTTATTTTGTGATAAAATATTTTTTCACCCTACGTAAGGGCGTTTTTACAATGTGAATGTCTACAGCGACTGAGAACTTGAAGACCTAAATGCACGTGTATAATTCTTCCATGCAAAAAAGTTAAAAAACTGACCTTCACACGCCGAATTGCATACATTACCAACTCAGGTGTACGAATTAAAGCGATGTGCCGTTTGCTAAGATAGAAGTTTTGCTGTATGAGGATTCATTGCATCGTTGTGACGGCCAATATGACAGTAGTTTGGAAAATTTCCAAAATTATTTCTAAAAAATTGTGAAGCAAGCGACACAAAAAAGATACTCGTGCTGTGGCTTAAATGATAGGATACCGTAAGCAAAAGACGATCAATGAATAATAAATAAAATCTACACCAGCGTAGTTAAGTACACGGAATCATGGAAAATCGCGTACGAACGAAAAATGGTTGAATTAAAAAGTTGAATTGCAATAAACATCTAAATATTTCAATTGTTTCAAGCTAAATGGAATGCAGGAAAGTTTTTATTGCAGAGCAACTTACAACGATGAAGCTTAAGTGCATCCCCTCAAATGCGGACAATTTTCTTAAATATTGCTCAGACCAACTTTAGAACAACGTACATCAACTCAAAAAGTATACATACAAAGCTGTAAAAATCATTGGCAACATGATACGGCATGAATCTGGCACCACGATGGCCCGTAACGCCAATTAAATACCTCTGTTAATGTATTTATGTTAAAACTAGTCCACCCCCCTTTATTTGAAATGAGAAAGAAGGGGAAATGCAAGAAAGGCTATAAAACAAAAAAAAATCAATCTCTCGAAAGTTGATGAGGTCGAGTGCACACGGCCCGTATCACAGATACACTCATCACACACCATCGGGAGGCTTCGGACAGACCGACCGACGGACGGACGGACGCGGCTCTTATTATAGTATAGATTATTCGTTGATGAGCAATGACTCAACAGATAAATCGATTTAAAGAATTCAAACTCCTAGCTGAGATATGAGACGAGAACTACCGGACAACGCTACAACATGTAGACATGTGGAGCGTCAGTTTATAAATCTAAGCCTCTAGCGCCTGACACATTTGATTGATTATAAGTTAGTTTCAGCCTCCCTTACCCCAACAAAGATGTTCAAAGAGAATAAGGGTGAAGGTACCATTTGGTCATTAGGAATGGAGTCAAAAGGTAACGCGGAATTTATGCACAAGGTGTGTTCCAACACAGCATACCCTGCGCATAAAAACAGAAAGGTGAGAAGGGAGGTTAGGAAACAAGATTGCATTGAATAAAAAATGTGATGGTCTTTACCTAATCAAAAATTGTTTAATTTCAACAAAAACGATGCTTAACAAACTCTCAGCTCGGGTAATACACAAGGGTATGCATAAGCTTGTTCAGCGAAAGCTCTCGCGCTAACTTATTTAATCGTATAAACTTCTCAAATTTGTTGCTATAGAAGCACAGCGCTAATGTTCTTACAGAGCTTACGTGGATAAAACAATAGGCCTTATGAGAAATTTTTGCTCGGCCAAGAAAAGTCACACGACTCAAATGTTCGTGATTTATTAATTAGTCTTACTTTAGATCACATAATGCTTGCTTTCTATCCAACACAAATTTTCAAGTGTCTGCGTTCTTTGCAACTCGTAACCAGGTTAATAATGTGAAGTAATCTTTCATCGATGAAGTTTAATATTCAAAGTAGAGGTGAGGCACGCAGGTTCGTATTAGGCTCTCATCTCACATTCTCAACGGGATTCAAATCTGGAAATTGCATGGTCAGTTCACCCACGGGAATAATCCATCATGTAGCAAAAGCCAAAACAATGCCAATTCTAGCCCTGTGGATACATGCATTGCAGTCATAATGAATCCCAGCATCATCAGAAAACTAAAACTCAGTTGATGAGTAAATTTACTAATCAAGAACTATAGCAGATAGTTTTGTGATATTTTGGTATTTCAAACGGTCACAAAGCAGGCAAAAGTAATCTCAATATAAAGCGATGCCTTCATAAGCCTGAGCGATGCAGGATGATTCAATTGGTGCATCTTCCCCTCATTTAAATTCCCTCGTCGCTTTGAAACTGGGTGAAATTTGGCTCATCGGACGAGAGCAAAAGAGTGAGGCAATTTTCTCCCAACCCACGCCACAGGGACTGAAATGGAGTGAATGAAACTCATACCGTAAATTTGATTAACGTAAATACTACCCAAACCATTTGAACAACACTGCAATAATTCCAAGATGTAACAGCTGAACAAGATCAACACAAGGGGAGGGTGTCGAAGGCTAGGCCGTCGTCACGTCGCAGTCAGGCTTGAGGACCCTCGGATAAATCTAAAGTTAGGAGCCAGGTCAGGGCAAAGGCCGGGGATCCCAATGAAATAGAGGCATGAGCGCCTTGAGTTGCCTGGGGACACTCAGAGTGGTGATGACGCACAGAATGATGCCCAGAGAGGTGACAACGCACAGAGTGACATTCAGATGGTTGATAACGCACAGCGTGCCGCTCATATGGGTGATGACGCATAGAGTGACAGCCAGAGAGGTGATGACGCACAAGGCTCCAGTAACAAAAGTCCGGAGCAGTACCAACCTGTAATCATCGGAGAACGGTCGTGTAGGTAACAGGATGGAAAAAATCGCACATGGGCTTGCTAAGGGAGATCCGGGTGTCTATCTGATTTGCTTGCCGGCTACAGATGAGAATAATATGAGCGAGAATCTATTGAACTTCTACATCGATACAATAACATAAACTAAAAATTTAGATTTGAGAACTGGCCTATTTTGGCCTTTAAGAGACACACCAGTTATAGCTAGAGAGCAGACTCTCATCACCCACAGTTCCATTAAGAGGCTAACAACATTACATTAGATCAGGTAATTTGAGCCCCCCCTAAAAGCAACAATGGTGTTCCAAAGAGAGGAAGGAGGAAAGCACCATTTAACATGGGGCAGAGGAAATTAGGAACCTATGCACAAGATGTGTTCCTTTACAAGAATCCCTTTCCATAGAAACAGTACGTATAAAAAGAAGTTTACTAAGCGGGTTAAAAGTTGAAGACGAAGACGTAACGTGCTTAAAAACAAGAAAGCAGTAAGTGAATCGGAAAATGGTGTTTCTAACCAATAAAAAATCCCTGTTTCACTTCAACAAAAACAAAGCTCACCAAGCCTCTACTTAGGGACGTAACATTTCTCTCTTCGAGCGTTAATTCTCATAAATAGAAGTTTCATATGGCCTCAGGAGGGCGAAAAACCTTACAAATACATTATTTGCGCCTTACCCTGTTCATAAGGAGACACAGTACACAGAATGCGATGCCTCCAACGGAGCGGGAATGTGTGCACTCGGTGACAAGGTGTTGTTGAGCTGGCGGGATTCCAGCTACGGCAGACAAATCCCACTACGCCTCACAATAACTCTCCTCCAATCTTCAGCAGTCCAGTCTCGATGTGTCCCGGCACAGAACAGTTGTTTTTGGCGTTTTTGTGCGAGCACTAATGGGTCCATAATGAATCTGCAACTGCGTCAATTCATTTTCTGCAGCTCACAGAACTGTCCTCGTAAAAATTATTTCAAAGCAGGCAGAACTTGACAGTTATGTCTTGGGTTGATAGACGAAGATTGTTCTTCTATCTATCCCCCTTGAGAAAACGACGGTCTTCAAGAACGTTATATTTTTCTATCATGATGCAGATGAACCCGATTTTTCATTCTGCTTCAAGTGCACAGTTAATCTTTAGCCGCCTGGAATTTTTACTCACAACGACTGTCATTAGACTGGCACGAGCCTTGCGTTGTCACCGACATCACAATAGAAACGGTTCTGACACTCGGCAGTGATTCTCAAAAAACACAGTAGAGCACAGATTTTTATAGAAAAAGTCATAAATCGCACCTGAGGTGTTTAAAGCTTAATTTCTGTTTCGTTTTTATACCAACACATATTGCTAACATAAATCCCGAGCAGGTTACCTCGTTTGATGAAAATTAAAAATATCATATTCAACGCTAAATGATCCGATTCAATAGGCCATCATTTTTCCTACATTTAATAAAATGTGAGGACGTAATCGCGCAGAAAACAGGTTGTTGATACTTGATAAACTCGCGCAAATGGTGTCCATTTAAATTAATTCTGAAGTACTCGTAAATAGGTTTCGAAGTAATACAGAGAAAATAAGATTCAACATCTCTAGATTAGATTGTAAATTAGATTATCAGTTAGTTTAAGCTTAAATATTCGTCACAAAGGCGATCCATAGAGAAGAAGGAGAAAGGCACCATTTAGTATAAAGTTGAGGGAACGCGGAATTAATGCAGAAAAGGCATAGAAACTGTAAATTGAGAAAGAAGATTAAGAAACTAGATTAAAGTCGAAAAAGAAAGTAGTAGGTGCTGAAAAACAGGACAGCATTGAACCGAAAGAGAAGTCCTTAAGATCACGAAAACATTTTATTTCAACAAAAAGAAGGCCTACCTAATTTTCAGCTCCGGCCCTCACACGTTTTCCCCCCGTGAGTGCTAATTCCCATACATACGACGGTTGTGCATCCCTGAGGGGGGCACTGAAGGGTGCAGGAAACCAAGCACAAAAGCAAAAATATGGGTCCCATTAAAAAGTATATTATGTAACGGAACTGTAAATTCAAAGTAAACTTCGTAAATTCAATTAGCCTTTTTACATCTTACCAAATGTTCGTCAAAATATATACAAATTTTTAAATAATTTCCAAGATTGAATTTACAGGGGAAAAATTTAAGTTCACTGTTACATTTCAACATCTTTTTTCCTGCAACAAAACACCTGACGCGAACATTCTTGCAGGCGGTGAAGATGCATTTAAGATCTGCGGAAATATCGCGTCAAGGTCCAACGAACCCTCACGCCTTCACGCGCTGAATTGCGTCAGAAATGAAAGTTGAAGAAATAGGAAGTGATGGCCGTGATATTGGAAGGGCCACCAGCAGGCCGAACGTGCATCTGTCGTAACTTTTACAGTAGAGCTAAAGGCGACGCATGCAAGAATATTGCCAGGGCCTTCAGCCATGATGAATGGAGGCTCTTGTTATATATTTGCACGAAGTTAGCGCCGCCTCGACTTCTGGACCGCCGTCCTTGTGAGAGCAAAACATCCATGTATTCACTCACCGACGGCGGCGCACGGCAGAACAATATTAAATTAATGCGCACTCTGCAATGCTTTGAGATATCGAATCCAGTCCCTGTTGCTAGAGCACTGCACGTAATACAAGATATAGAGCGCAGAATTACACTTTCAAAAGAGAACAAAATCAGAATCTAATGTTTCACATTGTGCGCGAAATCTATTTTTCTGAATAAATGTATTTATCACTTTCTATTTTTCATAATACATTGCACCACGTTGTGTTCCAAGTTTTTTTCACAATACATTGTCTTGCGTTCTACGTAATAAATTTTTCAGATTACTTTAGAATGGTTTATACAGATACACAGAAAGAAAATTCTGTAGGAAGCGAATAACAAGAAGCAAATTTTATATTCAATGCATGAAAGTGCTAGGCAAACTTCCACAATTTACTGCTCAATGACAGCAATGTAAACTTTTCAAACCGTAACTGAAAATAAATTGAACATCTTGTCTGCAAACCAGTCATTGATTTAAAAAAAATGGCAGTGAATGAGAGGAAAATGCTAAAATATTCAGATGACTTAGTTAAGAAGCTAGATGTTAATGAAACTTTACTCGGTGATTGATGACGAACACAAAAACCACTGTTAATTAATCAATGGTCCCTGAGGTAAGCAGAAAATGGAAAAAGCGCACGTCAAGCATCAAAGCAAATTTTCTTTCACCCTCACGAAGCTTTGACCACTGACACAAGCCCTAACACAACATGCACCTCAGTGATAGGGTTATTACTAATTACCTAGCCTATCACAGAAGCAATTTCAAGTAAAAATACGAAGTAAACATCGATGCTTTAAAATCATTCGAACAGTTCTATGAGAGTAAATTGCATTTTCAAAGTGGGCTGATTTCCCTGCAAGTGTCATGCATTTTCTAAGCGTGCCAATTTCCCTGCGAGTGTCACGTACTGCATGTCATGCATTTTCAAAGTGGGCCGATTTCCCTGCAAGTATCATGTACTGCATTTCATTGGCCGTCCGTTTGCTGCATCAGGGACAAACAAATTTACAAGGGCTAATTGAACGAAGAAGGCAAGAAGCACAATACGCAGGCCGTCTCGCTCGCTGCAGCGACCCTCACGCCTTCCCCTCACACCCTCACGAATGAGCTGATGCTGAAGCACACGCAGAGCGCACGTGGACATGGCTAAATTGAAACATGTCTATTCATTCATTCACCCATCTAGGCCTCATAATGTACAGATATAGTTCCATACACGCGTGGGTGCTACACGAGTTCCATACACGAGTGGATGAATAGATGCACGCGTAAATGTTTGGAAGTGTGTGTGGATGAATAGATGCACGCGTGAATATTTGAACGTTTGGATGGATGAATAGATGCACGCGTGAATGTTTGAACGTGTACGTGGATGAATGGATGCACGCGTGAATGTTTGAACGTGTATGTGGATGAACAGATACTCATGAGTGCTAGGACACTGTGGGGGTGAGTTGATTTTCGTGTGGACGTTTAAATTCATTCATCCACGCATACATTCAAGTATTCATTCATCTAGTCATTCACACACGTCCCCGAGCCCCCACGCTTGTATTTATTCATTAAAGACGTTCCCGTGCACTCACGCATTTATTTATTCATTCACACACGCAGCTAAGCATTTACGTGTGCGTCTTTCTCTACGCACATGCCTAAAAATGCACGCATGAATGATTACATCTAGGTACGCATGAAAGCGTCCACACATGCCTCCTTTCACCCTCGTGCATGTGTACGCTCATTTTGCACACATGTATTCATCAGCCCATGCATCTAAGCACCCACACGGTAATTCAGCTCAGCATATGCAGAAAAGCACCCACTAGCTGATCCATTCATCAGCTCATTCGAATATGCACCAACGCGCATCCAATCATCAACTCTCGAACAAACGACCGAGTGCGCATCCTTTCATCCCCAGCCATGCAGCAAACATCCACTCCTGACACCCAACATTCAAACACGTCTTGAGCATCCCAGGAGCCCCACCAATAGCACTAGCATAAAAAACAGCAGCACAACCGACAGCAGAACAAACAGCAGAACAACCGACAGCCGAACAAACAACAGCAGCCTAACAAACAACAGCAGGATAAAAAAACAGCAACATAACAAACACCAGCATAACAAACAGAAGCACAACCAACAGCAGCACAACCAACAGCAGCACAACCAACAGCAGCACAACAAACAGCAGCACAACAAACAGCAGCACAACAAACAGCAGCACAACAAACAGCAACACAACAAACAGCAGCACAACAAACAGCAGCACAACAAACAGCAGCACAACAAACAGCAGCATAACAAACAGCAACACAACAAATAGCAGCACAACCAAAGCAGTGGCCTCAGAAGCCCTATAAGCCCCAACAACACAAGGACCGACCCAGCAGCAACAACACCAGCAATAAGAACAACATAGGTAGCAGCATTAACAACAGCAGCACCAGAAACAGCAGCACAGCAGTAGAAAGTGCAGGAGCAGGAACAACACCAGTATGAGCAGCAACAGCATGAGCAGCTCTCTGAACAGCACCAAAATAACAACAGCAGAAGCAGCAGCAAGAATAGAACAGCAGCAGCAGCGCGAAGCAGTGCAGGCTGCAGGGATGCAATGAGTGACATGAGGCGGGATGCGTTCCAAGCAACGCGGCGGTGTGCGCAGTCCCATTACCTCAACTCATACAATCACCGATAGGCCACTTCTCCTAATTCAATTCTTAACCTCATTTGCCGGTCATCAACTTCCCATACTTCAATTCTTAACTTCAGTAGTCGTCAACTTCACTTGATTCGATTCTTAACTTCAGTGGTCGTTAACTTAACTTAATTCAATTCTTAACTTCAGTAGTCGTCAACTTCACTTAATTCAATTCTTAACTTCAGTATTCGTCAACTTCACTTAATTCAATTCTTAACTTCAGTAGTCATAACTTTACTCACTTCAATTTAAATTTCCATTAGTCCTCAACGTCACTTTTTCTTTAAATTTTCAACACTGCAAAAGAAGACAACTGACTCCGTCTCTTCGTGAGTGTTTCAGTAATTTTAATGCCTGCATCACGGGTTTTTTGATAGGATTCACTAAGATAAATGCACCATTACCGCACTGCGAGGTTCCCAAAAAGAACGTTTTCTAAGAAAAAATACAAAAATGTTACTAATAACAGGGCGTTGAGTTAATCCTCAGGTGAAACCGAGACGCTAAAGTGACTTGACACAAATCAAAGCAAGCTTTATTTTCCGGTTATTGAATATTAAAAGCATTGCCCCTCTGAGAAAACATGAATGTTTTCTCGAGAAAGTCAGAGGCTTCTAAGATTTCCCGCTGCTGATGCCGTTAAGTTTCAACGCAACCAGACTTTAATTTTTTAGACACTTCAGCTCTTCTGAAGCTCCTGCACCAGTTATTTTTTCTTTTCAATGCATTTACAAATCTCGATACCACAAAACGAATGAACAAATATCATGATGTAAATTCCTACGTAAAATACTTTGTTCTGTCTTTAATTGATTTTTCCTATCTAGATGACGCAAAAAAAGCCCAAAGAGAAAAATTAAAATACACAAACGGAAAACAGAGCTGTATCATTTCAAATGAGCTAAAAAAGCATGATAAATGCGAAAATTCAGACGCTCGCAAGGAAAATTTTTTGACTCTGAAAATCATGAATTGAAAAATCTCTTTTTGCAATACCACATTCGAAGTAAAACGTACACATTTTATTCGGTAAAAAAGATAAATAATTAATTTACCAAAAATTACAAGCAAATTTCAAAGTAGTAACAAATCAGCGCACCGTAAAACACTAATGAAATAAACTAAAGTTTCTTGACTGCTTAAATGCTCTCCTCATACCTGATCAACATAGCTTGTCAACAAAACGAAGTGTTAAATTACCCATTAAAAATGAAAGAAATCGATCAAGGGTTTGATTGACAGCAGATATTTAAACTATGAATTTAAGCAATAATTACAGTTTCGTAAAGAAGACTTTCTGGCTCTAAAGGAAAAATTCAACGAAGGAATAACGTGCGGCGACGAACAGAGCTGTCCAAGGCACTTGAGTCTTGCTTTTTCTAGAGTGCCAAGTTGCTGGTTAAGCCCTAAATCAGAAGGTTAGTGAAGCAGGCCACAATATCTTACGAAGGCACATCATTTTTCAAACGCGCAGTCGTTTAGTAGACAAACGACTTAATTAGGCCCCTGTAATGACTTCTTTAGAGAGCACTGAACCCTGGTCTCTTATGGAAGAAATGGGCTAGATATGAAGCTCGCCCATATTAAACAGTTTTACTCCAGTATTAAAAATTAGGGAAATAAGGTGATTAAGTGCTAAAATGAAGTGGACAAACAGTGTACACTTCATTGCCTGAGATTAAAGTAAAAAATCATGAAAATTTTAACAAAATACCAAAAACATCATTTGCAAAACAAGAAGAGGCAGAGATAATTAAATAATAGGTAAAATCTAGAGAGATACTTAAATGTTAGTAGCCTGTATCGTGGACTTCATGACGAATTTGCTAATCCGCAGAGGTAGTTAAATATTTATAGTGCATACCGTGGACTTTCTAACGAATTCGCTAATCCAGAGAGATAGTTGAATATTAGGAGTATATACCGTGGACTTCTTAACAAATTTACTGATCCAGAAGGATAGATAAATATTAGTAGTATATACCGTGGACTTCAGGACGAATTTACTGATCAAGAAGGCTAATTAAATATTAGTGGTATATACCGTGGACTTCATGACGAATTCGCTTGTTCAGCGAGATAGTTAAATATTAGTAGCATATACCGTGGACTTCATGACGCCTGCGTAAAATATTTGCCAAAATTGATACCTAGTTGTGACTGTAGACTTCGCGGGAAGTGAATAAATAATTTTAAAACCTTGAAGTATGTATAAAATACTTTATACCGTTATGTTCAAACCACAGAATAATGCTGGTTCATATCATAGATTCATTTATAAGGACTCAGCAAAAATAGTAGTTAGATATTAGTAGTATTGTTGACTCTATTGAATTAGCAAAACAAGAGAAGAGATGGAGAGAACATTTCTTCAGCGTGAACACAAATAGGCTTCATTTAATCCAGCAATTCAGTTATATAAAGCATGCATGTTTTTCACTCGACAAGCAATAGCAGGTGGCACAAACAAATAGAGTAGTGTCTCGCCAAAATTTGAGCCCCATGCTTAGAAGACATTCGATCACAGTATACACTCTCACGCTTAAAACTCCCTCCTTCCATCAACAGTGTAGCCAAACCTAAATGAGTGGTCAAAGACACACTCACTCACATCAGACTGCAGTTTTCATGTTATTATCCTACTGTTTAGAGTATGTTTACTGGCTATGGCGTTTTGATTATTGTTTTAAGTTATTATTCTATTGTTGAGAGCATGTTTACTAGCTATGGCGTTTGAATTACTGTTTCATGTTATTATCCTATTGTTGAGAGTATATTTACTGGCTATGGCGTCATAATTATTATTATTTCATGCCATTATCCTATTGTTGAGAGTATGTTTACTGGCCATGGCGTCATGATTATTATTATTTCATGCCATTATCCTATTGTTAAGAGTGTCTTAACTAGCTTCGACGTTCATTATTCGTCACCTATTGAAGAAATAAAAAAAATTTTCACCACGTAAGACACTCGCCCCTATCATGTAACAAACAGGATTAGAGAAATATTAGGCATAACCCTCAAAACCTTAAACATATACACACATTCAAAAGATCTTAGTGTTTTTTTAACAAGTAGTTTTGTGACCCGAAACCCGTAGAGGCGTAACAATTCAGAATTTACGGAGTCAGAGACAAACACGACATTCGTCTTCATCTGGGATGGATTAGATTTGATTAGATAAATTAGTTTAAGCCTCACTAACCACAACAAAGACGTTCCAAAGAGAGGAAAGAGAAAGACATCATTTAGTATGAACTTGAGGGAATGTAGAATCTATGCACAAAGTACATATCGTAAATATCCGATTCTGTCTAAAGAATGCTACATTTTCATCAATGAGCCAAGTCACAAGATTCGGCGATGGATAATGAGTTTCAACGCACTTCTCTATGCGATTGCACTAGAATAAACCATGGGCAAACTGCAGCAAAGAAATCTCGGTTTTCATTCTACCAAGTCTCGTCTAGTTTTACGCACATTCAAGAACCCTGCTTGTCTCTACCATACAAATTGTAAACCAATCATTGGTAGAGGAAACCAACCTTGCCCATACACTAATCAGTCACTCAAACGAAATAAGTAGTTTTTTCGATTCAAGGATTAGTAAATCCATACTGCACATTTGATATTGAGATTCAAAATATGTAATACCGAAGCTCCTCTTCCAGTATAATTTGATGAAGCCATACATTAGGCAAGAAAGGTCACAAATTCTATAATTCCATTGCATAATTTTTGCTCTGAACATCATGAATGAAGAAAGGAGTGCACATTGTTCAATACCGATGTCCTCGTGGTAGCCTGTAAGCCAAAAACTCGACGTAAACGGCCGCCACGTTCATTACGCTGGAGGTACGGCCCACATTACCACCAATGTTACTTCAATGAAGACAAACGCGTGCAGTTGGACGGCGCTGCGCACCCCACTCTCACCACAATCCTGAAGAATGGATCACAAAATTTTTATAAACTTATCACTAGCATTCCGGGACAAAGTCTTGCTTACGAGCACAAGGTGGTTACGTTTCCCAGACTTCCGTTTTGCGTTGAAGTGGCTGGCCTGAAAAACCGTAAATACGAGTAGTATATGCATTTATTTTTAAAAACGAACGAGTTATCACCTCAAATGTAGGGTAGTACCCACAATTTTTTTTTAATACTGGTCATTTTTCAAGCTTGATCTTCCAGATTCGATTTATGAAGCAACCCACTTCATCAGTTTTTATTTTATTACTAAAAGTGATCAAGGAAAGAAAGGGAAATTCACTGGAAAACTAAAATAATTTCACCTCAAGCTTATTTCAAATTCTACTTCATGTTTTGTCCTGTCGACCAAAATCAGATCTAAGCTTCAATTGATTAAAAAAACAGAAAAAATTGAAACTTGTTTTCAGTTCTGGCTGTGTGAATAAAATTATTTCAATGTGACTACGTCCAATTTTTATTGTTTTTACTCTTTTTGATACAATTTCTAACGAATCCCTCAACCAAGATAGGAATTTCCCTAAACAGAACCAGGAATTTTTTAACAAGCTTGGCTCACATTGATGTAACACAATATAATAAAAATGTAACACATACAATGCATATTTGCACAAATCGTTCAGGTTACGCCCAAGGTTTGAAAAAGAGTCGAGAGACTCGGGTGTCACTGCTGCTAGAGCCAGAGAATTGATCAATAATATTGCACTGAGAGGAAAATAGTTTCAGTACCGGGAAAAGCAAAATGCGTCACCAAAAACGACCACGCTCTCGGGAAAAGCCGGTTGAGCAGTACAGGGACTTGATACGTAAGAAAAACAAAGGAATGTAGAAAGACAATAAGAACAAACAATCCGGGCATCGAGCGCTGCTTCTGATATGAGAAGCTATGGAAGGTTTCACTGATAAACACTGTTATTGCTGTGCACACTTACATGTACGAATGATATCAGGAGATCCAAGACTCAAATTGTGAAGTCCTGAAACAAGCGCCTAAACCAGACTGATACGAGGTGACGAACGATTGTTTGTAACGTCCTCCCTTTCACACAAATGAGAGATAGTCTGCTTCATTGATAAATTAATACAATAATTTGTTTGTTTTAAGACGTAACCCTGATTCATTTTTGAACTAAATCCTTGTTGAGTCGTTAGAGCCGAATTAAATTTGTCGAAATACCTTTAGTCACCTTTTTCATGGTCACCGACAAAACCCAAGCGTCTTTGAATTCAACACAAGTCACAGCTGATAAATTCAAAGGTCTTAAATCAGTGGAACAGCGAAAACTAGCCGAGAATATATGGAAAAATGATAAACATCAACTCAAGCTTTGTACAACAATTCTAAAACAGAGTAATTTAAATTTCGCGTTTTTCTGCGGCAATTCCAAAACAAGAGACAGTGGCACACAACGGGGGGATTACTGCACGATACGAAAAATGCTCATAAAAATGCCGTGAGTTTGCTCGTTTAAGACTTGACAGCTGAATAATAAAAAAATTATTGAAACGCACAATTTTATGAAGAATTATAAAGTTGCTTTTCCCTACAGAAAAATGAGTAAAACACGACTATAACTTACCACCATTCAAATACTAGGAATCAAATATGCTGCCTCCTGCGCCGCCTACCTATCTCAAAGCGCGCAAATTCTCGATTGAAAAAATATACAGAAAAGACCAAAAGGGAAGACCTAGAAGCAAAGGT
>JACJUY010000596.1:66914-78099 GCA_014220935.1 Platorchestia sp. MABIK | reverse complement strand
AGCAATGGTGGTGAGCTAGAAGCAAAGGTGGTGAGCTAGAAGCAAAGGTGTAGAGCTAGAAGCAAAGGTGGAGAGCTAGAAGCAAAGGTGGAGAGCTAGAAGCAAAGGTGGAGAGCTAGAAGCGAAGGTGGTGAGCTAGATGCAAAGGTGGAGAGCTAGAAGCAAAGGTGGTGAGCTAGAAGCAAAGGTGGTGAGCTAGAAGCAAAGGTGTAAAGCTAGAAGCAAAGGTGTAGAGCTAGAAGCAAAGGTGTAGAGTTAGAAGCAAAGGTGTAGAGCTAGAAGCAAAGGTGTAGAGCTAGAAGCAAAGGTGTAGAGCTAGAAGCAAAGGTGTAGAGCTAGAAGCAAAGGTGTAGAGCTAGAAGCAAAGGTGTAGAGCTAGAAGCAAAGGTGGAGAGCTAGAAGCAAAGGTGTGGAGCTAGAAGCAAAGGTGTGGAGCTAGAAGCAAAGGTGTAGAGCTAGAAGCAAAGGTGTAGAGCTAGAAGCAAAGGTGTAGAGCTAGAAGCAAAGGTGGAGGCCTAGAAGCAAAGGTGTAGAGCTATAAGCAAAGGTGGAGAACTAGAAGCAAAGGTGAAGAGCCAGAAGCAAAGGTGAAGGGTTAGGAACGTAGCACATTTAATTTTATATTAGAATAAAAAAGTCGGACGCGAGCGTCACGTTTGCCCCAGTGGCACAGCACACACTCGTACAGCAGTTCGCCTTCAAACACACACACGCAGCGCATCAGCCTCGCAAGTTCCTGCACTCACGTCCAATGACAAGCGCACAAAACAGAGCGCAGAACGGTAACATCAGCAGAGTAAGGCGCGCCTGCAAACTCCAGAGAGAATGTCAGCTGCGGACGCCCAGAAATCACGCTTTGTTGAGCACTAGTTTGAAACCGGAGTCGGTGGCATCAACTTTAATAAGTCTGCCATCTCTCCACGGCTGCAAACTTCGCAATATTCAAAGGTTGAAGTAGTGGAATCGGTAAAACTTCGACAATCAAAATGACTTGTTTTCGGTGGTCTCAACTTTTCCCATGGGGAGCTAAAATCCCGATCGTAAAAAGCATTCCATGAAGCTTTGCACAGCAGACCATGAGGCAAAACTATGTTTACAAAGCGCCTAAAGTTCTTTCATTTTTAGATTCAAAGGAATAAAAGGAGTGATACCTTTCTGTTTGTCTGTTTGCGCAGAAATTGCTCGGACCCTGATCCAATGATGCGCATTCAGTGTTACTCCGAGCGCTCTACTTTTCTCGTATTTTGCGCTCAGCGTTAAAACTCAGCAAAAAATCATAGTACGTGGACATTCAAGCGCTTCAAAATGTTTGATAAACAGACAGATCTCAACCGTTCAAGCTTTCTCTGTCAAAAAAAAGAAAAATTCTTTTCGTTTGTTGTACTGCGAACTTAAATATTGAAGCTCGTAAAATTCAAAACGTAGTCTTGCGATTCAGCTGCCTCCTGACAAATGCTTCAAAGCAGCGCAGCTCACACCTATTAATGCTACTTCTGAAATGAGCTCAGACGTCAGATCCTTAATAATAAACCGAAACAAAAATGTTTATTTCAAATGGATCAGTGTTTGTTGCCTCAACTTATTTCAATGCATATGAATTTAAACTCGTTAACTGCGAACTTACCTGTACCACTAGGTAAATTAAATTACTCGTTAGCGTGTTCGTATAAATGAACAGTAATTCAATTATTTCAACACCTTTTCGCAGAAAATATTTTATCATACGAGGTAAAATATCATCGTACTATCACATTTTCCATACTTCGAAATCGAAGTTTTCCGAGGCCTAAAGTTGTTTGTTAACCCGTTCATCGCGTTTCTGCGGTTGTTAACGGTTGGTTTGGTTAGGTTATTAGAATAAGAATAGGAAAACCGACTTTACTGCTCGAAAACATATTTATCCTTCCTAGAAATATGAAAAATATAATGGCACGATAATATTTCCCCTAGTATAACAGCTTTTTTGAAAAAATGTCCCGAAACATGATATGCGATTCATTTATACCGGTTCCTGAATGAGCAATTTACCTCTTGGTACACGGATGGCCCAATCCGCGGGGGAACGCGTTAAACGCTGCTACCTACAGCCTAACTTAAATAATCACAGCAACTGCGTAAACACAGTCGACGTATTAATATACTTTGACAAATTTAAACAGAATGCCAGAAATCTACAATACCTACCATGACGACCGATAAAAATCCCCTAGAGTGGTCTGTTTCTTAACCCGTGGATGCACGGTGAGGTCAAAATGACACTAACTGAATTTAAACTCAAATAACTGTAGGTTTCATCCATATATTTGAACATGGCTTTGTGACTTCTCCCAAATAATAAACTGGTTAACCTTTCTGTGTTTTGTAACTTTAATCAAAAGGTTGGGGTCAAATTGACCCCAGGGTGTAAGTTCGTTTGAAATAACATCGTGCATCCACTGGTTAATCAACAGTGAATTCAACAGTGAATTCATCAGCGTCTTCATGCGTTAGTGAAGGGACAGTAAACCCCTGGATCACTCAGAGGACTATCTGCCGAGGCAACTGTTCTTCTCGCTGTCGCCGTCTTGCCACGCAGTTTTAGAATCAAAATTGGGGTAGTCCCTGAGGGCGAATGTCATCTACGATTGAAAGAGAAGAAACCTTTGCAGAGCTCCTCGTTTTTTTCTGACATTCAAGACGACATTGAAGTTCTTTCAAGCCGAACAACATGCGCACACCAGTAAAAATTTAGATTTCTCGTATACGTGCGGGGGAGAACTTGAAAAAATAAATAACTTTCCTTCCAAAAATTGAGCGGTTATCGGAAAGCGATAAGAAAATATGGTGTGAACTATTTTCAATTTCATCAATTCGTAACCATCAAATAAGTTCTCATAATTGAACTGAAAAAAATATTGGGAGAACAGTCACATAACGACAATGGAGTCGAACGAATCTCGTTTGAACACATCAACTGCCAAAAGAATTTGCAACTCATTTTAACGAACACACTGAGGAAGCAAAGTTAAGACAAAAACAGCCACTGAAGTTCTCGACGAAGGTTAGCTGATTGGGCTTTTTTCCAGTCAAAGTTAGCCCACTGGGCTTTTTTCCAATAAAATTTTGCCTTAAAGAGCATTCTTCACATAGACTGTCAGATGCTGTGTCGTTTCTCCGGTCAAATTTCATTGGAAAAAAGGCAACTGTGAAAACTTTCGCTAGAAAATGACCAGCCTGGCAACCCTGATCATGAACAATTCGTTGAAAGTAAATTTCATAGCTCCCAACAACCTGACTTATTAACTCGCACAGAACAAAGACAGCTTCACTGGTGTAATGATCTCGAATTGTTTTTTCGTTACAGCCACCGTTTTGTACGAAACAGCTAAATGACTAAGTTTAAGCAACTCAAATGTATTTTAAAATAAGCAGGCGTAAAAACCAACTACCGATGCAGTCATCAAAACAATATTTTACATTCAGCTTTAAACTTCAGTTACACCAACCGACGATCCGCAATTAATTTGGAAAATATGTTGTACCAAGACAGACTGGGTAAATAAAATGTAGAGGCATTCTGAATTGAATGCACACACTGGATACTCATTACTCCCACCGTAAAATGAACAGAAATGACAAAAGGGAATGAATGTAGTGCTTGCTGGAAAATTCTGAACGGCCTAAGTCAGCCCGACTTCTCGGCCCACTTCAATCTCCCACAGGAAATAGGCAAAACGCTGTTATTCGCCAAGGAAATGATCGAGGCCGCAAATATGCATGCTTTTAAGACGCTAGGGAAATCAATCTGTCGTTTGGTTTGTGAAAAAGGTGAATCTACGAGGCCCACTTCTTTGTAAATTTTCGTAGAAAAAATTATCAGTACAACCTCTAATTTTTAGGTTATTCTTATTATACCTGCTCTAGTGGTTTGAATTTAAATTCAGTACTTCGAAGCACTGAAAGCCCTGTAAATTAGAGAAAGAGAGAGAGAAGAATTGCCTGTGCCTGAGTGAAATGTTCCCTGATATTCGGCTCCAGTCGCAAAATTTATGGCCAACGGAAGGCCCAAAGTTTGCAATACGTCACCACGTGAACGATCTTCCATCGACGAGATGGATTCTCATATCAAAGGGAAAGACTAAATGTGTAAACACGAGCGTTAATGAAGTAGTACTGTAACGCAATACCTAGATGGACGCACTTCTGATTATGAAAAGACGTCATGCCTCATTAGTTTGTAGTGCTGTCAGCGCTCATTGGCCGATGAGGCCTCTCAAGTAGTCAACTATCCGAGAATAGTCCTGGCAAGTGCGACGCCACACGCAGGTTTCATCACCACTTTTCAAAGGAAAAATATCACTTGCGGGAGGCTATAGCGAATTTAAATCTGTGTTCGCGCAATCTGTATCTAATTTTGCACACGTATCTATTTCTGGCACGTAGAGTTACTGAAACCTTTGATGTCATCATATTAGGAAATAATAATGGCATTAACACTACATGGCTTTGCAGCAGAGACATGAAATCTGAGATATTTAATGCTAGTGCGATTGAGCCTGAAATTTGTCGACTGAACACATGAAACAGTGGGCAATTAATCAGTAAACTTTTATCAATAAGATTTGAAAGTTAAATCGAAGAAGCTTTCAAAACAATAATTTTCACTAATTTTTTTGCCGCAATAGCCAAAGTGAACACGCAGTGATATTGCAGCATAGGTATTCTTCAGTCAGCCTCTTTGATGATGCAGTGAATTAAATAGTGGCTGGTAAATCTAAACGACAATATACAACCCAGTATACCATACTTTGCTGAACTAAAAATCTAATTTATCCCAAAATTTTCAGAATCATAATAAATAATCACTAACACTTTGATAGAAGCATATTTCTGTAACGCAAACGCTCCTGAATTTCGCAGCTACAACCTAAATCTGAGCTGTAACATCCATTCCTAGAAGTTTTGGTGCGCCCCTTAAACAGAAAATTTTCGTAGCAGCAAGCGGCCCAAAGCTACCCCCAAGCCTCAGCCCAAACCAGATCACGGTTCGGGAATTTCTGGGAATCTATTAACTTGTGGGACAAATTTCCTGACAATTTTCATAGAGCGATGAGCACGCGGGAGGGCGGCAGGCGGAGGGTCGCCCGAGGGAGAAAGTTGAAGTAAATACTCGAATAATTCGACGGCTCAGCGCGAGTAAGCACCGCGTTGAGGCGCCTCCCCGGGACGGCAACTAGGGTGCCTGCCGCTGCAAAATTTAGCCCCGAGCGCAAGCCTACAGCAAGAATTTAATGGGAAATTTATATCATGCTGTAGACTCCAACTTTGGGTTACGCTCGTCGTAGAAGCCAAATGAAATTTTGATGCTCAGGAGAATGGTAGAGTGTAATATCGAGTTTGTGAAGAGTGTTTCTGATAAGACATGAACTTCATGGTAGGAGGTGGTTGAAAAGTAAAAACTTTCACTATCTAACGTAGAATTCTAATGTTAATAAACTGAATAGCCCAGCGGAATTAAATAACAAATAATCTAAAAAGCAACACCTGGCCAGGTAAATCTTATTTTGTTACGAGTGGTTCGCCGTTACAAAAATATTAGGCAGAAAATTTTCAAAACTTAACATCTTCGATATTTAAATTTGTAATGCCAATTCCTACATCATGAGAGTTTTATAACGCGAGTTCCTATGCTCAACGAAGCACGCACGTGGATGCCTAATTAAACTAAAGGCTTCGTCACAGAGAGCAACGTACCACGCAGTCTCTGAGTAGATCAAAGAAAAAATCCACATGCTGAACCGAGCTGTAAATCCTTCAAAAGAGCCAGACTCGAACAACTCTCTGGATAAACCAACCTCTCTCTACCACTTTGTGCTTGCTGACTGACCCAGTTATGTTCAACCGGTAATACATGGTTTGTTTTAAACGCAGTCAGACAGAAATCTCACAATGTAATGAACTATTGCAATGAATTTACCGCAAAATTTCAGAAAAAGTTATTCAAATATGACCTTTTAGTCTCATTATTGCCATTAAACATGGAAGTTATATTTACCTGCCGGTACGAGCCGATAGCCGATCCCCGAAATAAGAAATGAGACTGATTCAAATTCCTTCGATAATAATTCTGTTAGCGTTTGTGACGGACAAAAACAGGATATGCTAAGCAAACAGCTATTTAAATATACAGAAGAACATACTCAATTAGAATGGGAAGATATATAAAGTTTAAGTGGATAAAGATCAAAGACGCCACTGTACATTGGAGGGGCAAATTAATTACCTCGGGAGTTCCTCTAAAACCAGGAAAATTTCCCTGCTAGAAAATAGGAGCAAATTTGTACTCACGTTGTTTGCTCAAATACAGCCAGCTCACTCACCTGAAAAAAAAATTTAAATCAAATTGAATCATTTAGTTTAAGTCTTCTTAACCCCAACAAAGAGAGGAAGGAAGGAAGAATACACTATGTAGCAGGGAGTTTAGGAAGCGGGGAATCAACACACAAGGTGTTTTCCCAAAAGACCCCTTGCGCATAGAAACAGTAAGTAAAAAACAAGTTAATGAGACAAAAGAAAAATTAAAGGTTTAATAAAAAACAAACACTCATGAACGACACTTCTGAAGAAAGCGAAGAAGAATTTCTCGAAGCAACTCGTCGTGAAAGAAGTTTAAAAACCATGATAAAATGTACAGATTCAATAACAAAACACATTTAAAAACAACACTTCTTTAGAAAGCGAAGAGATAGAAAAGAATTCCCGAAACCACTCGACATAACTTCACGCCTCACGGAGACAGCGATGCATCTGCATGAGGGGCGCGAGCGAGCCGATGACGGCGAATAAAAACTAATGATGCTCCGGCGAACGGGCGAGCCTGCAATGATACGTTGAGAAAGCGAGTGATAACTCTCATCGCATGAATGAGGTTCAATGATGAATGACGCTAGATTATGGGGCTGTGAATCCCGCGCAAAACAATCCCAAAAAGTCCATTTGGCTCAATTACTGCGAGTTTTGCAGTGTCCTCAATTGTTCCAAAGAAAAAATAGGTCATGATTCATTGTTCACATGAAGGAGTGAGCATACAACGGAAGTCATCGACACAAATTCAGTTCAATAGTGAGCTAGTGGCTACCAAAATATTTACGAACAAACTTTCTTCCTGAAAAAAAATCATTCAACCAGTTTCTTAAAATCCTGAAAGAAAACTGCAAGGCAGACTAAATTAGCACTAACACCTGAGAAACGGTTTAGTTCTTTTTATAACCGTTCGAATGTTTTTCCAAAAATTCTCACTCATTTCTCAGTTGCAAGAGAGATCTGTAAACGCGTTCAAATACGTTACTCTGCATTAGATTTTACAGTCTATGATTTGCGCGCCAGAGAAAGCAAAATAATTGGATTTCCTTCCCCCTCACCGGATTCATGGCATCAAAGTAAAAAAATAAACTGTCACATAAATTGTTTCCACCTTTCGACATAAAAGCAATGAAATAATTTACGAAAATTTTTAACACACACTGAAGATCTCGCTGAGGACAGATTAGATAAGTTGAAGTCTCCTTGACTACAACAAAGGTGTTCCAAATAGAGGAAGGAGGAAGGCACGATTTATTGAGGAGCTAAGGAAAGGAAAATCTAAATACAAGGTGAGTTCGCAAACAAGATCCTCGGTGCAAAAAAAAAGAACATTAAGTAGAGAAAAAACTTGTGAAACAAGATAATAATTGAAAGAGATTGCAGTAGGTACCATGAACCGAAAAGATGGACCGTAACGAAACTTAAAGTTATTCTATTTCAAAAATGGATTGCATACCTAACCTTTAGCAGGCAGCAGGGTGCCAATTTCCACAGATACAATAGTTGGAACTAATCAAGGTAGTCCCTGAGAACATCGATAAACCTTCTGAAACTCGGCGAAGGCGTATAATCAAAATAAAATTATACAATACATGTTATTTTTTCTTCGTCGAGCACGTCCTCTCTTTCAGTGTTGAAAATCTTTCCTCAAAGGCTCTTGAAGAATTTTACAACCACGTATATACTGTATGTTTTGTCCTAAATTTATTTGAAAAAAGCACATCCTCACAGATTCACCAAAAAAAACTAGTGTGGCAGGTAAGCCAAGATAATAACTTTCACTGCCGGAGCTGAACAACTACGTCAACTACACCTACATACAATGTTGTAGAAGGCCTAAAAATCCAGTCCTTGAGCTACAGATAGCGCAGGGCGCAGAACACAAGACGCTGAGCAGCACACTCGCCCCGGGACGGCGGATACATGCGCCTTCAGAGCGCTGGTAAGATGGGAGAGCTTCGTTAGCCTCCCAAGTCCCACGTAAAATTCCAGCGTTGTAGCTATGACAAGTGTTGACACCAGTTGGTTCCGATGGTACCTTCAGCAAATTCAAACGCGAGCTTGAGAAAAAAGTGTAACTTGTGTTGACACCTGTAGTGAAACTTGACTACGAATAATGGCTGGTGCCATCTTGAATGCTAAGAAAAATTTTGTTTACATTTTATTCCTACGATAAACTTCAGCTCTTTGTGGGTCTACGCCACAAGCTGCCCATTATTCCTCCAACAGACGATCTATTGCCGCAAAATTCAGCGGCTCGATCCTATGGCTCTGTCAAGACATTTGTTCATTCGTTACTGCTAAAGTTGCCGTAATTTCCTCCGTGATGTAAATGGTAGGAGATGGGACGTGTTCTTATTCCTGATGAAAATTAAATCGCTGTCTTTTAATGAACGCAACACAAATGTTAGGCTGACTTATGGTGCGAGAGAAGCCTCAGCAAGCGTAACGGCTCATCTCGGACTACAGTTCTACTACTTTTACAAAAGAAGGAGAAAGGAAGCGAGTTCTGAAGATCAACTTCGCTCAAACTTCCAGTCGACTTGGTCCCAGTGAGCAACTTGCGTCTCGCCTCAGCACTGAGCAACATCTTCGTATTTCTAAAGCAAGCATTTCGGGCGAGAAAATGCCACGCTGATGAATTTATGGTAGACGAGAGGCAGTTGCTTTCCCAGTGAGAGTTAGAGCTTGTCTGGGATCCTTCATCTCCTACATTGACTGGAGGAAAGCAAGAAGCGCTGCTCAAGTGAGCAGCACGCTTCTTGAAGATCCCTCTTCTTTGAGATGAGTTTGGATGACATCCTGCCTGAAAATTTGACGAGGGTTACTATACCTATGAAATATTTCATTTACGGTTACTGAAGAGTTAACGAACAAGTTTACATGATGAGTTTGGATGACATTCTACGTGAAAATTTGACGAGGATTGCTAATGAAATGTTTCAAACACGGTTACTGAAGAGTTAAGGAACAAGTTAACATGATGAGTTTGGATGACATTCCGTGTGAAAATTTGACGAGGATTGCTAATGAAATGTTTCAAACACGGTTACTGAAGAGTTAAGGAACAAGTTAACATGATGAGTTAGGATGACATTCAGCGCGGACAATTGATGAGGGTTACGCATGAAAAGTTTCTAACACTGTTGCTAACAAACTGTGCATACGTGGACAATTATGGTAGTTTAGATCACTGACTAGATTAGATTGTTATCTTAAGACAAGTTTGGTCAAAAAGAAACTACAGTAACATCAGAACTGATGAGATTAATGAACGAATCAGAAGCCAAATGAGAAATTAGAAAGGATGTTAAGGAAAACGAGTATAAAAAGCCTAAATAGAGAAAGAATCAAAGAAACATGGACCACATAAGTAAAATGAATAGAGAAACAAATGGTGTTTGAAATTATTTTGACGAAACATCAAACAAACTGAAACAATCATAAACTGAAAAAAAGTAAACAGCTTCTAAACTGTGATTCCTGCAGGTCTCTTGATCAAGAAATGTGACATCATCAAACATGTCTCTTCAATAATGAATTAATACAATCCGAAATGCTGCAAAAGAAGACATTCGCTGCAAATGCATTATTGGTTTAACTGGAAAATGTGGATACAGCAAAACATACTTGGTTACGAAAAAGTCTTTCAATGCTATAAACATTTCAAATATTTTAATAAACTACCCACATGTACGTGACGTGAAGCACTCATCGTGGTTCAAAACTTTCTTCATTTCTTAGTTCTATCCATATTTGAACTCAGTGATGCGTTCTAATTAGCGTAGGTTCCGACATCATATCTCATGCGCACAAAAAACTTGTAGCAAAGTGGTAAAAATTTACGAGTTCACAGCTTAAAGTAACTCTACTGCCGCGTTGAAGACGGGCAATAAGTACGATTCCCTTCATTAGTTTGAGAAATGTATGAAATTTTTACCTTCTACGTATTTGGCCGTTTTTCAGCCGGACATGATCTCTGAAGATTAAAAAATCTACGGAACACCGTTCAAATATTTAACTAAGATTCATCAGAGAAGCGAAGGCAGAGTAATTTCTAGCTGGCGGCTTGATTGAAACACGGAATCACTTTGATGCTCTTTGGTTAAGAAATATTCACAGTAAAGTAATATTGTTAGGATGTAAAATTGCTACCGATCTTCGAAACGAAGTTAGAAACTCACTTCAAGTGTTTTACTTTTTCCACCGACAGAAACGGATGCTCGTAAAATACTGTACGCCACCACAAAAGGAACACTTTTCTCGTTCGCACAACTTTTGTGAAACTCATTACTTAAAACAAACGCGGAAAGCAAGCAGATGAACTTTATTGAAAAGCCACAATAGTTTCCCACTGAGCACCAAATGAAACTTTTCGTGTAAAAACGAATTTGAACAAAAATTAGCAGCCGGAAGCAAGAGTACCTCAAACAGTGAAACAACTAAAACCTGCCTCATAAAATAATACGAACCAAAACAAATGGCTTACAACTGAACAATACAACGAACGATAAAGACAGCAGCTCCTTCAGTAAAGCCACATTCAACTCAACGCGCACTGGGCGATGAAACCACGATGATAAGTTATCAGTGACGCAGCTACGGAGGTGATGCCACAGCAGCTACAGAAGTGATGCCACAGCAGCTACAGAAGTGATGCCACAGCAGCTACAGAAGTGATGCCACATCAGCTACGGAAGTGATGCCACATCAGCTACGGAAGTGATGCCACATCAGCTACGGAAGTGATGCCACATTAGCTACGGAAGTGATGCCACATCAGCTACGGAAGTGATGCCACATCAGCTACGGAAGTGATGCCACATCAGCTACGGAAGTGATG
>JACJUY010000596.1:29467-66889 GCA_014220935.1 Platorchestia sp. MABIK | reverse complement strand
CCACACCAGCTACAGAAGTGATGCCACAGCAGCTACAGAAGTGATGCCACACCAGCTACAGAAGTGATGCCACAGCAGCTACAGAAGTGATGCCACAGCAGCTACAGAAGTGATGCCACACCAGCTACAGAAGTGATGCCACACCAGCTACAGAAGTGATGCAGCTCGCTGACACATCCATTGTACTCCCATCAACGTGATCAAAACGTCCGCGTCGAAGGTCCTCAAGATCTTTTACTGAAGAACTGAGTCAGCTGGTATTCATTAATTTTTCGAAGCTTCTATTGAAATTGAAGGAACATCGGAAAGAATGGCAGTTCTGCCCTCTCCAGCGAATACGAATCAATCGAAGATGCACTCAGTTTTGCCTCAGACAACTGGAAAATTTGAGGCCCACAGCGTGTACACGTAAGCAAGTAAGAAAAAATCAAAGTAAAACAGAAAAAGTAAGTCAGTGATAAAAATCGCCTTTGCCTTTAAGAATCTAAGCAAACTTTCGTTAAGTAAATGGAACGAACCGGTAACTGATAGTGTTTTTGTAAGATTGTGATGAGTCTCTGTAAGCAACGGCCATAATTCAGCATTAAAAACAATACAGATTATATTCGTTGGACGTGAGTCTTGTCAGATCAAACGAAATTGGAAAGAAATAAATTAAATAATACATTTCATACCTAAACTTCACAGTTACGAAATAAAGACTCATTACACTCTTAAGATACAGAAATTAAAATCACATGGTATCAAAACTATCTTTCACATTCTAAGTATGATTAAAAAAATTTCAATTCTGAGAAACTGGACCGAAAAAACCTTATATTTCATCTAAAAAAATTAAAAAAAACGGAATGGTGCATTTGTCCATGTTTCAACAGGAGAAATTTACTGTCCATCACGATAACTTGTATTGATTTGATAAAAAATACGTATAGTAAATTGCACTAACTTGACAGAAAATAAACTTTGTAAGTAGACATCTTGCATTACCTTGATAAAAAATGCATGTAGTAAATAGACAACTTTCACTGAACGTTTGCCCAGCACAGTTGGGTGGAGTAGCTGTGTCGTCCAGTGCACGCAAACGCCTAGCTTTTCACGTTGCCAGTCTTGTACCTTCTTTTGTACAGCGAGGAGGTATCCGAGCAATGGTTTTTACCTCTATTTAAGATCTGTCACTTTGTAAGCATTACAGGCAACCAATTTCTTTTGGGATTCTCATAGAGACAATAGTTGAACCCCACTTTGCAGACTATAAGTGAAACTTCACCTCCATTACCACAGATGTAGCATACACTATCACTATTTGATTCCATTTGATATGGTAATTCACTTCAATTTGCTTCTAAATCCCATCAGCACCGACAAATGAGTCAAGATAGATTGTTGTTAAGGCCTTTTGTCTGTATATTTCGGTATGAACTTCAGTGCACACATCAGTCGAATCGCACTTTTTTAATCTGTGGATGACTCTGATTTAAACAACTCTGTAACCATTGTAAAAGAAATATCTGGCATGTCATGTTTTTGAAAGAACTATGTAGTGCATCTCCATAAGCAGTCTGTTATCGACTTTGTAACGAGATTAGATTATTAGATTATTATTTAGTTTAAGCCTCCCTATCCGCAACAAATGCGATCCAAAGAGAGGAAGGAAGAAGGCACCATTTAGTATGGAGTTAGGGAAACGCAGAATCTATGCAGAAAGGGCATAGAAACAGTTAGTTGAGAAATGCGACCATGAAACAAGAATAAAATTGACGAAGAAAGCAGTAGGTGTGGAAAAACAGGATAGCAGTGAACCGAAAAAAGATGGTCCTTAACAAACAAGAACATTTTATTTCAACAAAAAGAAGGCCTACCTAGATCTCCGCTCGGGCCCTCACACATTTTCCCCCTGGGAGTGCTAATTCCCGTAAATACGATAGTTGTATCCCCTGAGGGGACTTTGTAACGAGAGTTGCATCAAGTTTCCAGTGCTACAATTTCCCATACAGATCTGCGTCAACAAACAACCTGAACCAGAAAACTCAGCGCGACGCTATTTCGAAGAGAAAAAACGTCAGTAATTGGGTTTATAGTTCTATTGTCTTAAAAAGTACCATTTTACTCTTCCGTTATTCAAGCCTCAACGGGTACGAGTGTCTCTGTGCACAACTCACAAATTTTATTCTCCCATCACCCAAATTTCCATGGGAGCGTGTATTAATCTAGGTGTGAAGTTAAGCCTAAGCTAGTGTCTTGGTAAAACCCAGTAAATTTGGTCGTCCATAAAATAACGGAGACGGTGATATTTTTCACAATGAGACATAGATACAAAAGCCCGAGCGTTTTAAAATTTTAAATAGCGGAGTGATTAGATTAAATGTTAGTCTAATCTTCCTTAACCGCAACAAATGCGTTCCAATGAGAGGAAGGTACTATTTTAATATGAAGTCTAAGGGAACATTGAACCTATGCACAAGGTGCATAGAAACAGTAAGTTCAGAAATAAATTTTTGAAACAAGATTAAAGTTGAAGAAGAAAATAATAGGTGCTGAAAATCTGGACAGCAGTGACTCGAAAAAAGATGGTCCGCAACTAAATAAAAACCTGTTCTACTTCAACAAAAGGCCTACTTAACCTTTAGTTTGGGACCTCACATTTTCTATCTGGGAGTTTCAATTCCCATAGAAACAATTTTTGTATCTCCTCGAAGGAAACAGCGGCGAGGCTGATATTTTCCCCAATGTGTGGCATGGATACAGAAGGTAAAGCATTTTAAAACAGTGGAGAGGCAGATCTTTTCCCCAATGGATACAGAAGGCAGAGCATTTTAAAACAGTAGACAGGCTGATCTTTATCCCAATGGGTAGCATAGATACAGAAGGCAGAGCATTTTAAAATAGTGGAGAGGCTGGTCTTTTCCCCAATAGGTAGCATAGATACAGAAGGCAGAGCATTTTAAAAGAGACCCGCAGTTACAGCACCAACGCGGCCAGTGAAGTCATCTCCAACAATAAATTAGCCCGCGTAACTCGATAGAAACTTCTGGTCTGCGGAAAGCAAGTGCATGAGGAAGGTCCGTAACGGAGAAGATCTGGGGAGTGGAGCGATGCAGGCCATGGGGGGAGAGTGGGGAAGGGATCAGTGAAATACGCTCTCATTAAAACTGTCACGATATGGTAGAGGAGCTCCAATAACTTATGATCTAGAGGAATTTGTGCAGTGAACACTAAAGTAGATAAGCCTGCGTGTAAAAGTTTCTTTGCACGTACCAATTTTACCTTGCTAGAAATATAACTATAATTATATTTGGTAAATCTAAGTTACTAACTTCACAAATAGAAAAACTTGAATATTTTACACGGACGTTTTCAACCAATATGAAGTTCAAAGCAAAATTTAAATACGTCTATACGTGAAAGCCAACTAAGAAAATAAAAGTGAAACTATTACATTAGGTAAAATAGTTTAAGCCTAGTAACCCCAACAAAGACATCCAAAGAGAGGAAGGAGGGAGACACCATTTGGCATAGACGTGAGGGAAGGTTCATAGAAACAGTAAGCTAAGAAAGGAGTTTATGGAACGAAATCAATGTTGAAAGAAAAAGTAGTAGATGCTAAAAACAGGTCAACAGAGAACCGAAAAATAATGGTCCGTTACAAAATAACTATTCTTTTCCATAAAAGGAAGGCCTACCAAACCGTTAGCTTGAGACATCACATTTCTAATTCCCATAGATACAATAGTTGAATCCCCCTCTACAGAATACATGTAAAATTTCACCTCCATTACCCCACATGCAACATGTACTATATACTATTCACCTCCACCCAGTCTAACTTTATCGCTGGAGCATGCATGTTTTTCGCCGCCCATGCGATTTAATTACTTGAGCAGCGGAAAACGTGCATGCATGCGGCGAAAAAGTTAGACTGGGCATTTCATCCTATTCGATACTTGACGCCCATTTGGTATATTAATGGATTCAAATTTATTATATTTAACTTTTTTACATGTATTTTCTGAGTAGCAATTGTGAGTTAATTAAAGTTTCTCCGAAAAATTCTCACACTAACAAATTCTCCGACATAAGGAACTAAAGATAAAGGCTTAAATCCACACCGAGCACTGAATGTGAAGTCGAAACTCAACTTATCATTCGCAGATCCTCGGGATGGTTCGGCCTCCGAAGCCTAATGAAGAGGACTATAAGAAAGCTTAGCACGCCCTCTAGGCCGCGCAAGTGATGAGAGTATTAAGAAGGAGGAGACTTGCGATTTTTGTACCCATGAAAGTAAACGTACTGTGGTCATAAACACAAAATGGTGCGTAATCAGCTATTTTTCAAGAACCAATGTTGAATTGTTCTTGTTTAATTTTCAAATGAATGTTAGAAAATGAGACGAGTTATTTTACCTCGTAAGATTTACGAAATTTCAAGTTAAAGTCTTCTAGATTTTCCTCATTGTCAATAAGAATTCTATTACTTTAAAAACATCCCCAAGCTTGACATTTTTATATTGTCAAATATGTATTGTATTAGATTTTGTTAAATTTATTAGCGAAGTAATCAGCAGCAGCAATTCCAGAGAAGAAATGAAGTTCCTTTATATTTTCTCACTGTGCCAATGATTGAAAATGACCTATAATGTGTACTTTAATGAATAGGTTTTTTACTATTCAAATTATAAAATATTCGTGTCATTCCCTTGCGATTTATTTATAATATCAAGTCAGAGTATAGAATGTCACACCGACATGCGAGGAAGCGTGCATTTCCCAAAATCTGTCCGAATTCAGTCTCATTTATCCCACTTTGCTTGAGGCTCGTATTATAAATTATACTGTGATGGGTCACAGATTACTTTTAATTTCAGGAAACGAAATCGGCATGAAAGAACATCAAGGCGAGTAAAAACATTTTCCGGGAAGAAACGTAAATTAAAATTATATATTTGTGGAGGATACTCTACACATTTCCAGCGCATGAATTGAAGTCAAAATTTACGTGTATTGCGAATTGAAACATGAAATAATTGCGACAAATTTCTATATTCTTCAAGTGTTGAGAATTTCACACTTGAAGTGTCAATTACTCTCAAATTTATAATAATTATGCACATCTACTCGAGCACGTTTCCCTACCTCACCATGTCCCTAGACCTACCAGCAAGAATGTAACCAAATATTCCAGCGTCTCTCGGCGCAGTAATTCTAGACTCTCACTCACACAGGGACGAACTTGGAAGCTGGCAACTTCGTGATTGGCAAGCATAATTTATTGCTAAACTTCAAGTCTTCAATATCAGAATGATAGAGGTACTGAATACGTTAGCTCTGAAGTACGGGTGTAGGACAACTGTGACATGAGACTACGTAAGATGATAGGATTCAAAATGATGCAACAGAAATACCAGATAAGAGGAAATCAGTGTTAACTGAGTTCTATTTGCAGACTGGTAGTTAGTTTCTTGTTACGAGCTCGTTTGCACGCAAATACCGCCACAAACGAGTTCAGCTCCAGAAAATCTAATCCCGTTTCAAAAATATGCTAGCACACAAAAATGCATTCCTTTTTCACTCTTCAAGTATTCATTTCTGAGTTCACATCGTTTAATTAGCCAAGTTGAATTGAAACCAAGCAATTTTTAGTTTTTACGCATAGAAAATAAAATTAAAAGTAATATGTTAACAATCTCGTCAACAATTTCCTTTTTTGGTTCCTATTTGTATCGAAATCATATTATACCTCATAATTTGACCGAAAATGAAAGGAGAAGCTGGTCAAAAATCAAAACCATTCTGAAATATGTCCATCTATCAGTGCAATGTTAGCTAGTTTCACGCACACACACAGACTAAAGTTCTGCAGCCAAGAGATACAAATGAACAAACATTTTTTGTTGTAATCCAAGAACGCTAAAATTAAAGTTACTCATTCAATGTGAACTTTATTGTGGAAAAGAAAACTAATCACCGAAGTACAAACGTTTTCCTTAAACGAGTTCTAGCAATTGTCGCCAAACCCAATCTTTTTTGTGAGATGACGTCTTCAATTTCTTTAAAAAAAAAATAAAAAGTACAAAACTAATAAAATGTTTTTCATTTGTTGAACCGAATGGTACATTAATTTTTCCTGGCTCATTTCATTGATTTCATAGTTAAATCAACAATTTTACGACATCAACTTTGCCACAACAAAAACGAGGATATCTAGTCAAACTCAGTACTTTAAAGGGCCTCATCTCCAAAACAACCCATGATTAACAATAGTTAGTGTGTTCTGATTGCATTAAGAATTCATATTTCTTCTCTTAACTTCATAAACATGATTTTTATTCGCGCAGCGGCTCCGTTAGTATGAATTCTTTCTGATTGAGGAAGTCTTATTGCGTGAATGTGTCCCTCAAAGATTGATCATCCGTGATGCTGTAGCACAGTAAACTCCTGCACACAAAACTTTTTCGAAGCGGTAAAAATGTGTATCATTTGGTGATTGCAAGTCCACGAGGACAACTCCTACAATTTTCGAGACCCTGATTTCGGGTTTCGTACAACTCGGAAACTTCGGGCTTTACAACTCAACTTTGCGGTCGAGTTTCGAAGTTTTCGCCATGAATGCCTTTGTTCGACTTTTTAGAGGAGCTCACTTGCTTTCCATCACAGGCGTCCCAGCGCTGCGGAGGGCTGTTTGCTCTGTTAAAATGAAGCTTAAGATACAAAATTACGCAGTGGACCTATAAATAAGTACTTTATTCGTGCTTTAAAACTTCGTGCCGTACGTTACTTCAGAGACTGATAACACATCTGTGTACTTCAGAGCCAAAATGATCCCTTCGCAGCGCACAAGTTGAAACCATATTGACAATACGCAAGTTATTACGAATATGTTTGTCATACTTCGAAAAGACACTTCTGAGTAATTTGCTCGTAGATTTTTCACGTTTTCATGGTTCTCTCACTTACTAACGCAGAGCATTTTCAGGTGCTCTGTTCGCAACGCAATCGACAGCTGCGCAGACTAGATTAGAAGTTACCTTAAGCCAATCTTATTACAACAAAGGCGTTCTATAGAGAGGAAGGAACCTATAGGCGTGAATTTAAGGGAACGCGGAAAATATGCACAAGGTGCATAGAAACAGAAAGCTGAACTTTTATCTCGGGGCCTCACACATTCCTGTACGAGCGCTAATTCCCTTAGATAGAATATTTGTTTGCCCTTGAAAGGAGCGGCACTGCGGAGGGCAGCCAGACTTGCAAATTGAGAATACAAGCTAGAAAATGGACGGCTGAGAGGGAATTCCAGCCTCCCCTCTCCGGTCCCCTCACTGCAGCCGTGCTATCCTCCCCATAATCCCCATCCATTACGGAGACCTCTCAACGCTGGGAATTTATGCGTAAATTATCTTCATAATAACTTGGAGAGATCGACGTCGGTCTGATCCCAACAAAAGAAAGTATATACATCAATGTTTTAATAACTATTCAATATGAACGACTTTACCTATCGAACAGTTAATTAATTTCATTGTTACAATTATTGGTGCCATTATTTCTCTTTCAATAAGCGCAAGACATTTCAGTGACTTAGCTGATAACGCGAACAACATAAGATTATAATTATGTTAAAGGCTTCCTATAAAAAAGGTGTTCCCAAGAAAAGAAAGAATAACGCACCGATTAGTATGAAATTTTGGGAACGGGAATTTATGCTCAAGGTGTGTACCCACGCCCTGCGCACAGGAGCAGAAGATGGAAAGAAGTTTATGAAATAAGATAGAAGCGAAAGAATACAGTAATAGGTGCTGAAAAAAGGTAGTGAACTGAGAAGCAATGGTCTGCAACAAAAAGAGAAATATTTTTTAATGAAAGGAAGGCCAAACTGAACTTCAGCTCAGGACCTCACATCTTCCCCCTATGAGCGCAACTTCCCAGAGGTACAATGGTTGTATTCCTCTGGGGATACCCTGAGAGCAACATTTAGGATCATAAAATAATATAAATTGTGATTTCGACACGGCTCGGCTCGAAACAAACACAACATCTCGTGTTCAATTAGCAAAACTCTGCACAATTCGCATGCTCAGTAATGTTACATTCGCCCACCTCAGGCGGAAGGCATCTTAGGAGCTGAGAAAGTGCGCTTCCTATCCTCCCACCCTCGCACAGCTCAGAGGGGCAACGCCGGTGGAGCTCGTCTCTGCCAGTGTGCATGCGGCGTTTTTAGCTCGAATGAACATCTGGCTCCCCCAACTGAGCCAATCTGGGTGTGGATGTTTCCATGTTTTGCTTTCGTGCTACGGAAGCATTTATATATTTCAGTTTTCACGGCTTTGGTTTTCATCAGAAAACTTTGAAACTCGTGTCAAACGTGCCTTACTATGCGCTTACGGATCTTTTTTATGAACACATTGAAAGTAGTTTTTGTTTGCTAATGCTTCTATTCAATGTTTATTTATTAGCTTAAGGATTTTCATTTTCGTGCAGTCAAAGTAGAAATCAAAGAGAAACTCAGAGAAATTTTCGATCAAGAAGACACTCAAAGATGGCAAAATGTGACTCGATTTACCCAGCATCCTACGCTGCCATAAGAAGGTGTAAGCATGGTGATCAGTCAAAAAGATGAAATGAAAAAAAATAATGACACTCGGACATGATCTCAATTAGACAGTACACCGGTCATCTCTACAGAAAATAGAAGTGCAGAGCTACTGCTCTGCTTCTACACCTACCTACAATTCTAAGTCCATAGAACACTCCGACAAGAAATTTTACTGATCTTAGAGTGGGTAGCCAGAATCACTGCAGAAAAACATAAATTGTAAATGTACACTAACGAAAATGCACACTATCAACATACCCTTCAGAATGTGTTCAGGAATATTATAAATTCCCGAGAAACGCTAAATTTTCAAGAAGCTTTGAACAAACAACTTTTCACCGAACTCGCCAGAGAAAACTCATTGCGACATTTTTCAAGTGTTTTGTCCCTGCTGTAAGCCAAATTCTGCAAATGAAGAGAATAATTTATGTTCAAAAGAGGAATCTAAAGTTTTAGATGCTGATCATGCGTGTTTGCAATTTCAGGGCATCATGCATAGCAAGGCGCATCACAAAGGCTTCCCAAAGTACTTTCGGTCGAACATTTGTTTTAACTCAAACTCAATCATTCAAGGCACGAGATCCATTTCTATATTCATTCAAGACGGAATCCATTGTAAAAAGCGCAATCACGAATATTGTAGTAGGGAACTCTACATCTTCAAATCTCTTCAAAATCTTCTACAACTTCAAAGTGCGGCCCAATTCGCAAGCTGCATTATAGCTTAGGCTGTCAACAGATGTCTTCAAATATGCTTGTACTAAACCTCCTTACGCTACCTTTTTTGGTTTCAGCATGAAATGAGTGATATTCCTGAAATTTACCTTGGTTTTAGGAGCAACACTTAATATTCACGACCAATTTAGGCATAAAAACAAAAGCATTCCCGCCACGCGTTCAAATTGCGACGGAAATCCTGTTCCCAAATGATGAGGTAATCGTATTAGAAGGTCGAATAACAGTAAAATATCAGAGTGAGGTCAGCTCTCAGAAAATAAAACAAGGCTAATGCAATTATTCGGCCACTTTCTCCTCGAAAACATTCTAGCTAAGAATATTTCAGCGATTGTTTTGACTTGAAAAGAGATGGAATGAAACTCTGAAATTAAACACAAAAATGATGAGCAAAAAAGATGATTTTTAAATTGAACCAGTGAAGTCGATACCACTACCTTATTTTTCCAGGACACTTAGATATCATTTTGGATATATATATATCTAAGTAAAAACACGAGTGACGTGAAAAATATGAAGAAAGTTATTCTAAGCGTTCAAAAATACCTGCAGTTCTAATCGAGAAAGTGTGTCATAAGTTGCTAGGACAGCGGCTACTGGCAGCGCTCTTATTAAAGTTTCAGAGACGATGATCATAAGAATACCTTGAGGAGAAGTTTGCAAGAGAATGAAGAAGAGCAGCCGAGGACGAGGCCTAATTGCTACATCTATTGTGACAAACGTTGACTGCGACATGCGTGTAAAGCGCCGCCAGATTGGAGTCTTGTTCTCCTAATTTCTGAGCGCTGAACACGTTGGTGCCACCGTAATTCGAGTTGCTTCAAATAATTAACAGGAGCTGGCGAGACTGCGATATGAGAGACGCACGCGACGACAAACGGAGCAGGCGGTTGAATTATTCAAATTGTTCTCGAAACACGAAATTGTGGAATTAATTCAGTAAGAAAATCAGCCCGCCGGTGTAAACATGATACGGCGTCAGTTCATTTCTTTTCCACACCGAATGTTACTCGATTACCTCGGGTAATGAAATGAAATGCAGACATGAATGAATTCAGGGTAAGTCACGTTACAGTATTTAAAAAATTACAATGCGATTGACAGATTATATCTATAGCCTCAATCTATTACGGTATTGCTCTGAAGTAATCACTCTCCATCTTTTGAAATAATCGGATTGACAAGATTAATCTGTTAATCACATTATAATCATTTGAAATACGCTGTGTCAGATGTTGAAATGAAATTTTGAAAGGGAAAAATCTCAGAAAAATCCTACTTCGAAGCAACTACACCTTTTTCACTTCAAATTAATCCGAGTCAAGTTCAATTTAATCCAAGTCAAGTTCAATTTAATCCAAGTCAAGTTCAATTTAATCCAAGTCAAGTTCAATTTAATCCAAGTCAAGTTCAAATTAATCCAAGTCAAGTTCAAATTAATCCAAGTCAAGTTCAAATTAATCCAAGTCAAGTTCAATTTAATCCAAGTCAAGTTCAAATTAATTGAACCCTAAGTTGAGTTAAAAATTGACATAATCACTTGTTAATTTGAGCTTTTTTGTGTTAAATATGTATCTATTGGATGTGATGAGCAAGACAGTCGTTTTTCCTTTTAGCAAGGAATACATAAAATTATGGCAATATAAAAACAAGCTGTCGTAAAATGTGGTAAGTATCCAGTATCAGGAGGCAGAGTGTGATTCAGATCTTTGAGCGGTGTAAAAGATGCAAGTCTATAATAAAACTTTGTATCATACTCGTCATTAAAGTTGTTTTGAAATTCTACATTGATGACAGTGTGCATACATTCAAATATTTATGTTCAAAAGGGAATTTTTTGTTACGCATACACCTAGTTTCGAGGATTTATTTACACTTTCAGATATTTATATGCGTGAAATTCCAATTCATCACATATATATTAATGTATATATATGAAGTCATATACATGCAAATACAAAAGATTACTACTGGACGATATGTATATTTATTCCTGAAAAAAATACACAAATTCGATTCACTGAGTACTAATGTACGATTCCGTTTGATTACAATTTATATGAGTACATTACTACACAGATATATTCCTGTTTTAGCAAGAAAAATGTTGCCACTGCTCTCTAATCTTCATCTTTCAACGCAGCATCTATCACTCTGCATTTTTCTTCTCGTGTTTTCTTGTATTTTCCTCTCTTTACTCCTTTTCTTACTCTTGGGCGCATATTTTCTTGTTCATCTTCACTTGTTTGATAGTCCGTTGACTGGTTGTAGAGATCCATCTTGAGGGAAGCGCTGATTCAAATTCAATGAGAAACACTTTTCTTCTATACTCCTGTATTAGAGAAATCGGTACATAAGAGACTGAAAAAGGTATTTTTAAAATTATTTTAAGAACCGGTAGTACGGAATACAACATTACGTACATAAAATCCAAAGGTATTCCGATTTATGTATGTAAAATTTGACTGTTATTAATTTTAATTTGACTTGGATTAAATTGAACTTGACTTGGATTAATTTGAACTTGACTTGGATTAATTTGAACTTGACTTGGATTAATTTGAACTTGACTTGGATTAATTTGAACTTGACTTTGATTAATTTGAACTTGACTTTGATTAATTTGAACTTGACTTGGATTAAATTGAACTTGACTTGGATTAAATTGAACTAGACTTGGATTAATTTGAACTTGACTTAGATTAAATTGAACTAGACTTGGATTAATTTGAACTTGACTTAGATTAAATTGAACTAGACTTGGATTAATTTGAACTTGACTTGGATTAAATTGAACTAGACTTGGATTAATTTGAACTTGACTTAGATTAAATTGAACTAGACTCGGATTAAATTGAACTAGACTCGGATTAAATTGAACTTTACTCGGATTAAATTGAACTTGACTTGGATTAAATTGAACTTGACTCGGATTAATTTGAAGTGAAAAAGGTGTAGTCACACTACAGATAATATGGAGATATCAGAATGAACACACATGATCTATGCAAGATCAAATGGACATGGCTTCGATTAGCTTTTCCAAGATGGATTTCCTGAAGAGTACTTAGACAATCTCATTTTCTCATTTCAATCATGCGACGCACAGAACGAAACACGAACAGCCTTTACAAAGCAGGGCCTTTCATTTAACGTCTACTGCACACACGGAACGAAAATGATAAAGCTTCCACAGTGGGGCAATTTACTTTTTTGCACTTGACGTCAACGTCCAGCCGTAGTTTTGCAGAGTCTGAAAATAGGGAGTGTCCATCATTCCTGTGTGGTGCTGTTCGTTTTTAGGGCGCAGCGTCCCCGTGATCGCGACACAATGGGCACGCAGACGCTCCTCCACTGTACACGCTGCAGTCTAGGGCACTCCCGTATCAGGCTCGGCAAATAAGAGACCGGCAAATAAGAGTTCACCCTGACCTCGCATCACGGTAAAAGAAACAAGGTAGGGTCAAACCAGTCTCTTTTTCGTCGACCGTGTGGCAATGCTGACGTCATGGCAACGAACCAATAGCAGCGCTAACATTGCATCTGGCAACACTGCTAGCCACAAATCTAGCACCACTATTGGCCTAACGACATGTCGCTATGGTGACGTCATAAAGTTTAGTTGAAATAAAACCGTTCTATTGGCTAGCCGAACAAGAGAAGGTGTATTTTCCCCCATAGAAATGACTCTTTGTTTCCTCTACCGTGCTTCGCACACAGCGACGTTCCGTGCAGCTGGTCATGGTCGCACGAAGGTCAACTGGACTGAAATTTATTATTTTGTGGACGGGAATGACAAGCTGGACAAAACCACGATTGGTCAACATGCGTGAATGTCCACTAACATGGCATGTTGATTTTTTACGGAATCTTACTTGATTGTCAAATTTTTAGGCAGTCATGGCTCTAATGCAACTTGTACGTCCCAGCGAGACACCACATGATATCTTACTAATCATCTTTCCAAGTAAAGGAGTAGTTTGAAAAAGTAAATAAAGTTTTTCTTGATATTTTTGGTCTTACTACGGAATATAACTTCAACTTCCACAAACGAACGAGCCCGTGTCTCATTATTTGAGGCCTAAACAAAGTTCCAGCAGTGAAAGAGAAAACCTTTCTTCACTTCAGAGCGCCACGAAGAACTTTTCGCGCACGTTAAAGTCTGATGAAAATTGAGAGGCGTTCGTAATGAACTGCTAACGAATTCCTTGTGTTATAGCATCATCCGACGTCGGTGATGAAAGAGAGCTGTAAAGAAGGAATTTTAGGGCATCTTTTGCAGCGGCCTGTGATGGTGCAAACCAACCCTCGCTGCAGGGTAAACAAAGCCTTGATTGGTCCGTCGCAACTTGTCCGGGTCTCCACGCAAACAAACTCACGACACGACGTAATCAACTATTGTTCGAACCTAAACGGGCCTTACGTTCCATATCATATACGGACTTCAAAGCTTAGCAATAAATCTAGAAATATGCATAAAAATTGGGCAACTCATTCTTAACTTGCATGCAAATGCACACTGACGCTTGGAAAAATCTTTTTTTAAGCGAAAAGCGAGTTATTGGAATATAGCGTCGTCTTAATCATAGTGCAAACAAGTAAGTAAAAATAACAAGCCCACGGTTCATTTGAATTTCATCACACACTTGACGAAATGGAAGCGGGAGCGCCATGTCGTCGTCGATTAATTAAACTCGCCTCAAGTCGAACTGGTAAGCGGAGCGAGAGTAAACCATAAACTATTCGTATTGACCTCTCTATTGAAAACAAACGAGTCCGCAACAGAAATTTATGGGAATGCAAACAGACACTCGTCTTTACGTCAACAACTGTGCGCTTCAACGCGCAGTAAATACAAAGTTGTCTAAATGCCAGCACACTTGTGCACACAACAGATCTTAAGCAAATACACTTGCGCAAGTGACGGTGAAACTTAACCTTACTATAAACATGCATAACCTGAAATATAACTGCAAGTGAATTTAAAAGGAACTAAGCTCGATCTTAAAATAGCATTCAAGCAAGATTCGATTAAATAGTTTCATAACTCAAATGTTCCGACACCGCCAGAATACAATGTATGTCTCAATGACAAAGGAATATTATACTTAGGCATGAATGACACACCCACTTGACACCCTGGTTGGCTTAAGTGAAGGCCTGTTTCAATTTTAAAAAGGCATGTTAGAGAAAGTTACGAAGTAGAATTGACCTCTCAGCAGACTCGAACCCGAAATTTCTTCATTCTACGATGGTAGCGAGGAGAGATTTAAGAAGAACACTAAATCCTCCACACCCTATATAGGCCCTTACCTTCCTCATAAAATATTCTCTGGACAACCTCATTAGCTTTATGAGTATGGTTTTGGTGTAATTTTACAGTGAATTCAAAATTTACATAAGATAGTTGAAGCAACAGTGTTTGCCTAATAAATATTATGTTTTTACAAATTTGATACAAGAGATAACTTCCTATGTAATACATGTAAAATCAACTTTCAAGTGTTTCAAGTCCGAGATCAGAATACTAATTTGGATGACTGGGATTTGCATATAAATTTGTAAAGCAGTTGTATGACCAGGTAACACAATAGCTCTCAACGAAGTGAGAGACGAACGATTATTTTCTAATGCCCAACCTATAAAGGTGATCTAGTTTCAAGCAAGCGATCGAGATCAAATTTTTGGAGTCCACGCAGCTCATTCATCCAAATTAACATCAAGATACGAAAGAGAGTATTGCGTATAGCGAAACCTGCATATTTCTGCAGATATTAAACATGTACATTCAGTGGCTTGCTTAAACAATGGGAACTTACACCAGATGTGAGTGTGAGCTAGAGTGACTGTAATAATAATTCGTGAGTGGAAATGAGGTGTACGCTTGGCTCAATGTGACTGCACAGCGCCGATGAATGACTGGCCGAGGGACTCTGATAATGAGAGTAAAATGAAAGCGATTTCTGTACAGAAGACAACAGATTCCCATTACATGGTTATTTGTTGTTTTTGTTTACTCAAACTGAGAGGCAAATCGTCGTTTCTCACGAAGAGACGTTGAGCAAACAAGACTTGTGACCGGCAATAATTGATCGATATTTATTATCGACGGGAGCTTCAAAGCCGAAGCTCCCTACGCGATGTCACGCTCTGCTTCATCAGAAATTTAATATTGCAGCGTGAACATTACAGAGGAGCAATGTCCAATCAAATTCAAGATCTAAACTTAAAAAAATACAAGGCAAATATATCAGGAAATTAAATTGAAATTGAAATCTATGGCAAGCCTACGAACAGATGCTATTTGTAGCGCACGTACTTTTTCCCTGACTGCAAAGAAACTATTCAATTTTCACTATTTTTTGTTTAGCTTGGAATAAACATGGATGTGAACATGCTGTACGTTTCTCCCACGGCAAAGCGTTTTATTGGAACACGCGCACACTATATATGACGGTTAATGCTCTGAAGAGTAGCGTTGAGGCGATGAGTTAAACATTTTTCGAATAAAGTATACACAACAATGTTTCGCGTAAGCCCTCATTCATTCCACGCAAAATGAACGCTACACATAATTACATACACAGTTCTCATATACACGCTCTCGTCACAGCCATTGTGTACAGCATGTACAAATTTCAGGACCGCACACAAATAAAAGAGCATGTCCCTGAACACTAAAGGAAAAGAAATGAAGTCTCGAACACGAAACAAAGATTTTATGCCAATTCAAGAATCCCTACCCACAACAAATGTGCTCCAAGAAGAAAAGATGGAAGCACCATTCAGAACTGAATGTAGGGAATGGTGAATCTATGCACAAGGGGAGTTCTTACACCAAACCTCCTGCGTACAAAAGCTGCAAGTTGGGAAGTGAGTTTATAAAATATGATAAAAACTTGACGAATGGAGTTAGGGTGCTAATACAAGACCGCAGTGAACCTAAAAAAATTGTCCTTAACAGAACAAAATAACTATTCCATTTCAGTTAAAGGATAGCCTACCTAACCATTATCTCAGGACTTCGTATATTCCCCCTGGAAGCGCAAACTTTCATAGATACAATATTTATTTCCAATATGAAACAAACAAAAGAGAAAACACCACCACACAAGCACATAAAACAAACAGAAGAGAGAACACGACCCACAAACACATGCAAGACACGAAAGGGAGAACATTACCGCGCAGTGAAATTGAACAAACTAATGAGAGAACACAAGCACACAAGCAAATGCAAGACACGAAGTAGGGAACAAATTCCACACCGCCACCATACGACCTGCCTGTCGCCCCGAGCCGCGACGGCGCTGTGGCCGTCATGCGGCAGCGCCTCAATGGGCGCTCATGAAACCTGCGATAAAACTCGACCAAATTACGTCGTGTTAACGGGAACCGTGACCACGCACCGACAGCAAGGATGTTCTCCTACAGAGTGGAGTACCTCAAGTTGAAAGTAAACGAGCTTACAATGCTGTTCAAAATCTGCATACTTAGAATGGGTTGATATGTGTGAGCATGATTCAGTACCACAATGAAGAGTTGAGGGCATAACCAAAGAAGTCCATGCTGTTAAAATTGTATGTGGTCAATACTAAATCGAACGTTTTGGACCTGGACCTATCATCAGCTGTAAATCTGCACATATTTCTAAACAGAGAATTTAAAAATATTGAATAGGTAATAGCACACATCATAAATAACTAGAGAAGTTTCAGGTACCACGTTTTAACGTTGCGTGAAATCGCAGTTGTGTGTCCCGCTGGTTTCCCGCGAGAACGCAGTTATTGGCTCGAGAATGTGTCAGAAATAATAACGTCAAAAGAGCTATGATTAATGCAGCATGGAGATTGCTTTTTGGTATTACTCTCTCCCTGAAGCAAACAAACGGTGCACAGAAAACAAGTAAATATGACTAGGCTGTTAGGAGTAAATTCGTAAGAGAATACGATCTATGAATCCTGAGTAAAAACGAGCTCTTTTTAGAAACTGCAGTCAAAATATGAACATGTTTGTAACGACGCTTGAGTAAACATTTCATGCTTCTAAGTGTACGGAAACATAAAGTACATCTACTGATGTTTTCAAGAGTAGGAATTTAAATACACTGGCAGTTTTTGAAAACTCAGGTTGAGCTAAAAACAACCAATTAGTATTGGGTCATCACAAGTTCGCAGAAACTATTGAAACTGAGTTGCCATATTGGCTTTCCTCGTCAAAATATCCTTATTTTGGGCGTTTTTCTCGCAGGAAGAAACCCTCAAATTTGGCCTTTTTGAGTGAAATTTGGCCAAGTTGGGTAATTTTGGCCTTTAGAAGGCAAATGACGGCAGCGGAGGACTCAAATTTCCCTGCACGCGCCTCAAGAGCACCAGCGGCGCCTCAGACGCGCTCACCAAACACGTAAACAATAATTACAGCTTCGGGGTAAATCAGCGACTAGACCACGCCAAATTACTGTGCTCATTTACAGAGCTATATGAAACCAAAATACAGTTCGAGGACAGATGACTTGCCTCAAGCACACAGGAGGAAGTTACATAACAAATTTACAGAATTAGGCATAATTAAGTGTTAAATAAGAGTTCACCCTTGCGTTTCACTATACAAATCTGAGGAAACTGCAAAAAGTTTAAAATGAGACAGATAAATTAAATTTTAAAACTCATCTGTGTGTTTTCCATGAGGATGAAACTTACAACATGGATACCTTAATTATGTTCTCAGTTTGCACTATTTGATACTGAGCATTAGCTAAGTATTATTATTCAGAAGCTCATGAGATATAAAATCGATTTCAAATCATATTGAAAGAACTTAAATTCTTCAGAGGCTATTTTGGTCACTAGATATGAAAATAAACAGCACTCAAGAATGCAATTCAAATGAAAAAAATCGAATATACAGTACATGAATAAAACCTTAGCCGTTTCTGAGCTCCACAGTTTGGGTAAATTTGACATATTAAAAAGGCGTCTGCACAAGTTGCCGTATACGGCAACCATAGGCGGAGTTGCCGTATTGGCTTTTCCTTGCAAAAATTCTGCTATTATTCTCGCCAACCTGGTCAAATTCAGCCTTTTCCCGAATATCATCAAACGCCGATACACCGATGCTCAATTTTTTGATCGAAAAGCACAGGTGCTCGCTCGTCAGCAGTCATCTAAACGGACGCTAGACACGTTACTCACCTACCTCTGGTCATGAATTTATAAGTTTTGCAAACCTGAAAAAATTGGACGGGTTTTTGATCAAGTGGATGTGACAAATGAGTTTGAAATTCATGTTCTACAAATAATACCGCATGATGAATATTTTCTGAAATTTATAAACAGAAATCATTGACTAATTCATGTTATAAGGTGATGAATGGAAACCTAATGATTCCATAAAGCTAGAGTTTTCGAAACATTGCGAGACCGTGTGCATTGTTGAGCGCTATTAACTAGGGTTCGAGTAACAAGCTGAGACTAAACCTTCAGCCGAAAATGAAAGTATTCAAAATGTGTGATTTCAGAATAGAAAACAAAGAACTATAAAAAATTACAGTAGAAATAAAAAATAATGAAAAGTGGGAGTTAAGTAAACAACCGCTAAAACGGTCCACTGAAATCATGACGGCTTTTGATATTTGCCAGATGTTCTCACTAAAATATTTAAAAAGAAACCAGGACCAAGCATTGTGCACTGTACTCGGGAAAGTACATAAAAATGTAGAACAGAAAAAAAGCTCATTAGAGATTGACTGGAACGAATCTTCCACCGCAAGCTCGAGCATTTTACAGAACCCTGAACTCTACCCGCTCCAACTCAAGTGCCTGCGAGTGATGGGAGTTTGACGGCTCATTACTTCGACAGCAGCACACGAATTGGACCGCTCGTCTCATTTGTGTTGCCCCATTCTATTCTATTTCACAATTAAGGGGACGAGGAAATACCAAACGTAGCAACAACTGCAGACCAGCTAAATGAGAATCGGATCTCAACACGCAGCGTCGTGCTGGGAAGCGCATACTGACGAACGCAACACTGGCAGTCAAATTCCACGATAATGAAGTGGCGCTTCCTCGCTTATGGAAGCCGTCAATATGCTGCTCAACAAGCTTTGTTCAACTTTCAAAAGTAAACCAAGCACGCCGAGGCATGTTCATCTTTACAAAGCACGTGCAGTATTACTTGTTATGTACGTTCGTTGAGAGGAGATTGCTATGTTACTGTCAACAAGTACTCCTGCTTTAATTGAGCTGTGCTAATCAGATTATTGATCCGTTTTTTTCTGAGTGCAGTTTGTGAATGATCCGACATGATTGAATGAGCAACGCAACAAATTTCACTAGCAAACCTGCATCCACTGCTACAAATTCACTCTGAAACTCATAACATCGAAAAAAACATCAAACGGCATTAAAAGAGTAAATTTTAATTCGCTAATTAGCGAACTAATAAATGAGAAGCAGCAAAATCTCGAGGAAATCAGAAGCGAGATGGAAGTTGGTGAGAAAGTATGAAATAGACGGCACGGAGAATCTCTAGGGACGACGAATCACGGGCCTTCGACGAGCCAATTTGAGTCTTGAGAATATTTTCTCTGGGCTAATTCGAAGGAGCAAACAACCCTGTGACTGATTAGATCAGCAGAACTTATCAGAGTTACTCGAACACTGTCACCTCAGCAGCGCTAATCACCTCAATTCCTGTAATCAGTCATCAGAGCGCTCCGGCTCATCAGTCAGTTAAACATACTCATCGATCACGCCAGCCTCCCCCGTTCCAGGGCCAAAAGGCATGGCCTGTCACGATTTTGGTGCAGTAAAGACACCATGAAATTTAGAACTCGTCACTTAAAGTACTAATGCGCGCGGCTACTGCAACCTCCTTCGTAAATTTATCTTATTAACACCGTATTTCATGTTTAAATATTACAATCTTAAAAACTAAATTAATTTCGCTGCAGGAAGTTACTGCAACCTCCTAAATGAATTTGTACTTTTAACACAGTATTTCGTGTTTAATTATTACAATCTTGCTAAACGAGTACAACGAAGCATGGTGACTTTATTGGAGAATTGGGAATACTGTATCAGGCAAAACTGTGCAAGGTAAGACGTCATAAGAAACTGTAATCATTTTTTGGAGGGGGCTAGTCAAGCTTTACTCATTCAGGCAGTAATCCGTAAAGTAATATTTTTGAGTCTTTCGGGCAAATGAAAGCTCCTGTTGCTCAAAATGAAGATACCACACAAAATAATCGCAGACGTTTAAAAAAAAAGATCCGTCGACGAAGAGGACAACTGAATTTAGAATTCCAAACATAGAAAAAAAAATTATTGTAGACGGAAGAAACACACATTGTTCAACAGGGATCCGCCACGTACAACAGAAGCAAATGGAAGAGTTACACATTTTATTTGTTAACCTTTATTGGCGTACAGGATTGTTGCATGCTAGTTTAAGAGGTTTTCATTTCCTGCTGTTCAATAGCAATGAAAATGAGAATGTAATTTGAACAAGACTCGAATTTTTTTAGCTTCTTTGCACTCAAATAATTACGCACCCTATTCTATAATTGCAAGATTCCACTCGTATAAGGAGCCTAAGTGCACTAGATACCTAATTGGTGTAAAAATTCGGGCATACTGGCAAACTCAGCGACCCTCAACACGTTAACTGCGGCAGCTTAAACTGAAGTTTAATATTTAACTCAAATTAGAGTTAATTTTGAACATCAATTACGAAAATAATGAACACTAAATAGACCGTGCCTTCATTTAGGGTTCATTCAGTATTTATGCAAATTCAGTTAGAGACTACTTGTCGGTCAGCAGCATTATGAAAAATTCTTTCAGTGACCACCGGTGGGTCACGTCACAGAAAAAGGGTTCAGAACTTATTTGAAGGGTGAGTCACATATCCTCCGATGAGCAAAAGCATAAATGAAATCATTTATCAAGGAATGTAAGGAATTTGAATACACGTTTCTTAAACGAAAATAGTACCAACTGTCCACTGTAGTGGAGCAAATCTTCAGGAATAAATTTGAAACGGTCAGTACCCAGCTCTTCAAAAACTTCTAACTCTTGAGAGAAAAAGATTGCCAAAACTTACATTCATGACCATGAAATTGAAATTTGGAATTAAAAGCAAAAGACACTAATCAGAGCACCAGCTTTTCATCTTTCCAAATTTGACTAAGCGAGCATTAATTCATATTTAGATTACCAGGATCGATACGACAATTGAGAGAGCACTTGAACTCCAACAATGTGAGCTAGTGAGGAACGATATTTTCTTTCTTGCGTAGTAAAGAGTTGCTGCAGTGCTTGCACTGTCATTTTTCCCGTTCGTGAGAATATGATAAACCAGTATTAACAATAAAGGAGGGGGAAGTTAAATACCTCGTAGTATGAGCCCCATGATGTAAATTCGGAGCTGCGAGACCCAATTCAACATTTGTCTGCCCAACACGCCTGAATCAGCGCGCAATCAAAAATTCAGGGCAAATCCTCTCATATTAAAGCAGAGCTCGATGCTCTGCTCTGTAGCTTCCATTTCCAACGAAATTTTCATTTTTTCTGTAGTGAAGCAACTCGAAATATGCAACTTGGAGCGAGCCCATTAGTGCATGTCAGAGGCTCCGACTTATAGCCAGTACTTATACTCTGTCCAAATTAGTGTGAAAATACGGGAATAGTAGCAGCACTACATCATGTACATCGATTTTAAAAAGCTAATCCAAAATGTTCTAGGACACATTCAAGGAAAAAATATTCTTCTCATAGCACTACAGCAAACAATACTAACTTTCAAAATGCCAGTGTGACATTTTTTTATTGTTTTTGTACATCGTTATTACTCTCGAAGCTGAGCACTGATTGCTGTTTTTTTCAATTGGGGAAATATTTCGTTCATATGGAATTCAGGGAGTAAAGTTTCAGTGTCTATGGTGGCACGCTGCCTGAATTGTCCCCCACAAAAAATAAAGACGTGAAAGTTTTGACAGAATTTCTAGGAGACGAGAAATCCAGATGACTAAAAAGGCAGATGAAATGGTACTTCTAGAAGGAACAAGAAATACAATGCCTGTCTGCTACGCAACAAAGACACCTAAAAAACCCCCCAAAAAATACAACTTGTGGCCTGACAACTGAATCCCTGTATTCCTCATACCATATATAATGATTTTGCTAAAAAAAGCAGAAACAGCAAAAAGTGGCGCTTCTCTTCAGACCATCTTATAATTAACTGTGGTTAATTAATTTCAGTTCAGCAAACATTCCACAGTGGGCTTTGTCATTTATCACGAGAAGCAAAAATTCTCAGAACTGTGATTGAACCCCTTCAAATATAATGATAGGTCAGTTCTCGACTCATTGGTCGGAGTTCGATCCAGATACGCACTTAGACCCAAAGTGCGTAGTCAAGAGGCAATTTCTTTTCACGTTCTTTCGAAGTATTTAACAAAAGTGCTAGAAATCTGTTCACATAGACCCGAATATTTATTTGCTAATAAGAAAAACAAACAATTTTCATGAGCCAAAATAGTTCAAAGCATTTTATTTACTTATGACACAAACCTTACTATTACAAACCAACGAAAAGAGAAGAATACAAAATAAAATTTGCCTCACAATTTTAATACACATGGTTATAATTAAAGTTGAAATTTCTAGTTAAACAGATTACTAATCTAATGACTTTAAACCATCCAAGATTTAAACTACTATCCCCACGTACGGTTTATACTTAATTGTAGAGAAACTAATAAAAACTAAGCGAATATTCGCTGTCTATAATAAAATTTGAAGTTCTCGCTTTGTACGTAAAACAGTTGTTACAAAACTCTCTTCTATTAGAAGCGCCTGACCCTTATCACATCACGAGAATAACTCCAAAACTGTTCGAAAATGTTAGATCTGTGATAGAGTTCAAGCTACCGTCATTTCCACTTAAATTCTTAGTTAAAGATTCAGTCAAAGTCAACTTCATTACATTCCTGAGTTAGCGGAACACGGGACTTGGAGCTAAAAATTTAAATATTCAAGGGAATGAAAAGGAAATTATATCATTAGTGCAATGAATAACTCGCAGAAAACTTTAACAAACGAAAAAATAGGCCTAATTATTCAAGCCTGCAAAATAGAAACGTGCTCGGGAAGATCCAGACTTTCTGCTAATAAAAATTTTTTTCGGAGAGCTCACTATCAAAGACTGCAGCTTTTCCTTTGCTTGATTGAAGAAAATTTCATGAAAGAGGAAGACAATTTTCGGAAGAAAAACTGACGATGGGAAAAAGGAGAGCAGCAGCAGACATCTTAGGTAATTAAAAAGAAAATGCATTCAATTAGTGAAGAAAAATGATATGAGTTATTGGGACCGACAGAAAGAACCAAAAATTAATGAAAGCTAGGATCAACTGCATGCCAGAGTAAAGGTAACTCCTAAAAGTTTTACGACTTGGATATACCTTATAACATGCCGTGAGGACAAAAAACACACAAATTCCTGAAAAAATTGAAATGAAAAATACAGAAGAACACGTGTTGAAATGGCCTAGCATTTGCACGTCGCGTACCTCATTCCAACAGAGATGTTGATCTTTTTTATCTCAAACACAAACAATGAAATAACTCTGCAGCACACCAACCCATACTAGAAGTAAGAGTCTACATTTGACCTACGTAGGTCCTCGTCAAAACTGGAAACGAAAACGTCATTGATCTCTCCATTTTACAACTGTACAGTTGTTGAAAAATACGAAAGCATTTCAGCATTAAATGGAGAAAGAAAGGAGGGAAAATTAGAGTGGATTAAAGGTTAGTTTCAGCATCCCTAAAGACAGAAAATGTCTTCAAGCGATTGTATAGAGGGACGCACCGTTTAGTATTGAATTGAGGGAACGAAAAACTATTCACAAATATGTTCCCATACAAGATTCCTAGCGCTTAAAAGCAACAAGATTGAAAGAATCATACAAAAATAAAGTAAAAGGTAAAGGAGAAAGTAGCATGCACTGAAAAAAGGCCAGTAGCGATCTGAAAAAATATGGTCCATAACAAAACAGAAACCTTGTATATTTCAACAAAAGAAGTCTTTCAAACGTTTAGTTCGAAACCTCGCATCTTAAAAACGCAAGTGCGAACTCCCATAGCAACAATAATTGTTTCCTCCTGAGGAGAAAGAGTAGTGAAATGCGAATTTATTAGGTATAACGGTCTCTCACTATACCCTCCTTTATTTTCAACATGACCAAAGGAACTGCACACAGTTGCAGAATATTGAAACAGAGCCTTTTAGTAAAAACTGAAATGCTCTGCCTTCATGTTACAGAAAAGCCAAAAGCTCGTGATGTTTAGGTTCATGCCAACTTGAGTCGCTTGGTAGGATTTGCAGCAAAGCCATAAGAAAATAAATAACCTTTGACGGAGCATTTGGTTAAAATATGTTTTAATACAACCTTTCGCACTACGAACTTGAGCTCGAAAGTTGCATCAGTTGGAAACAAACAATGAAGAGTTATAAAGATTATTAGACCTATTAACACAACACGCTGTTGCAGTATTGACAAAGCACGCAGTATACCCAAAGGATAAAATTACTCACCAAGAAATACACAGCTTTAGCCGAAAGAAAACAGTTAAAAACAGTGGAGAAATGACCCACGAATGCCCAACAATTTTTTTGCAGTATTGACCGAGCACTCACCGCCCCAAGAAAGAAGTGTTGCACACGAGGAAAAATAGTAATTACCATGGAAGACATAGAAGGATTTTTAAAAATCACGCACAATATCGACGCAAATGATGATTATAGAGCATGAAGGCAGCGATTCATCACAACGGTATTAGGGCGCAGTCGCAGCTCGCTAAAGCGCTCAGCTGTTTACGGTGACAGCAGGAGCTCAGCGACCTGCGGTGACAACAGCAGCTCCTCAGCGATCTGCGGTGACAACAGCAACTCCTCAGCGACCTGCGGTGACAACAAGAACACTCCCGTGACAACAAGAGCACCAGACACCACCAGCCCAGCCACAATGACCGCCATCTAGACTCGCCAGAGCGACGCCTGTCCCACGCTCCCACCACAGCCCCAGCGGGCGGCGGCGCTGATGAAGCTGCCATAATGAAGAGACTCAGACCGCCTGTTATTATTCTATGTCATCCAGCGCAGGCCTCTGACGGTTTTATTTTCGGGCCGCGCTCATTTCAAAAGAGCCATCACGAGTATAAGGATGACCTGGGGCTTTGCGACGACGCACAGATTGAGGGAAGACCTCGCAGTTACAAGGGCGTATCACGTGTTAGGACAGACTGTATTCCTAGAAAAAAACACTCAGACATTCAGCTCAAAATTGCAGGTACAAAAACAATGACGGCAAATATAAGGCAAATTTTTGGAAGAATTTGAGGGAAAATATTAGGAAAAATGAAAACATGAACAAAGATTGGAAAAATCGGTGTTTTTCAATGCCGAAAAAATCTTCGGAAATAAAATCGAGCAGGAAAGTTATAGTGATATATTGAGAGCAAAGTCCGCAGACTTTCTGGCCATGTAGAGAGAAGCGGAACAATCGGTTCATTAGCTACTGCAAGTTTGACAGACAAGGGAGGCGTGGGTGAAGCGACAGCGAGTCAATATCGCCATCGGTCGAAATAAACTGACACCGGCACTCAGTTATTATGAATTCATAATTGAGTATGAGCGAGAACTCAATTTATTTGAGAGACATGGCCGGAGCTTTCAATTAGCACCTAGAAATACTCAGTGACGCGAGAAGCGCTCGCTGCGCCTAACACACTGCACTCATTCATCAGGCGCGACGCGAGCAACTCTCGTGCTTCTGACGCAATTAAGTTCGAAGCTACTATATTAAACGTACACATTAACTGCAAAACATTTTGTACGGGTCACGAAAATGATTCGTTCTCTGAACAAAATGAGTGCGCGTTGTACTCCTTGGAAAAATTAACCAACTTTGGACCTTCGAAATTGGAATCTCGCTATGTAATAAAATCATTTTAAGTGTGTCATGAGGAAGTTGTAAAAAACTTACACGCCCATACATATTAATTAATAGAAAATTATTTCAGAAACTAAATTTGCATAAAAATTGATGCCACACTAAATTTGGCAGGTAATGTAGGAAAAATAAAAATACTCGACGTCTGGCAGAAACGATACTATGCAGGATGCATGCATCTTTCATAGTAAATTGAAATATAATTACATGTTTTTACTCATTTATGAAATGTGTTACATTCCATCCATAAAAGGCACTAGTTGAAAAAAATCGTTTATGAGCGTTCTTCTTATGCCAATAATCTTTAAAAGACAAATTGCAACCCCAATTTGAGCACCGGTTTCATTTACATTACTTACATTACGTCGCAGTGCTCAAGCACCTGACCACAGATCAGCAATGACCAATCGAAACAAAAGTAGAAAGCGCATATTATGTTCTCAATATTAAACTCCTCAATCAAAATAACGTCGAGTAGGTAAAATCAATCGCTACCCAGCCACGAACGCTACGATGAGTTATGCTTAATAATTGCTAGTAATATTAACAACTAGTGCTTGTGGGCCGTATCAGCAGCGCACATTTATCATGCAGCAAAGGCCTGCCTTCTTAGTCAGGCATGTTCACCCACTCCTGTTTGCTGTAATGAAAGAATCACTACAATCAACGCAGGCAGCCACGCGGGATCAAGAAAATGCCCACGCTGCATCTGCGGCAGAGCGAGCGTAGGAGCCGCGAATGGAATATGAGAGGACTTCAACATTGACAAGGTTATTAAAGACATGCAAGGAAAAACGTGGGCATATGGCAGTGCTTTTTCTGAACCTAATAATCTCTCATGAATTTCTCGTGTATTCTTTCAACAGCAAAGAGCGACAGCACTTTGTCACTGAGGAATATTTTCCCAGCCAGAAAGTCAACATTTCCCGAGCTTGCTCTCAGCCACCCAACATTCTTGGTTAAGAAAACCGGGAGGGACGGCAAGTTTACATTGGGGCAAATTGTCAATGGAGCCAGCCGAGTCTTTCACCTCATGACCTTTAGAATGAACTGATAAATGTGAAACATTTGTCATTTTGGAAAAAAGTAGTTAACTCGCTACACATGCAATAGATTGTAGAGGCTTAAAAATGAAAAGCACTCTCCGACTACTGCCATAAGAGTAAATGCGAGGATGAAAAATCTCAAGGAAAAGAAGCCCAAACAGCCAAGAGGGCAAAACGGTCTGAATGACCCCGTCATTCGATAGAGTACGCTAGAATAAAAACCCACGCAAAAGCATGCAATTATTATGAATATGAGCGCAAACAGTTTGAATATTACAGCAAGTAGATCTATACTGATTTAGAATGCAGCCAAAATGTTATACATTTCGAGAGCATGGAAATTTTAGATCTGAATTTCATTCGATATTTTACATGGGTAGGGCCAAGTGGAACCTCAAATGCATGTTTGCTCAATGAATGAAAAATGAAAAATTATATTATCCGAGCACCGCGAAAGAAAGGCAGACTCGTAAGAGTCCATCACATAGCGCCTGTTGCAACCACAGAGCATTAAGTACCATCTCTTTTAGCGCATCCGCTCAAAGTAAAGTTCAGACCCCGAAATTAGGAAGATTTGGCGGCCACAGCATGTATGCTAACGGAGAAGTAGGCCGCTTAAGAGCAGCTTAGAATATCTAGCGATCGCCGGAAAAACGACCTCAGGCAAGGTCGAACAAATGGACAGGGAAATCAATTTAGCCTCGGGCAAAAACAGGCCGGGCCATAAATCAAATCAGTGGGCGCTGATTAAGAGCATTTAGCAGCAGAAAAACCCGCAGGCTTTCTGGTCTATTGCTGCGTGAGAGATGAACTTCATGATAGTTACATTAATGGAAGCTTTGTATCCAGCTTATGAGAACTGCATCCTCGATCTGGGATACAGAAGAGCAAACGCTCCCAGAGACAATAACTCATAAGCTAGCGAGGTGTAGTGAAAATTGTTATCCTTCCCTACCAAAGAAACCAAATCCTTCAACACTACTGCTTTTGAAGACTTGTCCAATAGCTTTTAATACTTGTTAAAAAACAACACTATCTGTGTACCAAAGTGGTTTCTTCACCTCATAAAAGTAGCTGTTTAAAAGGTCATTGTAACTAACAACCAATTGAAGAAACGATTGAAACTAGGCATCAGAATTTGTGCGCTTGGTTTAAAATGTAAAAAGCCAATAAATACACTAGATATTATTGAAAGGTAGTTCAAGCCTCCCTAATCAGGCAAACTATGTTCCCAAGGGAAGAAAGAGGAGAGCCCAATCAGCATGGGATTGCACCATACAGCACGGGAAATCCATCCACAAGCATTTTTCCCCCAGGTTTATTTGAGCATGAAAAACGTACGGTTAAAATGATCTTATTCCAAAGAAAGGAGTCCAACAAATATCAAATCCATCACTTACACGCAGAAAACTTTCATTTGCAAGAAAAGGGGCAAGATAACGGAAATAAGCAATACTAAATGAGTTTTAGGAACGTACGAACGCTGAAGGAGAAAAGTTGACACGATAGATAAATGTCCTGAGGGCCTATCAACAGCTGAGGTAACCTAACAGTATCTCCCCTGAAGACGCCAGCCCCCATAACATTGGGCTGGCAAAACATAGGTGTCCTGTGAAATGACCTAACAATACAAGAAGCCGCTCGTCTCACTCTAGTCAGGCCGAGGTGTAAACGGGAAACTGAGAGACAGAACAGGAGCGGGAAAGAGCGAGGAAAGGGCGTGCTGTGAAGATCAAGGTCCGCGAGGCGATTGTCAATCTAACTGGGAAAAAAGCTGTAACAAACACGCCAAAGAGTTTCGTGCAACAATTGTTAGTGAAATGAACAAAAGAATGAACACACCAAAGCGTTTCGTACAACAATTGCAAGTAAAATGTACCACTTTAGTGAACACACCAAAGCGTTTCGTGTAAAAATTGCAAGTAAAATGCACCACTTTAGTGAACAAGCCAAAGCGGTTCGTGTAACAATTACAAGTAAAATGTACCACTTTAGTGTGACACACCAAAGCGTTTCGTGTAACAATTGCAAGTAAAATGAACCTTTTAATGAACAAGCCAAAAACTTCGTCTAACAATTGCAAGTAAAATGAACCACTTTAATGAACAAGCCAAAGCGTTTCGTGTAACAATTGCAAAGCAAAATCAAATGAAGGTTTCAGTAACGATAAAGACATTTCATTCGTCACTTTTTGTTTTTGTCAACTGTTCTATCCAATCGTTTAGAGGATGTTATAAATTTATTTATTTCTTATATGGATGTATTGAATACAATTGAAATTTTAGAAACTAATCTGCTCATTCATTTACTAAAGAGGTCTTCATCATTCACAAAAAAAATGTTTGTGAGCGATATTCAAATTGATTCAGTAATAAACTCCTTAGCTTGGAGGTATATCTTGACCTAAATGCGCATCACTTAGAATGAGAAACATATACGGAACAATCTATGCTGATAAACAAGTTTGAAACGTGAGACTGATGTGACCAGCATCACAACATTTTGAACAGAATGACTCCACTCGTTTTAGGAAAATACAAATAGCATCCGGAACAAATAACTTTTCTGGGAACATACATGTTTTTACCTTGTGCTTCTTCAGTTAGAAATCATCCATTCAAAATATTCATGTTGATTTCTTAGAAATCTTTTGACCGCGCAAAAACTTGCAAGACAATGTTGCAACTGTTTCGTGCACACACGTTCCTAATTTGGTTCTCGAATTGAATATCCTGCATCCGAAATTCTCGTTTGACAGCGCAAAAACTGGCGCGCGAGCGTTGTTTGGGAATCCTCAGTCTCCAGCAAGCGCTCCAGCAACACTCGCTCGCATCACCGCTAGTCGAGGGAAGGTGGTTGGTGAGCGTCAATCCTTAAAGGCCGTAAATTTCGCATGCCATTTGAATGGCCGAATTATTTGGTCCTCAGGGGCTTCACGGTCGGCCATGTTTTATGCAGCGCCTCGATTTATCTTCATTATGGTCAAGGATTTCATCGATAAACACAGAGCGGTCGCGTGGATTCTTGTCTGTCTACAAAGTCAACATTGCACACTCGAGCAAACATTCCAAACTTTCATTCTGAAAGCACGGTAATGAGCCGCAGCTGATTGTGGCCTGGATGCTGAGCTGACTTTACCTCAACTCTAAATACGCTTGAACAAATACTTCTAACTTTGGTTTTGACAGCATGGCAAGGAAAGTCTGGCTCTGTCGCTGATGATCTTCAAATGGGAGTAAACACTACTGAGCACTTGTGTGAACATTTCAGGTATCCATGAATGTGTAATGGAATACAGTAGTACTTCAGCGGAGATCTAAACCTCCCCAAACATAATGATACTGCACAATTTAATTCTAACTTACTCCCGTGATTGATTTATTGATTGAACGATTGATTGCTTGCTCGGTTTGTTCGTCCGTGCTCCCATCCTGTAAACTGGACACCTGGACACTGTATAAAACTGCAAATATTTATTTTCGCACCGTGTCGATTGGAATTCATTCAAAAACTATTAAAATTTAACATAGAAGAGCCGAAAGTGGAAAAGACGTGGAATAAATCAGAACGAATAAAAACAGTGTTTGCAAATGAATCATAGCTCCAACTAACAAATAACACCGTTGTTTTTAACAGCAGGTGTAAAATTACATTCAAAATATAATGCACAGAAAAATCCTATAGCAAACCTTGGTGTTGGGACACAAAAGCTGTAGGGTATAATTTGACTAGATATCGGAACCGGAGACCTTGAGCAATTTAAACACACGTGTTAAAAAGTATTCATCAAAGCTGCTTCACGTATTCAAACGGTCGCAACATAGAAGTTTCATGTTCAAGAAATATGGATATGGAGGCAAGAGAAATAGGGACCGAAAAACAATCAATCTTTTGCGAACCAGTTTTTTACAAACGCGAACTTTGGTTTATTACGTCAATTTGTTTTGATCTTACAATAATGGGATACTCCAAACCACACGTATTCTGGATAAATTAAAGAGAAAATTGATAGCTGATCAGATTAAAATTTAGTTCTACCCTTCCTCACCGCAACAAAGATGTTCCAAATTGAAGAATGATGAAGGCGCTATTTAGTATGGAGTTGAGAGAACGCGGAATCCACGCGCAAGGTGTGTCCTCACACACGATCAGACTTTATAAAACGGACTGTTTAAAACGGGAATGAATGGGCAAGGTATATTCTCACACACAATTTTCTGGGCATAGAAACAGCAAGTCAGGGATGAAGGGAAACAAATACGAAAAGCGGTAGCGCAGAAGGTTTAAGCACTGAAGGAGAATTTTGGAACGGAAGATCTAAAGTCCCTAAGGCCTACCTACAGATGAAGTAACCAACAGTATTTCCCCTGAGGGCACCAGTCCTCATAATATAGAATACGTAGACAAGCGTAGCTAATCTTATAAACCTACAGCCAATCCTACGACCTCTTTGGGTGCCGTTTTTCACCCTCTGGTGTAGTGAAGAATAAACAAGAGACCGATGCTGAAAAAAAAGAGTTCAAAATAGGAAAACATTTGAAGCTGATGCATGAACACTTGTTGACACATTTTGGCACCACCATACCTGCCGCGAAACTTAATTTTATCAGCTGCCTTTGGATGACTCCTGAACTTTTGGGTACCTTTCACAATTCTGATGAAAATAAACTGTCTTGGATGCCTCCTAACTAAGCTAGGATTTACTAATCCCATCTCGAATTTATGATTCGTAGCAATGGACACGCCAAGTCAGTCTGTCCCGCCTGCACACTAGATTGATCGACCATTTTGTTTTTTCTTTGGAAATTCAACGTTTGAAGTCTATTCATAGTACCCTTCGGCCCACACAGCGAGCGACCGTCTTCGGATATTGCTTCGTAGCCTGATGGCTGCTTCTTAGACAATACGTGCACGCCAAAGGATCTTTGTCACTTGAACAATTTTAGAGAAAGCTCATCTTACGGGTTTCAAATGCAACAAGAAGTTCCGCACACACGTTATGTTGATTAAATGAGTTGAATTGAGTAAAGTCAGCGGTGTCATGCCAAGTCAGCTGCCTCATTTCAAGTCAGCTGCTTCGTGTTAGAGCAGCCGTGTCACGCCAAGTCAGAAGTCAGCTGCGTCGTGTCAAGTCAGCTTGTCATGTCACCAATGCAGGTAATTCAGCTGTAGCTGTAAGGAGTTCCTTCAGCACACACTTGCAGTAGCGAAGAATTACCGTCACGCCATCAATAAAGATCCACAAGGCTGTGATTTAAGTATTAGAGCAGATCACTTCTTTCGCCTTAGTTCGATCGACGTTACTGGGCATAGCTGGAACGCACTACTGGCGTTCGACCACAAACTTTGTCTTCAACACACAGATTTTTTAGCGTTTTTGATCCAACGTAGTTTAATGTCTTCCTTAATTGCAGTTCATCAAATACAATCGTTGAATTATTCGTCAAACGCAATTATAATTTCTGAATTATTACGACCCTTCCTGGTATCAAAATCAATGCATGTCCTTCGTTTGCACTTTGGAATAGTTAGACAACAAATTCTCCACCGTAATTATTTCTTGTCAAAAACGCATTGACGTAATTTCGTTGTAAAGGAATGAAAGCCCCCAAAAATCATAAGATCCAGCGTCAAAATTTTCGGCAGTGTGTAAACGTACTCTTCAATGTTGTATTACATAATCAAACCTGTTAAATGAATTGCTCATTTTCCGAAACCCTTTTTCGTGATAGAGTTTCACAACTATTTTTGCTCATTTTCCTGACCACTTTTTCGTTACAGAGTTTCACAACTATTTTTGCTCATTTTCCTAACCACTTTTTCGTTACAGAGTTTCACAACTATTTTTGCTCATTTTCCTAACCACTTCTTCGTTACAGAGTTTCACAACTATTTTTGCTCATTTTCCTAAACACTTCTTCGTTACAGAGTTTCACAACTCATTTTGCTCATTTTCCTATACACTTCTTCGTTACAGAGTTTCACAACTGTTTTCATTAACAATCTACAAGCACGCACTTGAAAAATCTTAAAAATGCTAGAAGTTTCATTGCGAACACTCAGTGATACTTGGCGAGGCCCCAGATGGTGCAACTGACTGGAATTGAGCCACGTGAGATGATGTTTAAATTTTAAGGTTCAAATCGTCAGGTGCAAAAGAAGCATCAGAAACAAACCGGTGTCAAGGTTCAATTGACAAAGAATGCAAAGAATACGCAATGTTTGAAATCAACAAAAAAATAAGAACACTGGTTATGAAGGGCCACTAGTCCTCCTCATGAACTGTTCATTTTGAAGCATGATAGTAAAGGAATACCTATTATAACTCGTCGTTACTCCACCTTTCCATTTCTAATCCAGCCGAGATGTCATCCTCCACTGGAGATTAAAACGTTGCACCATTTAGGCTGAAGTTTCTTTGCTTTTCGCCATCACTGCGTTAGGTTACACAGCCAAATAGCAAGCACGGCCGTCAAAAATGAAAAGTGTCTCCTGTGAGACAGAGTTTCCTAAAAATGAGCTCCAAGAATTTCTAATTTCGCGGTACATTAAGCGCCTTTAGAGAAGATAGCATCTGCTCTTTAATGCGTTGATAAAACCATCGTTTAAGGTTTTCTCCCTTCCCCTGAGCATTTTCTAATTACTCGAAAGCGGTCTTAACTTCTTTCAGAGGTCGCCCAAAGAACAAAAGACCTAAACACTAACTATGCAGCAGCAACGGATCTACAATGGGCCATAAATGGACCGTTACAACGTCCGCAATGAACGAGGCCCACCCAAACTAATGAGAAGCTTCTCGATAATGAAAACAAAAAATACATTGCCAGTATTTTTGCTGAAAAAGTGAACCTAACAATACATTAAGGCTACGCCGCAGGTTGCCGACAAATTACCTTCACGCCGTGAATTTAAGTCATGAGATCAGCACTGATCAAAATTACATAAATTGAACATTCATGTCTTTACAAATAAAACATATCACTGCAAAAATAAAGAGTAAACAGTAAAAAAATTGTGTTCAGTTTTCCCAAAAAATGTGTTCGGTTATTCCCAAAAAATGTGTTCGGTTATTCCCGAAAAATGTGTTCGGTTATTCCCGAAAAATGTGTTCGGTTATTCCCGAAAAATGTGTTCGGTTATTCCCAATAGCGAAAAGTTATCACTTATACGTAGTTCAATACAGCTAAAGTAGTGTAAAGGAGAATCCGATTTTTATTAAAATTCGATAATTTTACTTTAAATCCCCCCTCACTTACAAAAAGCTTCCCACGCATGATGAAACTCACCACACTCAGACACAAGCCACCGCTAATACCATCCGCTCTCTATGCAACACACCAGCTGGAAGTTTACGGTCTTCAAAATCGTCAACATGATGATGGTTTGTGCCGTCACACTCGAGGGTCGCGGACTTATTTCTACAGCGCTGGTGTGTTCTCACAGTTCAAGAACCGCAGAATTACAGAGCAAAAACCAGAAGTGAATTTTTACAGATGAATTGAACTCTTGCTTGTTCCCGAGGGATTTGAGGTCTAATTAGCAACTAATGCTTAAAAATTCACGATCTGAATTGATCAATCTGAAAGAATAACCTGGTTCAATATTTTGCTTGCGTTTCATTGATTAAAGTTCACCTGTACTACAAAACCGATGGTTCATTTGAACATTAACAAGTTAATGAGGCTAGCTTGTCCTTCGAGAATGGGCATCTGGTCAAAAAACATATTGGAAGAAATACAAATTAACTTCTGTTACTAAGTAGAGAGAGAACGCTTACGACGCGACTGTGTGACATTGAACAGTAATTATTATTATTACATGTTAATGAGTAAAAATGATACCGATATTTTCACCTAACATGATTGTTCACCACTACACGTAATTTTAACGCTCACAGAATTCTACTAGTTTGATGCGTCCTTGCTTCAACCAGAATAGAAACGCGAAGCAAGCAGCTAATTGTAATGTTGCACTGATTATAAGTTTCAGCAGTGCGCTAAAAATAGCACTACAGCCAACGTGAAGTGTGTATCTGATTTAGTGACATTTGCCACTTGAATTACGGAGATAATTTAACGTGAAGAAATTAAGCTCACAAGCGCACTAGAGTTTCGCATCAGAGCCTCAACTTCATTACAGCAACCATTTATAGAGCAACATTTCTACTGTTTTGAACAAGAATTGTATTGAATTATTTCGACAGATAATCCCAAAGCTGAAAAATATCCGTGTTTGGTTATTTGTGGACTATTAAATTTTTTAACTTTACATCGAAACTAAATTACCTCGCTCATTGCTGCTTCGAAAAATGTGAAGCTTTAAATAATGCCTGATATTCGCGTGTGCTTCTGCGATCTTTCAACCCCGATTAATCAACGCAGATTTTGTCAGTTACTCCTAGCAAAAACTACTTGCAATGATTCGGTGCAGCTATTTTGCACCGCGGAGGCAATCAATTGAATGCACTATCATTCGATCAGAAAAGATTTTTGAACATGCTTGTTTCATTAACTTATGCTACTTCAGTTAAAGTCATACTGACGGTTAAATTAGAAAAATATCAGTGTAAAATTACATTCATGTTATGCCAGTGCCGTTTCTTTTTTGAATAGCTTATTTCTAGAGAAATTTGGCACCCCCGGTATGTATAAAATGACTAATGTAGCGTGGAAAGTTTTGACAGGAGCACATCTTCTTGCGAAGAAACTTTAAAAACTTGAATCGCACCATCGCAAACATACATCAAGGCTCAAAACAAACTCAGACCAAATCTCAAATTACTAAATCTAATCCATCTAGTCAAGGTAACGCCATCCATTTCAGAAAACCCTTTTTTCCAACTATGAAACTGAAACGCGACTAAAGCACAAATGCTACTTTACTAAACTTTTTTCATCTTTTTCGACATACCGTACCTGCTGCGTAAAATTTCAACAAGGATTTTATTCTATATTCCATCCATGCGTCGATCCTTTAAAATTTGATAAACAACTAGAAATCACGCAATTTCAAATTCTACTTCTTTCTATCGAGTACATGCGGAACGACTACAACTTTCAATCGTCGGTTTCGCTTTACAATAATTTAATCCAGTCTAGAGCTCGGAATTTCAATTCAAGTGAAACTTGATCGTACTTGAGCGTAAATAAGCCGTCTCACATGAATGAGCAAAAGTACAGCGTGAGCCGACGTCAGAAACATCTTTAACGAAATTGCCGTGTGCAGTGTAGGGCTGCAATAAATTTGACAGACCCCAAAATAGAAATATTTTAAATAAAATCACACCGCAAGTAGAAGTAAACAAGAATCTTGTGCAATAATTCTTCGAGAATTGAACTTCATTGTAAAAATAGTAACATGCGGTAAACACTGGATTTCTATCATTATCAACTTGATGACAGTTAGTATGTTTTACTTAGTTTTTAGTTTCCTGTGTTATATTGGGAGTTGTGTTATAGTGAAACAAGTTTCATTAAAATGATGCTTGGACACACATTAACGTTTTGAAAAAAAGTTACAGATCACATTGGAACATGTCTGCAACCCTATATCACAAAAAACGCTCAAGGAAAAAACAAATCGAGAGCTGTTGAGACAAACAAATAAACCAAACACGTCCCTTGAAATCTTCTGAAATCCAAAACAATTAACGTAAAACAAATGCGACCTGTTTAAACTCTCGCAATACACTGCAAACATTTGAGTATTTCCTTTAGAAATAACCAAGCGACCTAAATTCCAAAATTAAAAATTCCCGAGACCCATGAAACAATGAGGCCGAACTCTCACTCGCGAGTAGAACGCTTAGAATGAAAATAGGAGAGAATATTTTCGTGTTCGCATACAGAATCCAAGAGACAACGCGTGATGTTAGCTCCAGTTTTGACATGAGAACAATGAAGCATCGCGTCATCTCGCTACATCGCCTTGAGTGAGTAGTCAACGGCGGCCTTTGTGTTGGTGGGGGCAGCGTCGTGATCGTCTCGCGCTGTGCTGGGGTTGTGCAGGGGTCGTGGTGGGGTTGTGCAGGGGTCGTGG